>JAAALK010000079.1:94638687-95188654 GCA_019279435.1 Zizania palustris | reverse complement strand
ACCCGTCAAGATCTTGGAAACCAAGGAAAGAGTAACCAGAAGTCGCGTCGTCCGCTTCTGCAAAGTCCAATGGAACAACCATCCCGCAGAAGAAGCCACTTGGGAAAAAGAAGACGAGCTGAAAGCCCAATACCCCGAGCTATTCGAGTAGCGTTCCAATCTCGAGGACGAGATTCTTGTAAGGGGGATAGGTTTGTAACACCCCAATTTTTCAAAACAATAAAATATTATTAAATTCAATTTCTTGAATTATTATTTCAGAAAATACTTTTAAATCCCTTTTATACCCTTTTGAACTACAACATAGAGTAGATGACCAAATTAGGAGGTGAAACTTTTTGTATATGATCCTAAGGCCAAAAGATAATTTTGAGAATTTTTATAAATTTTTACCAGCCTTGGAAGTAGCCCTAATCTTTTAATCTATTTTCTGGAATTATTTTTATTCAGGAAAAGCATTAGAACAGTAATGGGCTCCTCCCCCCTCCCTTCTCTCTCTCCCGGCCGGCCCAGCCCGTTACCCGCGCTCCCCTCTGGCTGACAACCCGGTCCCACCTGTCGGCGCCGAATCCCTCCCCTCGCGCGCGAACCCGACACCCCGGCCCCACCCGTCAGACGCCACCCTCGCCCGTTCGCGCTCGCTGGCTTGTGGCCCCCGCCTGTCAGACCCGTCGTCAACCTCCCGCCACCGCCCCCAAATCCCGCCGGCCGACGACCCCGCCTCGGATCCGCCTCGCCGGTCCGTCCCCCATTAATTGGCCGCCATAACTCGGTCCCCCGCGCCGCGCCGACCGTTTCCCCCTTTAATTCACCGCGTCATCGTCCCCGGATCGCGCTACGCGTGCATGGCCGAGCCATCGCCGGCGAGTAAAGGCCCTCTGGCCGGTTTCCTGCATGCGACCCCCGCCGGTGACCCTATTTAACCCCCTGCCTCCGCCGCGTTCGACCCCCCACGCTCAATCGCCACGAGAACGAACAGAGCGCCCCTCCTTCGCCTTTGAGCATTTTCTCCCTGCTTCGCCTCCGGCCACCCCTCGCCGTCGCCTCGGTCCACCCCGGCCCGCGCCTCCGCCACCGTCGTGACCGCAAGGACGTCCCCTACCTCGGCCACGTCCCCACTGGTCAAGGAGACCGCCGGAACACCATCGCCGACGAGGACCCCGAACCGCTCCGCCGTCTACCCTCGTCGCCGGTCTCGCTCCGTCGACCCCTCGCCCCGCTTAAGGTACCGACATGACCGCCGTAGTGTCCTCTTTCCATTTCTAGGCTTAGCTAGGACCGCCGTCGCTCGCCGTGGCCGTTGGCCCGCTCGCCGTCGTCGGAGAAGACGACCGGCACGGGTCGAGTACCCGTGCCGTGTCGGATCTGATCCCGACCGTGCGATCGCGATCGGACGACGCACGTGAGCCCACGTACGCGATCTAATCCGCGCCGTCGGATCTGGTCAAAGCGGTACGTTTTAATCTCGTGCGTCCATCTGTATTTAAAACCCGCGTTTAATCCTGTGCGTCCACGTGGTACCGGTTCGCACGTTTTAATCCTGGCCGTCCGTAGCCACTTGCGCGTCCCGCCTCGCCCTCGCGCGTCGGATCTGGATCCGACGGTCCAGATCGACCCGGCGCACGCGCACAGTGCGCGGGTTCACCGTGGGCCTAGCTCACCGTGGACCCGAGAGGTTTAAAATTTGAAAATAAATTCCAGAAATGCTTTTAAACTTGTAAAATTCATATCTAATGCATTTGAACTCTAAAAATTACCATTCCAATTTCAGAAAATTCATAAAATTATTCTCTACATACTTATGCAATAAAAACAGTAGGTTTACTTTGACATTTTCATGTTTATTTAAATAAGTATTCAAATGCCCTTAGGATTTAAATGTAAATTTAAATATTTAAATTCCAGAAAAATTATATAATTGTCCTTTACTGCTTAAACATTAAAACCACTGGGTTTTCTCTAAATCATTTAAATTAAATTGATTAGAAAACTTAATGTAGTATTAAACCCACTTAAAAACCCTTTTATGAAAAACAATGATTCATTTAGATTCACTTTAAATTAATGGAGGAATAAATTTCAGAACTTTAATATCTGAATTTATTTATTTTTAATCAAACCAACTTTAACTTATATGCTTGCAATGTAATGTTATATGGTTTGATTGAATGTGGTACTCTTTTTATTTTACTTTATATTAAAAAGACTACGACGTCGCCGAGGAGCCGGAGTACTTCCCCGAAGTCCCTCCCTCTCCCTTTGCTGAACAAGGCAAGTCACCAAACAATTCTTTTGAGCATATTGAACCCATGTCTGAATTGACTATCGCTAAAACACATAGGTTATGTATATGCATTAGTCAAATGAACCCTTACATTATATTTATTTAGGATCCCCCGACCTTGATGTGCAACCCAAGCCATGCTATCTCGCCTAACCTCCTTGTCACCATATGATCAATGATATTAGCTAGTGTCCAATGTATTGGCACAGCCGCTATAGGATAAAATGAGTCGTAGTGAAATGGTTCTATTATATGATCCCGATACTTCTTATCTTTGGAAATTCTGTTGGTGATGAGTCATGGTTGTGAGTGTATGCATGGTGGGTTCCGGGTGCAAGCTAGGGCATTGGTCAGTCGCACCCGGGGCACTATAAGGACCGGTCTGAGGGATCCGTTGCAATACACTTACGTACTAACCACAAGTCTAGTGGGTAAGTCCTAACTAAGGTATGGGTTGTTCCAAACCGAGGCCACCATTTGGAGATGGGTCAAGTTGCACCTGCGGGTGACTTGTACCAATGTGGCGCAAAAGGGGGTGCGACGTTAGCCGGGATGCGGCCCGGCGCGCCGGCGAAACCTAGAGCGGGTGGTTATCGCTTGGAACATCTCATGTTGAGGTTTTGGCACGAGTTCCCGTGAAATGGGTCATCTCGTTGAGATGAGTGCGTGCCTTGTGGGTACAGTAGTACATCTCTGATCAGAGTCTTAAATCTTTTCGAAAAGCCGAGCCCACGGTCAAGGGCGGGTTGCGTGACATCCCCCAGTTAGTTTACTTGAATATGGATGTGCATGTTGTTTGTCATGTAAGGACCGTTGTGCGAGGAGGTAAAACGTACTCCTCGAGTTAGTTGATGTTGATGATGCTCATGTTTACTTTCCGCATGATTAAAATATGATTACACTAAATGCCATAACTGCAACTGCTTTATTCCGCATTGTTAGCCATTATCCTTCCTTGTTTGTTATCCTGCATTATTATTTGCATTTGCGGTGGCTTGTTGAGTACTTTTGTACTCACACCCGTTGGACCCCACAGAGGATGCTTATCTTGAAGACGGTCTGGAGTAGCGACCCAGTCAAGAAGAAAAATCCTGAAGAAGAAGTTCGTCATGCCGTTGTCTAATTATTTTACTCTACTGCTTTATTAAAACAATGTTGTAATAAATATGGTCTGCGTACCATGAATTTTACCGTATGTACGTTGTCGCATGATGAACCTCTTGTATTATTGTTTTTCTATGGAAATTCAATAATGTCTCGATTTCGTTAAATCGGGGCGCTACACTCAGATATACGTGGACGATATTATTTTTGGTGGTACTACTGATGTTCTTGTGTCCAAGTTCTCTGAGCAGATGCACAGTGAGTTTGAGATGAGTCTCATGGGTGAGCTCAAGTACTTCTTAGGGCTCCAGATCAAGCAGACCAAGGACGACACCTTCATCCACCAGGGTAAGTACACTCGGGACATGTTGAAGAAATTTGACTTTGGTGGAGAGTTGAAGCCTCAGATGACCCCAATGGGCACATCTGGGGGCCTGGACAAGGACGAGAGCGGCGTCAAGGTCAATAAGAGAGAGTTTCGAGGGATGATCGGTTCGCTGCTGTACCTGACAGCGACAAGACCGGACATACAGTTCACCGTGTGACTGTGCGCGCGCTTCCAGTATTCACCACGCGTGTCTCATCGGTTCGCTATCAAGCGCATTTTCAGGTATCTCACCTATGCGCCTGATCTTGGTCTTTACTGTTCAGCATCATCATCTCTTGATTTATCTGGCTTTTCGGACGTCGACTTTGGTTAGTGCCGGTTGGATCGCAAGTCGACTTCCGGTACTTGCCAGTTTCTTGGTTCGTCTCTTGTTTCTTGGTCTTCTCGAAAGCAGTCTGGAGTTGCTCTTTCGACCAATGAGGCTGAGTATGTAGCTGCTGCTAGCTGCTACTCACAGTTGGTTTGGATGATTTCCACTTTGCGAGATTTTGGGTTGTTCTTTCCTACCCGAGTTCCTCTGTTTTGCGACAGCACCAGTGCTATTAGTGTAGGGAAAAACCCTTGTCTCCATTCAAAAACCAAACACATTGATGTGCGCTTTCATTTTCTGAGGAATCAATATGAGAAAGGTGTCATTGACCTTGTTCATGTTGATACCCATCATCACTTGGCTGACATTTTCACCAAACCCCTAGATCAGTCTACTTTTGAGCGTTTATGAGGAGATTTGGGTGTTGTGTATCCTTTTTAGGATATTTTGAGTCAGCTTTCTTTCTTCTTTACTCTTTTCTTGAGTCTTTTTGTGTGAGTTCATATCATGCATATTCACATATCACACTTTTGAGCCTGCTTCTGTTATATGATTGAACTGCGTTACTTATTCTAGCTGGTACAAGCTTTTGATTACTTGTCGATGATCATGCTTTGGTTCAGTTCACTTGATATGTCTGATATCTGTCATATGCATGGCTTTTATGCTTTAAAATTGAAAAAAATGATCACCATTGCTTCTGGTAACTAGCATGTGTATGATGAGTGCTTTTGCTATCTGTTACATGCCTTGTAGCTCGTTCCTTACTTAGATGCAGATATGCAACTTGGACATCTTTATGCTTTAAACATGGAAATGTGCTATAAGAATGATGAAAAATCAGAAAAATGAAAATTCCATGCCTTTTATGCTTGCGTTGAGAAGATCCAAGTGGGTTTGCCTTGTCACATGGCATTGTTCTAGACTGCTTACCATAGCACCTTGGTATGAACTAGGACAGTGTAATGTATGCCAAGACCAATGTCTTAAGCTTCTGATGGTCCAGTTCTGGCCTAGGCTTGACTTGGTTGGTCAGCATAAGGTTTGACATGCAAATAACCCCTGGCACAAATGAAAAAGGAAAAAGAAAAAGCCTAAAAATTAAAAAGAATATCAAGGTTGCTGAAGCACTTTGTTTTGGACAATGCTTATCTTGGTAGATATCAGTTAGCTTCTGCATCTCATGCTTTACCTTGCTTGTCAACTCGAAAATGTGGTGATGTTTTTGTTTGCAAAAATTGAAAAATGAGTGCTAATGACTTTCCTTAGATATCATCTGTTGCACTGATCATGCCATGTGTCTTAGACAGTATGTCTTTTGCTATACCTGCTAGATTTTGAAAATTGCAGTCAATCATATTTGAGGAGCATGCTTCCTACACTCCACCTGCACCCCAGTTGCATTCATTGCATATTTTGAGTGGGAGTTGCATTTCAGGGGGAGTCTGTGTCTCTTTTGAGTGTATTTAGTCTCGCTTGATGAGTCCACTTGTCAACAAGGGGGAGAAATTTTGGGAGAAGAGTTTAAGGGGGAGTTTTGGCTTTCTCTGGGATTTGTTTCAGGGGGAGTTTTTGTCCCGTTTGTCCTTACTCTTTTGATTTCCTTGTTGATGATTCTAAGATTGGACTCGTTTTGAGCTTTTACTTTTGGTTAACCATAATGACCGTGTCTTGCTTTTGTTCGGCTTTTGGTCATTAGGGTTAAATTTTCACTTTATTTTCCTCTTCTATGTTTTCTTGTGTTTTGTTTTCGTGTTTCCACAGTTGATTGTAGGTACTGGAAAGCTGAAGAGGAGAAGTGTTGACAATGCACTCATCAAGGGGGAGATTGAGGAGCCATGCTGAAGAGCGTGGGCCTCATGGCTCCAGATGTGATGAGTCATTGTCAACGGTAGTCAAAGAGGACTGAAAATAGGAGAAGACCTACTGTGTTTGGGCCGCGTGTGACTCAAGTACACGGGCAGCGAGCGATTGTCGGGCAGAGGGGCCGCGAAGTCGGGCTAGCCCAATCCGGGTACATGGGATAGGAGCAGCAGAGGATCCACTGGGCTGTTGACCAGGATTGACTCAGGTACACGGGCGGTGAGCGGTTGCCGGGCTGAGAGAGTTGCGGAATCGGGCCGGCCCAATCCGGGTATCTGGTGCAAAGACGGTGGACGCTTTGTCAGTTTCAGCGCAAAACTGACGACCGCTGATCTCACATCGGACTGTTCAGAGGCGAAGCCGTAGTCGCTACGAAAGCTCCGCTTCTGGATAAGTCATCTGTAAATAGGAGTTTACTATTTTGTCCTTAGGCCCACAGTCAGTCAGTTGAGTCTGTAAAAATATCCTAAGGGCAGTTTGGTCTTTTCCATTTATTTCAGCGTCTGTAAAAAACCCTAAGGGTCTTTTGGTATTTTCCTAGTCTATTGGGCTGCCTATAAATAGGGCCCCAATCCCTAGGGTTAGGGTTAACTCACTTTAATCAAAAATCAGAGTTCATCCTACCTGCCTCTGTTTGTGCGCCGCCACTTTTCTGCGTTCTTCCTGTTTTGCGCTGCTGGCGAGTATTTTTACTCTATTTGCTCTGAAATCGCCGCCATCGGTCAGGGGTACTCCTATAAATCTTTGAGTTACAGTTTTTCCCTTGTGTCTCATTGATGTTTATTCCCTGGTTGAATCTGAAATCGCTTGTTTGCCCTGTCATTTTTACTTCTGTTGCGTGTTGTGTTTTCTCGTCGTTTCCGCTCGGTTCTGTGCACTGTTTTTGCATTGCAGTCCATGCACTGAACTAACTTTGCAGCCTATCATGAAGGCTAGCTCCTAGTATGCAGTTCTTGCTAAATATATGGCACGTTTCTCTGTGCACGCATCCAGCTAGATGCTAGCTAGCGCCTAGCCTGACTGGTTTCTTCACATGGCTAGCCAGGCTGTTCGCATAGCCAGGATAGCTGCTAGATGCATGCACCAATACACACAGCACTAGTACTTTGTTGATTAGTTTTGTGTCGATCTCCGTGTCCACATTTTAATGTGAGTAATGGTTCAAGTTTTTACCACTAAATCGATGTGTAAGTGCTTTGTGTGATTAGTTTTTTACGTAAGGTTGTTTTATCCTTGCATTACCAGTTGCTGCAGGCTATTTTTATTCTTCGTATCTCGAGCTTCGTGTGTAGCTCTGTAGCTACTACACAGTTCATTGATTAGCCTGGCAGAAGCTACGGTGGTGTTTTGCTTGTACTCCAACGGCTGGCCGAAGCAGTACGAAGCTTGCATGCAAGAATTAAAGAAGCTAGCGCACGACATCTACAGTCATTGCTTTAATTTCATGTGGGCCCCACCGAAGTGCAACCTACACTGATTGTTTGTGTTCGGTACCGAAGTCTGCAGTAGCACTTGTGTCGGTGTAGGTTCACAGTACTAGCAGGTTCGAAGTTTTGGCGAAGTGTGTGAAGACTTCGAATTTTACTTGTTCAGGCGTGTAGTCCGGAGTCTAGCTAGCGAAGTCTGTTTGGTCTTCTTGTAGCTTCGATTGTTACAGGCTTCGAATTCGAAGCTAGTCTGCAGGCTTCGAAAAACAGTGGCACAGCTTCGAATCTGACTTCTGCAGACTTCGAACATACTCCGACAACTTTGTTCGGTTGTTTGCTGGTTTCGGAGGGTGTGGTTCGATGTTTTTCCTTGGTCCTCGATTTCGGTACGGTATTTTCGAGGTAGGCTTCGGCAGCTACACACTTCGCTTAACTACTAGACAGGCTTCGACAACTTCAGGCTTCGCACGTTCACTTCGAACAAGCTTCGTCAAGTACCAAACAGGAGTCAACCTTGAACAGTAAGACTCTTCGTTTTACGTGCACTCATGATTAAACCTCTGTGATGATCTATTTGTGTGAACCTTGATCTGCTCATGTTTTAAATGCTTTATTATTCTGCATATTAGCACTGTGTTGGTGTTTCTTTGTCTAGAACACCCGTCATTCATAGGCTAGATACTTTTAGTCTTTGGCGATCTGTTCACATTTTTCTGTTGAGTCTTTTGAGGAGCGTTGGGTGTTGGGAGCAGGCCATTGATTCGAAAGAATTTTTAGGCGCCCATTCACCCCCCCTCTGGTCGCTACTTTCGGTCCTACAGTGAGCAAGGACAAAATTATTGCAACCATGTAGTCGTTCCGTGTGTTTGACTTCAACCATCCCAAATTGTTTTTCTCGAGTACCATGTTTGGGGTAAAACCAATCACAATTGAAGAAGACTACTTTAAGTTCCTTATTCTTGGTAAAGTTGTATTCGATTATATTTTTGATGATTCCATAATACTTAGTTTTGTGTCCTTGGGCATCAACGACCCTTGTAACAACTATAGTATTAGTTGTTGCTGCCAGAGGTCGAGACGCTTCAAAATTGGTTGAACGGAAGCGGAAACCGTTCACATCATATAGACCATAAATTTTGGCATAAATTTTGTCAGTAATACTTCCGTAAGAGAGTTGCCGTAAGTATATATGTACATGGCCGGCGAGCACACACTGCAAATCATAAAAGTTTATAAGATAATTAACCTAATAGAGTTAAATAATACATGTCACAAAAGGTAAGGATTTACATGTTCTTTGAACCAAGTGAGGAAACTAGGCCCTCCATTTATTCCTTGCTGACACAGTTTATCTAACTACTTCTCTGTTGGTTGATGACAAAACATCAACTATTTCAAATCAAACATACTGTCATTGTAAACGAATAGGTAAACAAACAAGCTATGAATCATTGTTAGTAAAATATACAACTAAAAAGCATTCACTTATGCGAAATATTGTTCCATCTCTTCCATATTTGAGTACATGTAGAGAAAGGCATATGTTCGTTCTTCCTGAGTTATATAATATATTGTGGAGACACCAACAGTTATGCACTTCCACTGAAAATTTTAAAGTTCACTACAAGATTGTCTTCATCCACATGGTACCGCATAGTAGGTGTGTTGACACTGTGATGCTCAGCGAAGTATACACTAGTGAAGTACGCTATCTCTTTCAATTTAAATTCTTCCGTGATGCAACCTTCAACTCTGACCTTATTGCCAACCATCGCTCTAAGCTTCTTTAGGGACCTTTCAATGTGATACATCCACCTATATTGCACAGGGCCGCCTACCTTAGCTTTATATGGAAGATGAACTAATAAATGTTGCATTGGATTGGAGAATCTTGGAGGAAATATTTTTTCCAATTTACATAAAATCACCGGTGTCTCATTTTCCAACTTCTCCATCATATCTTTCTTAATTGTTTTAGCACAAAGTTGTCTATAGAAATGGCTCAGCTCAGCTAACGTCTTCCACACATCATTCAAGTACCCACGAAACATTACAGGAAGAAGTCTTTCCATTATTGTGTGGTAATCGTGACTTTTCAATCCATTTAACTTCCATGTCTTCAAATTCACAGCTCTTCTAAATCCTGTGGCGTAACCATCTGGGAATTTCCAAATGGTTAAAGTGCCAAACGCACTGACGTCGATCCGACGATCTAAAAGTGTGTGGATACTTAGAGGTAAACCCCCTAAGCGTAATACGACGCCGACATCGCGTTCTGACGACCCTTAAACATTGGTAAGGGAATAACGGAGTCGCCAGGAAATCAAATAATATCAATTAAAATTATTCAACTAACCAATGTGTGAGGAAAAAGAAATTAAACCTAACCGGCCAAACGGAGCTGATTGGATCGAATTGCACTAGTGAGGGGTCACTAAAGGGGGTCTTCGGCATCTAGTGCGAAGGGTGCGCCGAAGTATCCTTCGACGTTTAGACTGATCAGATCGAAGACAGGCTCTAATCGAACCGACTGGCGAAATCATAGCCAAACGACGTATCTCAGTGCAGAGACTTTAGCGTGACGAAGCCCAATGTGAGGACTTCGGTGCGGCAAAGTCCAGTGCGAATACTTTGGTGCGACAAGGGTTGACCCAAAGAGCTTGGCTCTACGTAACTCCAGCGTGAAGCAAACCTGATGTGAAGTAGATCCCGCGTGAAGACACTCCGGCACATGAAGATATTCAGACCAACAATAGCATGACGAATCTGGCACGGTATTGTCGAGCCGAAGGCTTGCCGAAGGTAGGTCCGACAACCTCCGAAACCATCTTTCTGGCTCCGGCGATCACTTTACGGGTGTTTGATTGAAGCAAAACTCTTGGCGAAGAAGATCTAAGTGTAAACTTTGCAAAAACACTAAAATCAAATGCCAATTCAGCCTAGAGACTGAATTATCAAGTGTGGCGAAATAAAACCGATAGAAACGATAGCAATCTATTACGTAGATTAAGCGGGTGATTCATAGGCGAATCAACAAGGTTTACCACGGTTTTGACGTGATGCACGGAGAGTTTACAACGCAAACTCACAAAGATGGACTTTAGAGCTACTCCTAAGACAGGAGAAGTAGATTGAAAGTAATGCGATTCAAAACTAGGGTTTTGAGTTGATCGGTGTAGATATATGTGAATCGGCCTCACTCCTATATTTATATGGGCTAGTCTTGACTTTACTGGCTATACCTCTAACTCTAATTTGGTTAGGATTCGGCTAAAAATAGATAAGATTTGATTAGGGATCAAAACAACCTGAAACATATTAACAAATTCACTCCTAAGTGGGCCTTTGGCAGGCCTGCCGAAGTAGGCCCATCGGACCGAAGCTTGTCTGCGAAGCAGGTCGCCGAAGGGCCCTCTAGGCCGAAGCCGACCTACAAAGCAGGCCACCGAAGGGGCGGCCGAAGCCCAATGCGGATGGGCCTTTAGCACTTCGGGGCTTCGACCTGTGCTAGGAACTGCATATTTTTTGCCAAAATATCAATTTTAATATTTTGACAATCTTGACCATTAATATCATTTTTTTTGCTATCAACAGATGTTTTAAGATGATGAATGGTATTTTCATACATATAGTGCTTACTTTTTAATGGACCGAATTTCGTTTTGGCGCCGAAGGAAATAATTCAAACCAGAAATCCAAATTTCTCAAATAATTTCTACTAAGATACTTCTTCTCTTCAAGGTTACAAAAACTGGGGTTTTACAACGACTTAGGCAAGCCAACCTATGGCATAGGCATGCACCAAACTATGCAATTATCACAATAAATCCTAATCCAGATGAGAAAGTGAAACCGACCCATTCTTCTCATTATAATGAAGAATCATGTTCATGGTAACAATGCCAAAAGCAAAAGTTTTATCAGTTCCAGTTTGTGCATGACCAATCATGTCCTTTCCTTGCATTGCTGGCTCAAGGGCAGCCCTCTGTACATAAAAAACAGGTAAAACCATCGTTATAAAAAGAGTAGACTAGCAAAAGCAAGTAAGCAACGAACAAATCATATTGCAAATCTGGTAAATTATATATAAAAAGCATATCCTGGATTGAGATGACACAGATACACAAGTACATGCAACTCTAGATATTCATGCAGATGTCATCTCCGTTCACGATCTCTGCCTAAGTTGCTCTGAATTTATAGTTTTAGGCATTTTAGTTTTAGTTCGAGGGATTGTTATTGCGATGGGAGATAAGCAGTTCATATATCTACACTTCTGAAGGCTTGGCTGCTTGTTTATGAATGTCAGAGATCTACACTATAATTAATTAGATCGCTGTTTGGGTTCCTGCCTGAAATTCACATGGAACCATGAAAGGGACGTCTTGGTCAGTACATTTGACGAAGCATCACATGAGATTTACAAGTTACTGACAGGCAAATCGCAGATTCAAGAGACTGGAATACAGTGAAATCTAACTTGCAAGAGATGTAAATAATGAGGCAGCATTGACATTTGAGCACTGAGACTTGCCATATGAACCTGAAGGCATCAAGACGAGGCCAACCATACACTTGCATTTGCTACAGAAACACTAGAGTTTCAGGCAAAATAATGCACCCTAACGCACATAAGAATATCCATCTAAAAGCTAGATAATGAGGCCAGCTAGATTGATGAAAGATCCTCATACACAGACTTGATCCCAGGTCTTTCAGAGACTGGCCTGATGCATCTCAAGGCAATGCCCAGAACCTCCTTCATGCCTTTCACAGCCTGTTGGTTCTCAGAATCTGAAGCCATGGCTTGATCAAAGCAATCTGATCCCCGGCCTTCTGCCACCCGCAGACGGACCCAATCAGTCAGGTCAACACCACCCTCAGACCCCAAGACAACATCCCCAGCACACCTGCCAGTCAGGAGCTCCAACAGTACAACACCAAAGGCATACACGTCAGACTTGAATGAGGGAGATGGTTTCTTGGATGCTGCCAGCTCCGGAGCACGGTAACCTAGCACACCCAGGTCAAGGATCTGCTCGACGACGCCAGCCTGGGTCATCAGACGGTGCAGGCAGTAGTCTGCAACACGGGCATTGAGGTCAAGGCCGTCCAACAAGATGTTGGTGGCCTTGAGGTTTCCATGAGGCATCGCTCGGTCAAAATGGAGGTAGTTCAGACCACGCGCAACATCAACTGCAATCTTTAGCCGCTGTGCCCAGGTCAGTGGAGGACCTCTCCTTCCCGGTCGATCTGCTAAGTTTCAGAGAAACATCTCCGCTGAGTTAGTGGCTGAACAACTATATTGATAATGGGTTACATGCATTTGCAGATGTATGCAAAATCATCAAATCAGATTTGGCCAACTACAAAAATGAGAAAAAAGTAAATGAGGGCATTACCATACAAAAAACTCGCAAGGCTCCCTGGTGAAACATAATCCGACAAGATCAGTTTTTCATGTGGTGTTGGACCCCAGTAATAACCGCGCAAGCCAACCACATTGGGATGCCTAATGTTTGCAAACTTCTTGGCCTCCTTTGAGAACTCTTTCTTGGGCCTTGCAACACCTTCCCTCAGCCATTTCACTGTCAAGAAGACACCATTCTCCAGTGTTGCCCTGTACGAAGTCCCATGGCTGCTCCTCCCAAGCACTTCAGCTGGTGCCCTTGAGAGTTCCTCTGGTGTCAGTGTGATCGTTTCATCTAGGAAGTGCAACTCCCCTGCTAGCCTGTCAGGTGATCTGACATCCAACCGTGTCAGGCCTTCGTGGCCATATGTCTCTCCAGAATCTGGTGACCAAGAGAAGCGGCTACCTTTGGATGGTGAAAATCCTCCAACACCTGACAACTTCTCTTCTTGGCTTAGTGCTTCAGATGTAGAGCCCTTTCGAGGAGCACCAAGCTCATCTACTGAGACCACCAAACCACCTTTGTCATCCTTTCCTTTCGTGCTGGCAATGTCTTTGCTAGCACTGTGGAGATTCTTGTCAGAAACCTTTTCTGTGTTAGAGAACTGCTGCGAGATCCGCTTGTAGTGACACACAATAGCAACAAGGATAAGGATGACAAGAACAACAATACTAGCTGCTATAAGTGCTACTTTAGCTACTGCAGAGAGTGATCTGCCACCAGTTGAACCAGGTGAGGAATTGTCAGATCCAGAAGAATTAGCAGGATATTCTAATTTCGAGTTCCCTGGATGGAAGGAGGATTCTGGAAACTTCCTCAAGTTCACTGGCACAACACCAGATAGGTCATTATAGGAGGCATTGAATGATTGCAGTGTATCTGGAAGTGTCTCAGGCAATGGTCCAGTGAATTGGTTCATTGATATGTCAAGAGAAGTGAGTGCTGCAAGCTTGGTGATACCAGCTGGCAAAGGACCAGAGAAATTGTTTGTAGATATGTCAAGAGTTTGGAGGCCAGTTAAAGATGCTATATCATCAGGGAGTCTGCCATTAAAATGGTTTCCAGAAATATCAATCACTTGGAGACTCAGATTTTTGGATGAGGATCCTGGAAATGGCAGGCCTCCACTAAGCATATTGTCTTGGATGTAGAGCTCTTGCAGCATAGATGAAGTGAGTAAATTAGCAGGAATAGGACCTCTGAACTGATTGGAGCTGAGATCTAGGATGGTGAGTTTGGGGTACTGAACAACAGCTTCAGGGATGGTGTCATCTAGGGAATTATGGGAAAGATTCAGATAGTTCAGGCGAAGGAATTGAGAGCTCACATCAGGAATTGTTCCAGTTAGATTGTTCTGGCTAAGGTCAACATATTCCAAATCATTGCTCCATTTGGCAATAACTGACAAATTTCCTTTAAACTGGTTATTTGATAGATCTAACACAGTGCAGCTTCCTGAAAGCAATGGAAGATCACCAAATAGAGCATTGGAGGATAGATTTATGACTTGCAAGGTAGTTGAGGTGATCATATTGATGTGTCCTGTGGATCAAAGAAAAATTTAATTAGTCCAAAAAGACATAATTTGGAACCAAAAGACTGATATTTTCATGTTGTACGAGAAAAAACTTAGGGGAGTCAATACACACATTCACATATGTAGTTTTCTTGCTCTTTACATAACAGTTGTGATAACAATCAATCCATTGAGTTCAAGAGGTTTCTAGGAATGACAAGTTTACTCAAAAGCAAGATATATAGTACACAAGGCATTGAATATTTTGAAACAAAACTGTTCGATTGAATTACTTATGCACTATGTAGCCCCGATACGTGGATACAGATACGGATACGCGATATTGCAATACTTCGATACGGCATTTTCCAAAAAACATGGATACGGCGATACACGTATATATATATATATATATATATATATAAATTAATAATACATATAAAAATAACAAATTAATAACCACAGAAACATAATAACAAAATCCTTAGTTCAATACTCCAACAGTTCAACATGAAAATAAACACACATAATTAGATAATTGTTTTTAGATAATAACATCCTCACAACAAACTGACATAATTAAGTAGCAAATGTGACAATCCAACATAATTAAATAGCAAATCAAAACAAGTTTAAATATTCAACAATCAAACTAGCACCCAAAATTAGAGAAGAACAATTCATGCATTCAAGCATTCATGACCTTGCACCGGATAAGTATCTAGACGTATCTGATACGTATCCGTATCCGGAGACGAATCCGATACGAGTACGCGAGTTTTTTGGAGTATCCGAGCTTCCCAGCTTATGCACCCCGTAATCAAGTGTATACAACTGGCTACCTCTATTAATGTCAGTATTTTTCAGAGATTGTATTAGTAGTCATTGATGTTTGATCAACACCACATAGTCTAGTCTTAGTGGGGGGAGAAAAATCTGTTTTTTTTCCAAACTTAGGTGGTAAATGGTCTATTGGTCTAACAACAAAAGTGATGACACACTACTGTTACTGCAACTACATAATACATTTAACAAACTATGGAAGAAATACACATCACACAGACAAACTACTTTCATATATTATCAATAATACCATTGGGGTATGCATGCATAATAGCCTGCCTATCTTTGGATAAAAAAACTATCGCAAGCTAGAAATAAATGATCCATGAATTGCTTTAGAGAAAATGAATAGTCAGTACTGTCATGGGCTGCCTGTGAACAGTACCGCGTGGTACCGTTCACATGAACAGTACCGTGGTACTGTAGCAGATAGATTAGGTTAGTTATAATTCTGTTTTCTGTTTTAGCAGATTAGGTTAGTTATAATTCTGTTTAGTAAATCAGATCAGAGGATCAGGTCTTGTGCCTATATAAACAGGACCTCAATAGGAGTTTAGGTGTCGAGTATTCACAGGAACATGAGGCTATGATTTTGCTGGGCGCCGAACGCCCGGGGCGCCGAACGCTCGGGGCGCCGAACGCCTCCGCCGGTGACCAAACGTTGGCCCTCTTTTGTATTTTTATTTGCTCAGCTCATATAGCCTCACATACATGCATAAGCAGTACGGATTAGACCACGATCTCCACATCTACATGAGCCACTCACTCATGCACGATCTATGCATCTCGCGATTGAGAATAGCTCCTCCAAAATGCCCGTGAGCCACGAGACGTGCTCCACTAATCCTGCATGCAACCAGCTAATTAACTACACCTATCTGCATGCAGCACATGACGCAGCCAACAACTTGGCTTGACTCATCCGCATGCAGGCTACAACAACTAGACTCGATCAACCTATGTCAAGATTAGTCCTAACAATCTCCCCCTAATCTTGACTTGCCTTCTCGGGTACTCGCCATCACCGGAGTTGCTGCTCTTCATCATCGTCACCACTACGGCCGCCGCTACAACCTCCAGACTCGACGTGAACCCATCAACATGCGTCTTCTCCACATGAGCGCAGCTACCGTCCTCTTCCTTGTCTCCGGCGACACACGCCGTTGTGGCCACCTCTACGGCCATCTTCTTAGGCGCACAAACGCCTCCTCCAAGCGATACACGCCCGTCGCCGACGAACGCCATCTTCTTCTCTAGGCGACACACGCCCGACGGCGCACGAACGTCGCCATCTCGTCGCTAGGCCATCTGGACGCCCGCAAGCGCCATCCACGAGCCACGTTGCATCTGTGAATCACTGATGCCGCCCACCATCGAGCACGTCCACACGCGCCCATACGCGCCACCGCTTCACGTGTCCAGGAGGTGTCCCCGCTGCCGCTAGGGCGCAACCGTCGTCCTGCGCGCGGCCGCTGCCCACAACGCGTGTTGCGCCACCACACAGCTAGCAAGTCTTTAATCCGGACGACACACGTCCCTAGCGCACAAACACCTTCTTTGCTGCGATCCGCACTGCTCGGTCATGACGCGCTCGTACATGCTTGACCCTGACAGTCTCGGACAGATCGCTCGTCGTTGCCATCGTCATGGCTCTAATACCAATTGTTGGAACTGAGGAACACTCAAATGCTCACAGGAACATGAGGCTATGATTTTGCTGGGCGCCGAACACCCGGGGCGCCGAACGCCTCCGCCGGCGACCAAACGTTGGCCCTCTTTTGTATTTTTATTTGCTCAGCTCATAGCCTCACATACATGCATAAGCAGTACGGATTAGACCACAATCTCCACATCTACATGAGCCACTCACTCATGCACGATCTATGCATCTCGCGCTTGAGAATAGCTCCTCCGAAATGACCGTGATCCACGAGCCGTGCTCCACTAATCCTGCATGCAACCAGCTAACTAACTACACCTATCTGCATGCAGCACATGATGCAGCCAACAACTTGGCTTGACTCATCGGCACGCAGGCTACAACAACTAGACTCGATCAACCTATGTCAAGATTAATCCTAACATACGCCACCAAGATTCAAGACCTGTCAAAGACGACCCCGATCTGGTTGGGCACCTTCGACTACGCCAAGGAGGTGGCCAGTGCCTACAACGCCGCCGCCCAATCCCTTCATGGGCCCGCCGTAGACCCCTGCACGGCGTGACACCGCTGTCAGTCACCACTGCGTGGGCTGCTGTTTCTTCGCATGGAGAGGTGCTACCGACCGTTGTGGCCGTCGCCGTTGTCTGCATCTCCTCCACACCGCTTCTGCCTCCGACCAAAATGGTGTCCCCACAGGCACTGCTGGTCTCTCTTGTGCCGCCGGATTCTCAGCTCGAGGACGAGCTACGTTTTTTAGGGGGGAGAAGTGTCATGGGAGGATCAAGACAGGTCTTGTGACTATATAAATAGGACCTCAATAGGATCAAGTATTCAGTTTGGCTATTGACTTCTTGTATCCCTGCCTCTTCGCCACGTCGCCGCAATGGCGCCGCCGCGACGAAGAGATCCAGGCCCTCGACCAACTACCTCTTTTAAATATAGTTTGAGACGATTAGTACCTATCAATTCTGTGGAAATCCTTGCCGGTGACAGTACTCAGTAGGAGCAATGATCCCAACAAAGGATCTTTCATGCTAAACACAAGAATGTGAACATAGAACTAGCACATGACAATCAATACAATGACCTGTACTGGTGAACATTAAACAACAAATCAACAAAAGCTCGTGCTGTATCATGTAATCAGCAAACCAGAGCATCATTGACATCAGAGAAATCAGTTGACAAAGAATTAAACACACCAATGCCAGATGGCAATTCAAAGTTATACACAAACCAAAGATTAACAATCCGTTTTGGAGGCTGGACCTTTTGTGAAGGAGCCACACTCCCAATTAACTTTTTTAAATCAAATTGACCGCTGCATGGCATGAAGAAAAAAGGAACAGGAGTGAAAGCATTTTTCAGGTAGAGCTCATACCAGTCAGGTTATTTGCACTTAGGTCCAGCTCACTAAGCACCAACGAATCCCCTTTCAGAAGTCCACTAGGTACAAACCCTGTGAATGCGTTGTTTGCAAGTCGCAGTACTTCAAGATCATAAACATAATTGAATCCTGGCAAGTCTCCAGATAACTGATTATGACTCAGGTCAAGCACCTTCAATCTTCCAAAAGTCGAGAGCTCAACTCCATCAATCAATGACCCAGACAACTTATTGTGGCTAAGGTTCAGATATAGAACTGTCTCTGAAATATCTGCCAGGAACCTGAGCTCTTTGGGGGTAGTACTGGTGAGCAAGTTCCCACTGAAGTCAACATGAGCAACAGTTGACTCAATCAAAAATTTCCAATCAACACCACCTTCCAATTGATTCCAACTTAGATCCAAAGATTGGAGGTTCACAAGGAAGCCAAGGCCCACAGGAATGCCCTTTGTGTAGGCATTGTATGAGAGGTTCAGAGCAACCATGCTCCGGAGGCTTTTCAAAGATGCAGGCAATGGACCAGACAAAGAGTTGCCACTCACATCCAGCGACTGAAGCGACGCAAGCCCATTGATGGAGTCAGGCAGTAGCCCTGAGAAGTTGTTCCCAGCAAGTGATAGGTTTTGCAGGCTCCGGAGATTGCCGATATTCTCAGGGATTGGGCCTGAAAACCGATTGTTTGAGATATCCATGAACTTCAAGCTCTTCAGACTACCCACATTGCTTGGGAGACTCCCGGACAGATTGTTATTGGCTATAGAAAGCTTCACAAGCATCGTCAGATTGACGAACACAGATAAATCAGCAATGCCTGAGATGCCATGGCCATCAAGCACAACCCCCGCCACGCTAGCACCATTGCACACAATGCCATTCCAGGAAGCTGGACAACCATTGAAATCTATTGACTCGTCATTCCACGAATCGGTGATGAATCCGGCAGGATCATGGGTGATACCCTTCTTAAAGGCGAGGAGCGCAAGGATATCCTGCGAAGGAAGCTGGCCAAATGCAGGGGCAGCAAGCAGAAATACCACCAAGAAACCTCCAAGAATCCCCATTGATATTGTCCAAGAAAAGATTGGAAGCTATTGGGCCTCAAAAACACGGCACCTGAGGCATTTCATGAAAAAAAATGGACTGAACGTGGAGTGTACTTATCACTTCGGCTCCTGAAGCAGACTGCCACTGCCAGTAATAGCCACAACACTTGTCCCTTTCAGCTGATCTCCACAGTAACGCACAATGCGATAAAACCCCACCTTTTATCTTCTTCGAACCTGAAATAAGCACCGGATGGCAAGTTAGTTACATATTCATGCGTCAACAATCCCCTAAAACCGAATCTTTGTGCTGCTGAAAAATTCAGCTAGCCCAACACTTGACCACAACAAAGAAAAATGGCAACTTTAAGGATCCAAAAAGACAATAGTTAAACCCTTGAGCCTTTAACCGCCAATCATGCAGGTAAAAGTGCTAAGCTTGCCAACTAAAACACCCCAACCACCACAACTTCAACCCACAAAACACAGCTCAAAAGCAGAAGCTTTTACACATCCAAGCAGCCAAGAAACCAGTCTCAGATGCAACCAGACAATCAAACCCAGTATTGCTTGCATATAGTTGTGTCTCATTACCGAGCAATGAAACTGTCGCGCTAGAGCATTAAGGCAAGCAGCGGCACCACCACCTTGAGAATGAATGGATGGATGGATGGTTGCGCCGAGAACAGGGGAGGAGGGCAAGTGGAGGCAACGCGTCTGGTGCAATGCCGTGGAGAGAGGGGCGGACGGCGGCGCTAAGCGGAAACCTAGCAATGGGGATGGGGATGGGTTCCGGGTTCCTGTGCCCTTGCTTGCTGCCTGGGGAAGAGGGTAGAACGGAGAAGGGGAGTGGTGGCCGGATGCAGGGGCTGAGAGCAGCTCCCCTAAAACTCATCACCTATACTTCACATATAGGGGATGACCCTAAAAGATTCCACATCTATACTACTTCGGTCTCTAGCAGCTTCCCTAAAACCCGTCCCCTATATTTTTGAATCCTCTATTTTATTATTATCTAACAGCTATATTTCCAACGGCTACATTTCCAACGGCTATATTTCCAACGGTTATATTTTCAACGACTACATTTCTAACGACTATATTTCCAACGGCTATATTTCCAACGGGGAGAGGTGCATCTACACTAACAGGGAGAGGTGTATCTGCAATAGCAAACTCTTGCTGCCCAATTGGACTAGAAAGATCAACTTCATCAAGTGGGTTGCTCTCATTCATCAAGCTCACAAAATAATTGTCTGTATTCTCCATTGTTCAAAAGCTATAAATGTATAGAAAATATAGAACAACTAAATTACAAAGGTAATCACAATGCATGAACAAAAAAATTCAGAGGAGCCATGTATTCTCACATGCGGCGCTCGGTGCGGGATGGAGAGGCGGCGGCGTTCGGTGCGGGCTGGAGAGGCGGCGGCGCTCTACTGGAGAGGCGGCAGCGCTCGGAGCAGCAAGAGAGGCGGCGGGGCTTGGAGCAGGAGGGGCGGCGCGGCAGGAAGCTGGATGCGGGCGGGAGGACGAGACGGAGAGGCGGGGAAGCCGGAGGGGCGGCGCTTTGGAGCTGGAGGCGGCGGCGGGGTAGCAGCCGGAGGCGGCGGCAACCAGAGGCGGCTTCGTCGCTCGGTGCGGGCCAGGAGAAGGGCAAGCGGAGAGGATAGGGGGAGGAGAGAGAACCCCCAGGTTTGGGGGATGGGGAGAGAGGAATAGGGGATGAGATAGGGTAGGGGATGGAATAGGGGAGCTGCTGGAGGACGAATTTCAGGCTAAATCCCCTAAATTTAGCTATAGGGGATGAAGTAGAGGAGCTGCTAGAGATGCTTTGAGAGAAGAGTGAGCAGCGCAGTGGGCAGTGGGACACTGGGACTGCATGTGTCCTTTCTCAATGAATCTTTTTACCTTCTTGCTTGAAAGCCCTTTTGTTTTGAGAGATTTTCTCCTAGTAACTGTTGAAGCATAAGAATAATTCTAGGGTTAATTTTTTCTGTGCCATTATGATTTTTACGGTTTGCCAAAATGCCATTATTATGTCACTGCCAGATGGGGGTCGCCACAGTCACTGACAGTGGCATGTAGACAATTTCTGAAAATTATAATGGCATGTGAGTAATTTTCCCATAATTCTACGGTGCTTCAAATTTTATGTACCGTTTTGATTTGTACGATCCAACGAATTTGATACATATGGTTATATAACATTAATTTAATATATGTGGGCTCACATATATGCAGTAATTAATTCTTAATTCTTTTCTAAATATACGTAGAAAAAAATTGCATACTAATAAATTAATTATTGCATATACTATAAAAATACACTTAATCAATAGTACAGATTAGTTTTAACCATTACCTAATTATTGTAAATGGATTCAAGTATAAGACCTATGGATATATGATTTTTAGCCAGTGAAATATGTTTTTGAAAAATCTTAGATTGGATTGTATTTAGTTAAATAATCTACTTTTTATTTTAACTAAAAATTGAACTACTTTATTTTACTATATAAACTATGTAGATCTAATATTAGTCTCCTAGCTGAAACTATATCAAACCCTAAGCTGGTAATATTTACTATTTATCTTTTATAATTAAGATATGTGATTTTTGAGTTGAGAAAAAGTTGTCTATGAGCGTGGCTATATGAGAAAAAAAGCTTATTTTGTTTTCTCTCCCAGTTTTTCATTGTTTATTTTGCGTTTTGCTCCATGCAAAGTACTATAATTTACAAATCTCATATTTATGGGCTTTGACCCTCCTTGGAAAGAGCATAAATGTATGAGTAGCGTTGAAAAGGGTTTAGATACCGATAAATATCAGTGATATAATATTTATTTTATTTTTCCTAATTTATATTTAGATTCGAATACTCTACAAGTGGATATGAATATGGTTATGGGTATTTATTGAAACACAAAAATTGTCTACTAGATAACAAATATTCTCTAAATTTATAAGCTTTTTAAATTCCAAAATTATTCAAAAGATCCCCTTTCTTTTTAAAATTCTAGAGAAAACAATAGATTTTTAATCATAAAATATGCTAGTTTCTAAATATAGAACATTTTTCTTTTATTTTTATCTTTTCTTCTACCTCTTCTATTTTTTCTTTTCTCCATTTCCTCTTTCTTCCATCTTTTCTCTTCCTTTTTCCCTTCTTTTTCTTGTGCACGGTGCGACGCTAGCAAAGAGGTGCATGACGCTAAGAGAGAAGTTGAAGATGTGAGGGTAATTAAGTAAATAATTATTAAATTTATACTGTTATTTAATATAAAATAGTAAATCATTTGATAAGTCTTAAATTAAAAAACTAAGTTTGTATGTCACATCAAAATATATATATGCAATTCAATAAAAATAATTTTCTAATCAAATAAATAATGATTAAATTTATACCATAATTTAATATACATACACTTGTTGGGGGAAAATGCTTCACTCTCAGGACTTAGAGATTAACAGTTCAAAATAACTTATCAGCTTCGGAGATGATAAGCTTATGCCCGAAGGTAGTTGAGTTGTTAAGCCGAAGGGTGCTTCGACTTACAGTTCGAAGGAACCCTCTGCACGATATGAAGCTCCGGTGATAAACGACAAGGTTGATAAGATGTTTGACTTATCTACTTGCTCCGGGTAGATTTTACCATTTTAACCCTGTTCAGGGTACCGAATAGTTTCCACTATGTCGGTTGTAATCGAGGGGTAAATAGGTCTTTTCCTTAGACTTTTTTACCTATAAATACCCCCCTTCTTACCCTGTAATAGGCATCGAATACTCAACTATTCAATACACATATTCGGACTATTTGAGCTATTACCAATTCGGAGGCTTGAGATAGTTCTTAAACATGAACTCACTGTTTGTCAGTTCTTAATCTTAGAGAACCTGTTAGCATAATCTTTTACGCCAACAGTTGGCGCCATCCGTGGGGATCCTAGTTCTAGAAGCTAGTTCTCTACTGCTGACTGCGCTTCGAAGAGCACTTGCGAAGGGAGCTTCAATGATGAGGACATCACTTCACATGATACACACATGGAACCTCCACCTACAACTCAATTACTAGGACCAATCACACGCGCCCGTGCCCGTCGCTTGAACCATGAGGTTAATTCTTTCCTTAGCAACTATGTTAATATTTGTTTGGACGGGATGCTACTGAATACTAGTGATATGTTGTTGCTTAGGAACATGGGAGATGGAATAAGAGAGTTGGAGTTGAAGACGGAGTCGCACGGATGTTTTGAAGTCAAGATTTCGCTGGTTCGGACTACATCGATCACCATGCACCAAAATGAGCATAACTTCCTCATACGAAGTCCGATTGGCGCGTTCTTGGACTTTTTGGAAAGATAAGGAGAAGACGGATCTTTTGCCGTTGGTTTCGTCTCATTTGGAGTCTTGAGTCGACCTGTGTATTTAAAACAGTCCTGCGTAACAGAACTGGGCCATGTTGGCCCATAGTCTGAGTCTGTACATCTTCTAGCCCACAACCCAAGTCTGTACGCCTTCCACAGGCTGCCCTCGCCCTATATATTCACTCCAGCTGCCTTTAGGGTTAGGTTTTGCTTTGTTTGCATCTACACTGTTGTGTTTAGATCCCGCCCCTTGCACCGGACCGATTGGCTGCTGCATAGGTGTTTGTGAAACCTCACCTTTCATCGTTTGTCTGTGATTTGGCATTCGATTTGTATCCTTCCTGTTCTTGCTTGTGTTCTTGGGTTTTCTTGTAGGAATTAGCCTTCGTGGCGAGGTCAATCGCGTCCTGCGTGGTTGATAACCAACGGAGACAGTGGTGTAACGATTGCAAGGTTTTGATCCGCCGGACCAGAGCCTTGGATCGCCAACGTCGAGATTCTCCACCAACCCAAGTTTATCCTTTACCTAGCGGAAGATCAGGACCAATCCCCCATCAGTTGGTATCAGAGCTCAGATTTCCCGTTAGGTAATCTCGATCTGCTTTTGTTTTTACCTAGAGTCCAGAAAACCGCACCAAAAAAATTCCCCACCGAGAACCCCTTTGTGCCTTGCGATTTTTAATTTCAGTTTTTAACCTTGTTGAGTTTGTGTTCTTGGTCGAGTCTTGTTGCTGGTTTAGTAATCCATTTGTGTCGTTTGAGTAGTAGTATTCTTGTGTCTCAAAAAATTCCCCACCCGAAACCCCCCCTTCTGCAACCTTATTTTGATTTCCACATCGAGTCTTTGTGACCCCCCTTCAGTAAAACAGGCATAACTTTTCGCTCGTTTGGCAGAAAAATCTGAAATTTTTTGAGCGTGTTCCTGACCCAATTTGGGTGGGTAACTTAACACGCTTCGCCTGTTAGCCCTCACCAAAATCGCCAAAAAAAATCAGGAAGATAAAGAAAAAAAATTGGACAAAGTTTTTACTCGCCGGTCAGCGAACTTGTTGAATTTCTGTGAGCCACATCCCACCTCAGTTGTAGGTGCCAATTTTTGTGGTTGCATCTCTGGTCATCCTTGTTCAAAAAAATAGAGTGAAAAAAAAAGAAGAGAGAAAAAAAATCAAAAAAAGAGAAGAAGCGGCAGTAACAGCATTATCGGCGGCAGTAATAGATTCTACTTGTCCGAACTCTTGTCCGGTCAGCGGTAGTAACAGAGTTATCAGCGGCAGTAACAGATTTCTGCTTGTCCGATCTCTTGTCCGATCCCTTGTCTGAACTCTTGTCCGATCTGCAGAGAGCTGATTTTAGCCTGTTATTGCTTCCATTTGAGTTTTGGGCACATAGTTTTCCTCTATTGCTTGAATTTTCACATTGGGAGCACTAGGGCCAGCAACTTTGACGAGTACTAGGGAATACTTATTGAGCTTGGTTTAACTGTTATTATTATCGCTAATCCTTGCTACTCACTTTGCCTTCCAAGCTACACCTTTCTCTTGGTCAGGACAGGTTCATTTCTTGCAATTGTACACCACCCTCCACTTGGTACATCACCTGTAGGCCGGTGACCTCACTGCGGCGTGGTAAGAACACTTGCAAGCGTAGGTAAGGTGCTTGACGGATTGCTTCCACCACACACACCACCCCACCTAGCTGTTTTCCATAAGGATTATTCTTTGTTGTGTTGTCTTTCACTAACATGGCAGATAACAGCGGTACCCCTCCATCTGATTTTAATGACTGTGTCTCACGACGTGCTCTACTAGAGTCTCAGCGGCAGACCCAACATTCCATCGAACGTCTCGTGCGTACTGTGGCTGGCCTAGTGGACCGAATGACTGCCTTGGAAACACGTTTGCCTGCTGCACGAGCCAATGATGACCATGTTGAAGAGGAAGACGACCATATTGGAGAGGAAGACGACCTATCCTATGCCGCAAACAATGGCATTGACCCTGACGAGGCTGCACGTCATCGCTTTCAGTTCAACCGTCAAGGTATGGGCGGCCACCGCAACCGCCATTCACGAGGTAACAATGACAACCACAGGAACAATGATCATGATCCCTACTCTAAGGTAAAATTTTCAGTACCTCATTTTGCTGGCACCTATGATCCAGATGCATATTTAGATTGGGAGATGTCAATCGAACAAAAATTTAATGCTCACATGGTTCCTGCTATCCACCGCGTGCGCTTAGCTACTAGTGACTTCACTGGATATGCTTTTCTTTGGTGGACTGAAATAGTTCAGGTTGGCAATGAACCACAAAATTGGGATATGTTAAAACGGCAAATGCGTGGTAGATGGGTTCCTCCTTCATATAAACGTGATTTGAGAAAAAAATTGCAGCGCCTAAACCAAGGGAATAAATCGGTAGAGGAGTATTATCAGGAGTTGCAAATAGGTTGCATGCGTGCTGAAATTGAGGAGGACAATGAGGATAAAATGGCCCGTTTTATGGTGGTTTAAGACGTGAAATTCAGGATATCATTGATTATAAAGAATACAATACTATCACTCGTCTTTTCCACCTTGCTATGCTTGCAGAGAAAGAATTGCAGGGTCGCCAACAACCACAACGCAGCATGAGGACCAACATTGGTGGTGCTACTTCACGCTCAAGTGGGCAGCAGCAACGACCACCACCACCTTCTCCACCGATGGCTACATCAGCACCTTCTACATCTATAGCCCAGGCTGAGGGCTCCAAGGCTGCAGCATCCAAGGCGCCAGCCAAGCCCACCTCCTCGGCGGCCTCTACTGCACGTTCTGCCGCGATCCAGTGTCACGGATGCAAAGGACTTGGCCACGTTATGAAGGACTGCCCTAGTCAGCGGGCTTATATTGCTACGGAAGACGGTGGCTACGTAAGTGCTAGTGATGTTGAAGATGAATATGCGCTTGCTGCTAACATTGCAGGAGATGACGATACATTCGACGATGACGCTGTTTTTGCGCCGGATGCCTCTGCCGACCTTGAAGCACTTATTGTACAACGCGTCTTGAGCACTCACATGGAGCAGGACGATCGGGCACAACGGAATAATCTGTTTTAGACCTTCTTCGTCGTCAATGACCGTCGTGTACGTGTCATCATCGACAGCGGTAGTTGCAACAATTTGGTGAGCCACGACATGGTAACGAAACTTCAACTTCCCAGACGTGCGCATCCACACCCTTACCATGTGCAATGGTTCAACAATAGCAGTAAGGTCAAGGTAACACAAACTGCTCACATCGAATTTTCCATTGGTACATACTTCGGAGTTGCTGATTTTGATGTAGTACCAATGCAAGCATGTTCTCTATTACTTGGTAGACCTTGGGTGTTTGATACTGATGCTACACACCATGGTAGGAGCAATAAGTACTCATTTATGTATAAAGGAAAGAAAGTTACATTGCTTCCTATGACTCCTGCTGAAATTGTGAAATTTGAACAAGAAAAACGTGCTAGGGACGCACAAAAGAGCAAACAACTTTCTGAAAATCAGCAAGTAGCTAAAATGCTTTCGAGGCAACAAAAAGATAAAGTTGTTTCTCCTTCCTCATCACCAGTTATTAATCTGAGGGGACGTGTGAGAAACCAAGGGTTGGTTTCGGTGTTTTGTGATGAGTGATTGACAGGATTTTACCCTCTGTTCGAAGGGTACCTCCGAAGGGGCTTCGGAGGTGGTACCTCCGAAGGGTGTCGGAGGTGGTTTCACCGAAGTGTGTTCGGTGTTTGCTTGCTGCAGCTGTGCAGCGGAGTGTGCTCGTCGGAGGGGTCCGACAGTACACGATGACTGGGTGTGTACCGAAGGGTTCGGTACTTTGGGCGGTACACCGGAGTGTGTACCGGAGGTTGCTAACCCGGAGAGGTCTCCGGAGTACTGGATACACTTGTCTGCTTGTCGGTGGTGCGCAGGGACTTCGGAGGCGACGGACAAGGTTCGTAGCAGGTGAACCTGGGTCAAGCGGGAGGCTTGATGCCAGGGGAGTGGGGAGCTCCGTCACGGTGGCTGCGAAGGTGGTCCGGGTCGGTCCTCGGGTCGAGGCGCGCCAGGTGAAGGCAGAGAGTGCGGAGCGTGGCTCCGGCTGAAGGTGCTCCGAGACAAAGTCCTCGGAGGTGAGGCACTTCGAAGGTACTCCGAATGGAGTGACTTCGGAGTTGGTGGAACAAGTCCTCTGCGGAGGCAAGGGTTCGAAGTGTGCTCCGGAGGGAGACATTCGAAGGTACCCGATGAAGGTCTCAGAAGTCGAGGCGCATCGAAGGCATGGTCCGGGTGAGGCTCGTCGAGGAGTGTGCTCGGGGAGAGGCACTACGACAAAGTGCTCATGGAATGCTTCATGCGGAGGCCTTGGACGAAGGAGGGACTTCGAAGGGTGGTACTCCGAAGGTGGGGCTTCAGAGTGTGAAGGGCTTCGGAGCGAGGCTAGATCCAGAGTGAGGTTGTCTTGTGGTGCTTCGGCCTGCATGGCTTCGGTACACGGACTGACGGAGTTCGAGCTGGGTGAAGCTGCGAAGCCGTGGTGGTCCACTCCGGAGGTGTTGGTGCGAAGGCCCAAGGGCTTTGACGGCTTCGGCTCAAAACCGTCACTGTATCGGAGACTGACTTCGGCGAAGCGAAGGCCACCAGGCTCAAGGCTTCTCACCGAAGCTTCCGCACCCTCGCGTGCGATGGGAGGCTGCAGAAAGTCAAAGACTGCAAAGGCTGACACTGTCTGTTCTGTAAAAGGCTGACACTGTCCCCTCTGCAAAGTTGACAGAGAAGCCTCCAAAATAAAGGTGGAATACCTTTTGTACCCCTTAGTTCTGTAGAGACAAAATGAATGTAAACCCTAGGGGTAGTGTAGTCAATTCCTTTGGGTGAACTGTGGGCTATAAATATGGGGGCTCGGTAGGTAACATTTAACACTTTGAGCATTTACTGTTGAGCTCCTGTAGCCACATACTTCGATTGTAATACATCCAGAGAGTTCATTTTTCTGTGTTCCCTGTTCAAGCGGCGAAGCCCTGTTTCCTGTGCTTTTGCTTGAGCTCGCATTGCATACCTCGCCTGTAGTAGTGCACCGAAGCCTGTTGAGGCGAAGGTTGTTTTTCGTGCGAGGTGTGTTTTGTCAGTGTGCATTCGCTCTGTGTAACAGGAGGCGTGACCTCGCTGCTTACTAGCGAAGCCCTGATTGTTGCCCGCTTTGCTTCCTGTGTCGAAGCCCCTAGTGTAGTCTGTTTGTGTGCGTGTAGACCTTCGTGTACGTAGCTCAGCACCAGTTGCTGCTGCCAAGTACTTGGTCGAAGTCCTCAGAGGGCTGTCCACTCTTGCGAAGGGTGAAGTGCGAAGCCTGCTCGAAGCACCCTGTGTGCGGAGCCTGCACTGACTAAGCAGAGTAGATTTTCGAGGGTTGTAAGTGGAGCGAAGTCTTCTTGGCTTCGAACTTTTGCTCCTCCGAAGCCTGTGTTCGAAGGTGTCGAAGTACCTCCGAACCAGACCTTCGAAGGTAGTGTTCGAAGCCTGTTCCGCAGAAGACAGAACTGAAACCGAAGGCTAGTTTCTTAGCCCGAAATTTTAAAAGCTCCCATTCACCCCCCCTCTGGTCGCCGTTTCCGGTCCAACAATTGGTATCAGAGCGGGTTAAGATCACCAGTTGACCTTAACCGGTTTTGTGATCTGTTGGCGACATGGATAGAGGCAGTAAAATTCCTCTGTTCGATGGGACAGACTTCGCATACTGGAAGGTGCGCATGGAGGCTTACTTGTTAAGCCAAGGAAATGCAATTTGGGAGATTGTGGACTCACAATACTCCATCCCTGAGACTCGCACCTCTCAGACTGAGAAGGATCAGTATATTGCCAATTCCAAGGCAAGGAACATACTGTTCATCGGTTTGAGTAGAAGTGAGTTCGATAGGGTGCAGCACCTTAGGACTGCTAGGGAGATTTGGACAACACTCACTGTCTTTCATGAGGGCTCTGCTCAGATTAAGGCCAGGCGCCAAAGCACCTACAATCAACAGTATCAGCTGTTTGTGCAGGCACCTGGTGAATCTGTAGATGCCATGTTTTCTCGCTTTGACGCGATAGTGAGTAACTTGCGATCCAACGGGACGCTTGCTTACAGTGATCATGATAGGGCTATCAAGCTTCTCTATGCTCTTGACCGTAGCATATGGGAAGTGAAGATATCCAGCATTGAGGAGTCCACAGGCTATGACACATTGACCTGTGATGAACTCTTTAGCAAGCTGAAGTCCACAGAGATTGCCAAGGCATCTCTTGCTGTGCACAGAAGCTCTTTGCCACAGCCATTGGCATTGGTTTCTAGCACTAGCCGTGGCACCACTGCAGAACCAAGCACATCTGGTACTTGTGTTTTTGCAGATGGTTTTGCTTTATCCTCCCTGGTCTCCGTCACAAAGGAGCAAGTGGACACTCTAGCTGATGATGAGCTTGCTCTCATTGCCCGGAGGTTCACCCGTTTTCATCATGAGAGACGGGATCAGAGGAGAAATGGTTTTGGTGGTTGTTTTGAATGCGGTGACACTTCTCACATCAAGGCTAATTGCCCTAAGCTAAAAAAGAGAGATGAGAGTGAGCGCCCCAAATACCACAAAAAGGAGAGGAAGCCTTTTGTGAAGGGCAAGCGCGGCAAGATGGCTAAGAAAGTAGCCAAGGCCGCTTCCAGAGCCTTTGTTGCTGCTCTCAGCGACATCGACACATCCTCAACTGAGGAGTCGAGCTCTGAGGAGGAGGAGTCCCCAAAGAAGGAGGACAAGAAGGACAAGAAGGGACGTGACTTCACCAGCCTTTGCTTCATGGCCGACAGCGATCACAGCGGCGATGAGCTTGACTCATCTGAGGTAAACCTATCATCTGACCAGCTACTAATTAAATTAGATGAGCTGAATGAAGTAGTGCTTGGTCAGGATAGATTACTTGTGCAAGCCGCTAGAGAAAGAAAAGACCTTAGACTTAGGCTAGAAAATATTTCTACTGAATATGCCATGCTTAAGTCTAAATTTGATGATGCTGAATGTGAATCATGTTCTGTTGTCATGAGTGAGCTTGCTCAGTTGCGTTCTGTACATGCTCAAACTCTCTCTAAGCTTGAGACTGCACAGAAGCAGCTTTTGGAGGTGGATTCTAGACCTCATGATATTATTGATTGCATGAACTGCTCATTATTACGCGATAGCATTAATTTACGTGATAAGCATGTTCATGATTTGGAGGCTAGATTGGAGAGGGCCGGTAGTTCTAAGGATGTGCAACCTGTTTGTGACACTTGCATTACCCTTAAGGACCAGCTAGGCGCTGTTAGAGAGCGAGCTGAAAACCTCATGTCCGAAAATGAATACCTTCTTTCCGTGGTTAATAAATGCACTGAGGGAAAGGGTAGGATGGATTTGCTCTTGGCCAAGACCAAGTTGTGTGCTGACAGAGCAGGGGTAGCTCTAGGTTTGGGTTTTGAGAGGATACCTTCAGATAGTAAAACCAAAACTGTTTTTACCTCTCCCACTACCCTAGAGAAAGAGAGAGCTCTGTTGGACACCCCATCAGCCAAAAAGCCTACCCATCCACCAAAGAAAACCACCCCTCCTGCCAAGAAAAATCCTCCCAAGAAAACCACACAGAAGAAACCCAAGGAGCCTGTGAGAGTTGCTCCTGTGACCCATGAGAGTGCCCCCAGGAGAGTGTTTCATTGTTCCTATTGTCAGCGGGCGGGTCATTTGGTTGGGTTCTGTTTTCGTCGCATCAAGGATGAGCGACGCGCTCAGGCGATGAGGTACCAAGACATGCATTACCCATCTTTAGGTATGCATGAGCCTGTTCCGCAGAAGACAGAACTGAAACCGAAGGCTAGTTTCTTAGCCCGAAATTTTAAAAGCTCCCATTCACCCCCCCTCTGGTCGCCGTTTCCGGTCCAACAACGTGTCATGCATGCAACTAAAACTAACCTTCCAGTACGTAGTTTTCTTGGTCTTGCAGGTTTCTACTAGCATTTTGTGAAAGATTTCGGCACTATAGCCGGCCCTTTACCTGAGTTGACCAAGAAGGGAGTTACTTTTACTTGGGAGCCAGCACAAGAACAAGCTTTTGCCACACTAAAGGATCGCCTTACACATGCACCTCTACTTCAGCTACCCGACTTTAGTAAGCCTTTTGAGTTAGAATGTGATGCTAGTGATTTTGGAATAGGAGGTGTGCTGCTACAAGGAGGTAAACCCGTGACCTATTCTAGTGAGAAATTGCATGGTCCACAGTTGAATTATTCTACCTATGATAAGAAATTATATGCCTTAGTGCGTGTGCTTGAAACTTGGCAACATTACCTTTTGCCTAAGGAGTTTATTATACATTCTGATCATGACGCACTCAAATATTTGAGAGGGCAAGCTAAACTGAATCGTAGATATGTTAAATGGGTTGAATTTATTGAATCTTTCCCATACATTGTGAAATACAAGAATGGCAAAGAAAATGTGGTTGTTGATGCATTGTCTCGTAGGATTGTTCTTTTATCTCAACTTGATATCAACGTTCCAGATTTGGAAAGTTTGAAAGATTTGTATGTTGTAGATAAAGAATTTGCTGAACCATTCACTAAATGTAATGATGGGAAAAGCTGGAAAAAAATTCATGTTTATGACGGGTTCTTGTTCCATGCTAACAAGCTATGTGTTCCAGATTCGTCCGTACGTTTGTTGTTGTTGCAGGAATCACATGGCGGTGGATTAATGGAACATTTTGGGAGAGAAAAGACTTTGGCCCTGCTGTCCAATAATTTTTATTGGCTAAAGATGCGGAGAGATGTTGAACGATTTGTGCAGCGTTGTGCCACATACCATAAAGCTAAGTCCAAACTTAACCCATATGGTTTGTATACTCCACTTCCTGTTTCTAGTGCACCTTGGGAAGATATTAGCATGGACTTTATTGTGGGATTGCCTAGGACAAAGAGGGGGAGAGACTCCATATTTGTAAGAGTGGATAGGTTTTCTAAAATGGCACACTTTATTCGCTGTCACAAGACCAACGATGCTTCACATATTGCTGATTTATTTTTCAGGGAAATTGTGAGATTGCACGAGATGCCTAGAACCATTGTTTCAGATCATGATGTGAAGTTTATGAGTTACTTTTGGAAGACAATGTGGGCCAAGCTGGGCACAAAATTGCTATTTTCAACAACTTGTCACCCGCAAACTGATGGTCAAACAGAGGTGGTAAACCGTACACTCTCCATGTTGCTGCGAACAATGATTAAGAAGAACTTGAAAGAATGGGAGGACTGCCTTCCACATGTTGAATTTGCATACAATAAAGCTGTTCAATCAACAACACAATTGTGTCCGTCTGAAGTGGTGTATGGTTTTAAGCCAATCACACCACTTGAATTGCTGCCACTTCCTTTTCAAGAGAGAGCAAACATGGAGGCAACTAAGCGTGCAGAGTTTGTGAAAGCTTTGCATCTGAAGACCAAGGAAGTTATAGAAAAGAAGGCACGCTATTTTTCTCAAAAGACAAATAAAGGAAGAAAGAAGATGTTTTTCAAACCAGGAGATCTTGTTTGGTTGTACTTGCGCAAGGATCGTTTTCCTGATTTGAGAAAGTTTAAATTGATGCCCCGTGCTGATGATTTAAAACCCTATTTGGGAGCTGACGATGAGCTTGAGTCGAGGACGACTCCAATTCAAGAGGGGGAGGATGATGAGGACATCACTTCACATGATACACACATGGAACCTCCACCTACAATTCAATTACTAGGACCAATCACACGCGCCCGTGCCCGTCGCTTGAACCATGAGGTTAATTCTTTCCTTAGCAACTATGTTAATATTTGTTTGGATGGGATGCTACTGAATACTAGTGATATGTTGTTGCTTAGGAACATGGGAGATGGAATAAGAGAGTTGGAGTTGAAGACGGAGTCGCACGGATGTTTTGAAGTCAAGATTTCGCTGGTTCGGACTACATCGACCACCATGCACAAAAATGAGCATAACTTCCTCATACGAAGTCCGATTGGCGCGTTCTTGGACTTTTTGGAAAGCTAAGGAGAAGACGGATCTTTTGCCGTTCGTTTCGTCTCATTTGGAGTCTCGAGTCGACCTGTGTATTTAAAACAGTCCTGCGTGACAGAACTGGGCCATGTTGGCCCATAGTCCGAGTCTGTACATCTTCTAGCCCACAACCCAAGTCTGTACACCTTCCACAGGCTGCCCTCGCCCTATATATTCACTCCAGCTGCCTTTAGGGTTAGGTTTTGCTTTGTTTGCATCTACACTGTTGTGTTTAGATCCCGCCCCTTGCACCGGACCGATTGGCTGCTGCATAGGCATTTGTGAAACCTCACCTTTCATCGTTTGTCTGTGATTTGGCATTCGATTTGTATCCTTCCTGTTCTTGCTTGTGTTCTTGGGTTCTCTTGCAGGAATTAGCCTTCGTGGCGAGGTCAATCGCGTCCTGCGTGGTTGATAACCAACGGAGACAGTGGTGTAACGATTGCAAGGTTTTGATCCGCCGGACCGGAGCCTTGGATCGCCAACGTCGAGATTCTCCACCAACCCAAGTTTATCCTTTACCTAGCGGAAGATCGGGACCAATCCCCCATCATTCAGAGTCCCAAGATTCCGTGCACCCTTCGATAAGGGGCTTCAGAGTGCGGTTCGAAGGCCTTTTCTTGCCTTCCCAAACCAATCAAAGTCCTCGGTCTTCGGACCTCTTTTTCATTAGCTATGCCTCCCAAGCGGAGCCTAGCCTCGGATCCTCCCCGAAGGTCCCCTCGGACCAACGGGGCCGGACCCTTAGCTGTTCTAACAACACTCGAAGCTGTCACTGGGCGTCGAGTACCCAGAGGCCCTCGGGCTGATCCTACGGTGCTCCAAACTGATTATGTCAGTTCCTGAGACCCGAAGCTCCCCTTCGATGGAGACGAAGACCTTCCTGAAGACGAGGCTACTCAGGTAGCGCGACTTAAAGAGGAAGTGGCTAGGTGGAGGCAAGAGGCCGCTGATCGCCTCTGTTCTCAATCCTCTACCCAGGCTCCCGAAGGTCCCCAAGACGGTGGTGCTCGCAACCTTCCTGAAGCTGTTCAAGTCCCGGAGGAGGCTGAGAACGCATCTTTCGATGATGAGTCTCCGCTACATTCGGACTTGCAAAGGGTGCCCTTCGATCCCAGGTTCAAAGCCTCGAAGCTGCACAAGTATTCCGGTGGGTCCGACCCCAGAGAATTTGCTCGTTCATATGCCCTGGCGATAGAAGCATGTGGAGGGGTACGGAACACTATGGCAAAGTGTTTTCCCCTCGCTCTCGAAGGTGTGGCTCTCCGATGGTTCTGGTCCTTGAAGCCAGGATCGATCAAATCCTGGGAGCAGTTGAAGAGGAAGTTTGTAAGCAACTTCCAAGGTACCTTTGTGGCTCCAATGTTGACAGGGAGCTTATTTCAGGTGAAGCAGCGAACAGGGGAGACGCTTCGGGAATACTTCACGCGCTTCGCCCACACCAAATCGCAGATCAAGGGCTTGTCTACCTCTTCGGTAGTCGACGCCACCCGCAAAGGGGTGTTGAACCCCGATCTCCTCAACAAGCTTCATCGGAAGCCTATGTCATCCGTGGCACAGCTAATGGCATACTTCGAACAGTATGCCAAGGCGGAGGAAGGTTGTCTTTGACGAGCCGCAACACCTGCTCCAGCTCTTCAGGAAGTGAAGACGGAGCCCAAAGCCTCAACCTCTTCACAGGCGGGGAAAGAAGCACTTCCGCTCGGAGGTGTTGAGCATCGCACCCTCCGTTCCGAAGGAACCTGCCAACTTTCAGCAGGCGCAAGGCTTCAAGGCTGGAGCACCGAAGCCCCAAGAGAGAATACCTGGCAGGCGCCAGAGTTTTTTTTGCTGCGTGCATAGCGATAACAGAAGCCATGACATGAAGGATTGCAAGGCGGTATTAACCCTTCGGGGTGAATACCTAGGACGAAGTACCAGGCGGGGTACTTCGGATCGAACCCCTCTAGTGGCACGGTCGGAGCCTGTGCAAATCGTGGACCGAGCCAGTGTCCCCAAAGCCCCCATGCAACTACCGGTGGACAACATTATGCCACCACCAAAGCAAGAGGACCCCCAAGACCGCGGCAAGCGAGTGGTCCTGCCCATCTTCGGAGGAGGGACCCTCGGCAACATGTCTAAGAGGCAGCGGAGAGAATACGTCTGTGAAGTAGGACACATTGGGACCTCGAATTCCGCGGAGGGAATGCCCAAATGGTCTCATGTACCTATTTCCTTTACTGCCAGTGATGCGGCGGGGGTGAAGTTCCCCCATGCTGACCCCTTAGTCATTTTAGCAGATATAGCCGGGGTGGAAGTTCAAAGGGTCCTGGTGGACGGTGGGAGCTTCACAGACATACATTTTGTCTAGGCCTTCGACCAAATGTGCATACCTCGGAGGCATTTACTTCTAACGGCCCGACCACTTCAAGGTTTCGCAGGTCCGCCTCTCGATGCCCTCGGCCAAATAGGCCTCGAGGTTGCCTTCGGAGAGGGGCCCCTGGCCAGGGTGGAGGAGGTGATCTTCGACGTCGTCGACGCCCCCTATGCCTACAATGCAATCTTCGGATGGGGGATGCTGAACCAGTTCGGAGCTATATCACATCACAACTATATGTGTCTCAAGATGCCCACGCAAGGTGGAGTCCTTACCATTTCAGGAGACCAAGCTGTAGCCCGAAGAACGGAGTATGGTCACGGCCAGCCGTTGGATCCTCGGCAAGTACATAGTGTAACGGAGCACACCGAGGAGGTTCCAGAGTCTTCAAAATCTTCGAAGGGTCTTTCCCTCAAGCCAAACCTAGAAGGTGATGTCGTGACAAAGATAATCCTGAAGGATGGCAAAGAATACCCAATACAGTTCGACAAGGGGATATCTCCAGAGATAGCCGCCTCGTTGGAAGAAGTAGTCAAGCAAAATTTGGACATCTTTGCCTGGACTGATGAAGACATCACCGGGGTTGATCGGAGTATCATCAAGCACAGTTTGCTCGTCAACCCGATGGCTAGGCCAGTACGCTAGGGGCTCCGTAAGTTGTCTGCGGAAAGGGCAGACCTCGCCAAGATCGAGGTGGAAAAATTGTTAAGGGCTGGCATCATCAGGGAGGTAGCCCACACGGAGTGGTTGGCAAACCTTGTTTTTGTCAGGAAAAAAGGCTCCGGCAAATGGCGCATGTGCATCGATTTTACATCATTAAATAAAGCATGCCCGCGAGACCCCTACCCTATGTCCTGAATAGACCAGCTGGTAGATTCTATAGCTGGCTCCGAATTGCTAAGCTTTCTCGATGCTTACTCCGGGTATCATCAAGTCTGGCTAAAGCGTGAAGACGAAGCCAAAACAAGTTTCATAACTCCATCCGGAGTATTTTGTTATGTAAGAATGCCTTTTGGCTTGCGGAATGTCGGAGCCACATTCTCACGTTTAATAGCTAAGGCTCTAGGTCACCAAATAGGCTGAAATGTCGAAGCATATATGGATGACATTGTAATAAAGAGTGCTGAAAGGCACCAACATAGTCTAGACTTAGCTGAAACATTGGAGAGCCTCCGAGCATGTGGAGTCCGCCTCAACCCTGAAAAATGTATATTCTGGGCGCAAGTAGGAAAACTGCTAGGGTACTTAGTTTCGAGTAGGGGAATTGAAGCTAGCCCAACGCAGATAAGTGCACTGCAAAGAATGGCTCCGCCAGAAAACTTGAAACAAGTCCAGAAGCTAGCAGGACGACTCACAGCTCTCAGCAGGTTCTTGGCCAGGTCAGCCGAATGAAGCCTTCCAATTTTCAAAGCTCTAAAGGGGTTCAAAAATTTTAACTGGACACCGGAGTGTCAGAAGAGCTTTGATGATATAAAGGAATACCTCGGAAGCCTGTCAACACTTATTGTGCCCCTCCCAGAAGAAACTCTCCTCCTTTATCTTGCAGCAACAGGCTCCGCAGTAAGTGCAGTACTGGTCAGAGAAGTTGAGCTTAAGGGAAAGCTGGTGCAAAACCCAGTTTATTTCGTCTCAGAAGCTTTGTCCAGAGCAAAGACAAGATACTCCGAGCTCGAGAAATTTGCCTATGCCCTAGTAATGGCCTCGCGGAAGCTAAGGCATTACTTTCTAGCGCATAACCTAATCGTTCCTACCTCGTATCCTCTTGGTGACATGCTTCGGAGCAAAGATTCTACAGGTAGGATCGGAAAATAGACTATCGAGCTAGCCCCCTTCGGAATTTCCTTCACGAAAAGAACAGCTATCAAATCCCAGATCATAGCTTACTTTGTAGCAGAGTGGACTCCACCTGCAGTTTGGGCTCCGGAGGAGCCCTCCGAAGGTTTATGGACAATTTTTTCTGACGAAGCTTATCAGACATCTGGTGCTGGAGCTGGAGCGGTAATAATATCACCGTTAGGGCAAAAGGCCATGTATTCTGTGAGGCTCAACTTTAAGATCACCAATAATATCGCAGAGTACGAAGGAATCCTGCTAGGCCTCCGAAAGGCAAAGGCACTTGGAGTAGCAAGGATAATAATTAAAACAGATTCCTAAGTCATCACAGGGCATGTTGACAAAAGCTTTCAAGCAAAGAACCCACATCTAGCAAAATATCTGGAAGAAATCCGCAAAACATAAGCAGCATTTAAAGGATTTTCTGTTCGAAGTATCCCTCGAGTAGATAATCAACTTGCAGACATTCTAGCAAATGCTGCAGCCGGAGCATTGGACCTCCCGGAGGGTGCTTTCTATGAAGAACTAGTCAAGCCTACAGTCAATCAATTACCCTCCACAGAAGTCCTTTGCATTCCAGCTACAGATTGGCGGGCTCCGATAATGGATGTCTTGCAAGGCAACGCAGATTTATTAGAGGGTCCGGATTTCCGAAGGTTGCAAGCAAGGGCTCGAAACTATAAGCCTTTCAATGGAGTGTTGTATAAAGCCGGAGTTTGTTCTCCTCTACTCCGTTGCATCTCCCAACCCGAAGGCCAAGATATACTTCGGGACATTCACGAAGGTTTATGTGGAAGCCACCTCGCCCCTCGTGATCTAGCAAGAAAGACACTTCAGCAGGGGCTCTACTGGCCGACGATTGTAAGAGATGCGGAGGAGTTGGTTCGAACCTGCCAAGGATGCCAGTGGATGGGAAGACGAAGCCACCGTCCGCTAGTACCACTTCAAGTTATTGCCCCAGTATGGCCAATGGCTCGGTGGGGCATGGACCTCATCGGCCCTTTTCCAGTGGCAAAAGGCAGCTTAAAGTTTGTAGTGGTAGCAATTGAATATTTTTCTAAGTGGGTCGAAGCAGAACCCCTGACTTCTATCACTTCAAAGAATGTGCAAAATTTTTTCTGGCAAAATATTATATGCAGGTTTGGAGTACCAAGGGAGCTAACTATGGATAACGGAACCTAGTTCGAAGCTGAGACATTCAAAGAATTTTGTGAAGAACTGGCATTAAGTTATGCTTCGCAGCAGTGCGCCACCCATAGTCCAACGGAGCCGTCGAGCGAGCCAACGGGAATATTCTCTCTGGTCTAAATCGAAGAATTGTTGGGTTGTCCAAAGGGTTGTGGGTCGAAGAGCTCCCTTAGATTTTATGGTCCATTTGGACCACACAAGCCAGATCCACAGGCTTTACCCCGTTCAGACTACTATTCGGAGATGAGGCCATGACTCCTACGGAGCTCAGGGGTGGATCCCTTCGCGTAGTAGAACCTAGAGACAAAGATGAGAGGAACACTTCGCTAGACTTGTTAGAAGAAACAAGGCTTCGAGCTATCGCCAATCTGATGAAGTACCAAGATCAAACAAAAACATGGTATGACCCGAAGATAAAGCTGAACGAGCTTAGGCCAGGTCATTTAGTTTTGCGAAGTTTAATAGCCCCAGGGAAGCTAGAAAATAAATGGGAAGGACCATATATCATCCTACGCTCAGGGCACCCCGGATCGTTTAAATTAGCCAATTTAGAAGGGGAAGAATTGGAACATGCATGGCATGCGGAGCACCTTAAGTATTATTACACTTAGGGGCTCCTTGTAATCAATTGTAAAAGTTCCTTTTCTAAATAAAGTGGAGGTTTGAATCTTGTTTGCTCTTCGAATATCCCTTACTCCTGGTGGACGCATCAGGAGAACGGAGATGCTTGCGAAGTCAAGCATCTTTCTAAGGACCTGGGCAACAGCCTTCGAACCATTGGTTCAAGGGCTACGCTGCCAGCCTACGGATTCCAGGCTCTGGCTTTTTAGGATCCGTAGAAGAGTCTAAGGACTTTAAAAGAACAGATTTCCGACCTCCGGGTTCGAAGCATCTGTAAAAGAACCGAAGGTGGCCAGCCTACGGATTCCAGGCTCTGGCTTGAAGGATCCGTAGTCTAAGGACTTTAAAAGAACAGATTTCCGACCTCCGGGTTCGAAGCATCTGTAAAAGAGCCGAAGGTGGCCAACCTACGGATTCTAGGCTCCGACTTGTTGGGATCCGTAGAAGAGTCTAAGGACTTTAAAAGAACAGATTGCTGACCTCCGGGTTCGAAGCATATGTAAAAGAGCCGAAGGTGGCCAGCCTACGGATTCCAGGCTCCGACTTGTTAGGATCCGTAGAAGAGTCTAAGGACTTTAAAAGAACAGATTTCCGACCTCCGGGTTCGAAGCGTCTGTAAAAGAGCTGAAGGTGGCCAGCCTACGGATTCCAGGCTCCGAGTTGTTAGGATCCGTAGAAGAGTCTAAGGACTTTAAAAGAACAGATTTCTGACCTCCTGGTTCGAAGTATCTATAAAAGAGTCGAAGGTGACCAAGCAATAAAGTTTCAAGGCTCCGTCCAATGAGACACTTTTAAAGTCCTAAGCGACTAGTATAGGAGCTTGCAAATATAAATTCAGCTCCGAAACTTACAAACATCATAATACGAACATATAGTTCGAAGAACTCTACGAAAAAGTAAAGTATGGTTATTGAGTGTTGTATGAAGCATCAGTTTGTTGTGCGCGTCATTGTGCCCGATGGACCTTATTGCAATGCGTAAGGTCCCTCGCCCACAAGGAGGGGTAGGAGAGTAAGGAACAACAAGATGCTTCCAAAGCAATTCATATTAATTTATTAATCATACTTTTACATCAAGAGAAATTTTGGTCTAAGCCTAGGTAAAATCAGAGACCCTTTCGGCCTCTAGAGCTACTTCTACGGCTACTTTGACCTCCGGAGCTTGAAGCCATCGAAATTGTCTTTTTAGTTCGAGTGCTTCTTTTCTTCTTCGAAGCTTGCAGTTTCTTCTACTCCTCTTGAAGCTCGGCCCAAGTCAGAAGCCTTTCGGAGTTAGCCTCCACAGGGTCTTCGGCCTGATACTCCGAGTCAGACCAATCTATATACTTGGAGGATGAAGATGTCTTCTCCTTTTCCTTCTCCTTGATGTAAGTTAAGACTTCTTGACAAACTTCGAGGGTTACCTCTCCTTTATCTCCGCGAGGAACAGAGAAGCGGGAGCGGCGGTAAGGCCTTAAGCTCTCAAGGACTGACCACTGCCGACGGAGCCCTTCGTTAATTTCCAGTATTTTGAAGTCAGGCTCCGAAGGGCATGACAGAACCTAAAAGAATAAAACACCCAAACAAGTTCTTTGTTTATAAACTTTTCATTAATGCAAGGGGATTTACAAGATTTCATATACATGATTAAGTGCCCTATGAGCTAAACCTACAGGTCGGTTGGCGGAGCAGGAGGTGTCGGAGCCGGCGAAGCTGGAAGCGGCGGCCTTGTCTGTGCTTGCTTTTGCCGACGGGCCTCGTTGATCCAAGCTTTAGCTGCAGCCTTGTGGTCTGTTTTCCAGATTGACCGGAAAACCTCCCAAGCCGAGGCTACATCTCGCGAAGGATGCAACAAGTTCTCGTCGGCGAAGCTTCCGGGTGTCGAACCCCTAACCGGAGCGGTGGAAATCCCAAGGGCTTCGAGGTGACGGAGGAGTCCGATTCCAGCGCATTGTCCGGAGATTTCTCCATACCGGACACCGGAGCCCATCATCAACGACGTCGCCACTTGCATCCTCTTTAGCTTTCGGTCGAGGGGCTCGCTGGCCATAGCAGAAGACGAAGGGCACATGGTGCCAAAATATTCCAAGGTACCCTGAAGGGCATCCAAGGTACGCTCCGCTATAGTGGCATTCTTCTTCTCTGTCGCCTCCAGCCCCACGGCAGTAGCAGTTACTTCAGCCATCTGGGATAGCAGGGAGCTCTTCTGAGCCATAGCCTGCTTGAGAGAGCCATGGAGCTCTACCAGTTGAGTGCTCGAAGTAGCTGCCGCCTGTCGGAGCTTCTCGACCTCTGCTCGGAGCACCAAGCACTCGGCTTCAGCCTCTTGGGCCGAAGTTCGAAGCGCGCCGCTGCTTTGCTTTTCGAGCTGGAGGGCTTCGTCAGTCTCAGCCCTAGCCCTCCGTTCTTCGAGGAGATCTTCCTCCAATCGAAGTGTTTTCTCTTTGGAGTCTTTAAGCGCGGATTGGAGGGTGGTAACCTTCCTCTTGAGTCGGTTAGTTTCGACTTCATTGGAAGTCGCTGCCGCTCTAGCAAGGACAAATTGCTGCAAAAGGAACAAGTAAGTACAAAATAGTTACATTTGTTAATCAAAAATATTTGTGGCACTTTGTATACCTGAAGGGCAGCCCTTTCGAGGGCTATATTAAGCTCCGGGGCCCTGGCTTCGCTCAAGACGGAGACCAAGTCGGAGTTTACGACTTCTTGGCCTTTCTCCGTCAAGGGCTCCAAAAGCGCCCGGAGGCCCTTTCGTTGCTCTAGGAAAGGAGTCAACAAAGGGAGCCAAGACAAGGCTTGGCGGTCATCTACCGTCGCCTCTTCCTCAGAGTTGCTTGCTGAAGGCTCGTTGGAGGAGGGTGTTGTTGTCGGAGCAGGAGGGAGCCCAAGGCTTGTCATGCTTTTCCCCCTCCCCGGTACGAAGGCTGGAGGCACGACTCCAGCGGAGGTAGATCCTCCTTCGACGGCTGTCCCTTCAGCCGGAGCCGCATCAACAGAGACGACTCCCGTTGCTGGAGCCAAGGCATCCAGTGGAGCAGAGGCGTCCATCGGAGCCGCAACCTCGGAAGAAGCTGGAGCTTCATCGGTGGCCGGGGCGTCATTACCCCTCGATATGCCTACACAATTGAGGTACTTAGTGAACATTCACGAGTAATAATTGTTGCAGGAATTGACCAAGGCCAAAGTTTCGAAGTCTACCTTCGGAGGCACCTTGAGGTAAAATTGTCGGGTCCTCCAGGACTTCGTACATCCGGAGAATCTCATTGAGGTCATCCCTCGAAGTCCTCTCCGGTGTAGTTGCCGCCGGAGCCTCTACCTCCACTGTGATCACCCCAGCTACGGGTGAGTTGGGGACCACCGTCTCCTGCTCCGAACTCACAGCAGCGGGTGCTGGAGTGTGTGCCGTGTCCGCCTCCGCAGCCTCCCGAGCAGAAGCTTCGGTTGGGGCTCCTGCTTCATCTTCGGCTTCATCCAGAAGATAATTCTTAAAGTCTTTCGCTAGTTGGACGTCGGAGTCCTTGCTTCCCGAGCCTTTGCCCCCAGATTCATCCGAAGCTGAGCTCCGAATACCCAGGGATGAGGTAGATGAAGCCGAGGTCAGCTGAGGAGGAATTTTTGCCACCTTCTTCCCCTTCTTGATGGGGGTTTTGTCGGCTTTCTTCGAAGGCTCGGCTATGGCTTTTCTCTTCCCGGGAGCCGCTCCGGCCGGGTTGAAATCCGACAGAGGAGGAGGCACCATTTTGAGGGCCCTCCATACTCTGTTTGAGCGTTCCCAGCTCCCCACAAGCTCTATCCTTTTTAGCCTTTCGGCCATCGTAGGAGCTCCGAGGACCCGTTCGGTGGCTCGTGTTATCTGCTCCGGGGATAACGCCAGAGGAGCCACTGCAAAAAGGTAGCATATTATAAGTATGTTATTTTTTCATCTAACATATTATCGCAGGAAAGTCGAAGTCTTACCTAGACTTCAGAGCTCACCCTCCGAAGCGTGCTGGAACACTATCGGCTAGTCAGCCCCGAGGGGTGGAATTCGGAGAGCGATGAACTCTTCGGCCAGGTCGCGCATGCTCATGCGACTGGCAACTGAAGTTAATAGCCCTAGCCGCGTTGAGAGCAGGCTAGGGTTCGAGGTGACCTCCGCCTCCTTTCGGAACTAGATCTCTTGGAGGGGTCCAGCGAAGGGGGAGTCCTCTCCGACTTCGGCGTAGAACCACCGAAGGATCCAGTTAGTATACCATCGGTCGTTGATGGCCTTCGCTAGAAAATGTTGGGCGTGCTCCCTCCGCAACTGTAAGTTGACACTTCCGAAGGCCGTTATCACCTTGGTGTCTCTGGGGCCATCTTGCGGCTTTGGCTGGCAGATGGCTTCGTGGGTGGCGGCAAAGACCTCTGATCTCCCTTCACACCCTTCGGCTCGAAGCGCCCACTCGAAGATGGCCAGCTGGGCGATGGCGTTGGGAGACAACTAAGGCAAAGGTAATGTGGAACATTTCCAATACCTCTGATAAAAAATTGATGGTAGGAAGCCCCAGACTTGCTTCGAAGAATGCCTCGAAGACCATGAGTTCTCCGCTTTGTGGTCTCGGGGTTGATTCTGGTCCATTGACCCGAGTCCTCATTCCGGGCCCTAGCTTCCCTTCCACGGCTTCTTCGATGGATTCTGCGGTGCTTGTGGATTGGCCGATGAGGAAGCTTTAGGGGATTTTCTTCTTAGATGGCGGGCGGAGCTCTCGAGGGTTCTTGGGCCAGCCATCTCTCGGAGCTCCCGCCATTGCTGCTACTGCTGAAGCCGCCCAAGCTTGCCTCTGCGCCAAAGTACCCGCCGCCGCTGGCACGGTGTGGCTGGTCCTCGCCATGGCTCAATCGCTCAGGAAGTTGAGGGAGTTGGAGGTTGAAGAGAGTAAGTTTCGGATGCTAAGCACGGTAAAAAACCCTTGGTGAATTCTGATTCCCTTTTATAGCCTTCCATTAGTTGTTGTGCTTCGACTGCATTCACACTGCAGGTTCGACTTCCATCGCTGGCAGGTGGGTCCAAGAAGCGAAACGGTGTGAGTCCACCGTAAATTTCGACCGTTACCTTTTGAGACCAGAACGACTACTTGTATAGTAATGGTTCCAAATAAACGGATCTTCACAACGTTTGGACTTTGCAACGGTTCTCTTTCCCATGAAGCGTTCACACGACGGTTTTGGGTTCGAAGCCGTTGTCCGGGTGCTTCGGGGTCAAAGACCCTTCAAATAACTGTAATGTGTTCAAACTTCTCTAAGTCTCAGAATATGAAAATATTCCTCGCGTATACTGCTTCCCTTCTATACAGGTTAGATTCAGAGAAGCGTATTCGAGGGGCTACTGTTGGGGGGAAATGCTTCACTCTCAGGACTTAGAGATTAACAGTTCAAGATAACTTATCAGATTCGGAGCTGATAAGCTTATGCCCGAAGGTAGTGGAGTTGTTAAGCCAAAGGGTGCTTCGACTTATAGTTCGAAGGAACCCTCCGCACGATATGAAGCTCCGATGATAAACGGCAAGGTTGATAAGATGTTTGACTTATCTACTTGCTCCGGGTAGATTTTACCATTTTAACCCTGTTTAGGGTACCGAATAGTTTCCACTATGTCGGTTGTAATCGAGGGGTAAATAGGTCTTTTCCTTAGACTTTTTTACCTATAAATACCCCCCTTCTTACCCTGTAATAGGCATCGAATACTCAGCTATTCAATACACATATTCGGACTATTTGAGCTATTATCCAATTCGGAGGCTTGAGATAGTTCTTAAACACGAACTCACTATTTGTCAGTTCTTAATCTTAGAGAACCTGTTAGCGTAATCTTTTACGCCAACAACACTAAATAATATAAATATGTAAAGAGCCAACAATAAAAGACTGAATTATTTATGAGCCGCTGAAAAAAAAGAAAAAAACAAATTTAAATGGCAGCCAGAGGGATCGAACCCTGCACCATTGAGCCATAAAACTCAATGTGATATTTTAAATCCTAATATTTATTATTTACATCGCAGGGTATGCCATGTGCCGACCGACATACCTGTGGCTCCACCACTAGGTGTCCCAATTTTTTGGTGAGAAGAAAATAAGTCGATTTTGATGTAGCGACGTTGGCGATCTAATTACAACCGTATAGAGATGTTGCATTTTAGCAACTGTTACACCAACTCCAGAGGCGGTCGTAACTTGATAGAGGAACGACCAGCCCAACCACGAGGGTAATCCCTATAAACAATTGAGAACTAGAAAGAACAAGATGAACAAGCACTCAACTCAATACCAATGATGGAGTTCTGTAACGTGTATTCGGTGAACTAGACGATCGTGGGATTATACGACTATGTAGTGAGGCTAAACTTTGATCTACACAAAACTAAACTTAAAAGTGGTGGCCAAGGGGTATTTAAGAGGCTATAGGCATGTGGAGATCGTCCAAAGAGAGCTCTAAATAAATACAACTCAGTTACAAGACTCATGGGCTTAAACGGTTCGGACTAAAAGAGAAACACACATTGTTTTTGTGATTGCGATCTCCACGGATCGAATCTGGAGGTGTATCTAGATCTGTTGGAAAGAGAATGTCTCAAGCTTTCCATAAAGTCTAAGATCATCCAAATCAGAGCTTCCATGTAAAAGTTATGCACGTTTAAATCTAGTACTCTCCTTATAGTCCAAGTCTGAACTAAAAACATGTAGAACTTTATCTCCACTTTATCTTTACACAAAAGTAATGCCCCAAACTTGTATATTATATTTAGATGACTTTGACTTGGTCCCTAATCAATTTCCATGATGTTCCATGCCTTTGATGTGCTCTCAACGTGTCGCTCTATCCATGTAAGAATTTACGTAATTGAAAGCCATCTCATGGTGTAACATCCTTAGTTTAAATATATAAAATGTAAATTTAATATAGAATGCATGCACCTTGAGTTATTTATTATAAACCATAAGCATGGTAATATCCTAGACGGTGATGTTCTCATCATTCTCTTCTTCTTGGATACAAACCATCCTCAGTTTGTTCTTGTATTCGTAGTCATTGTAGCTCTTAACAAAACAGATATCATTATACAATATCACTTGTTCTTATGTTACGTTGACAGTAGGAGGAAACAAACTCACCTTAGCATCGATTGCTCAAGTGTCAGTGAAGAACCACCCTTGATAAAAAAGGACATCCTGCAAAACTTTAGTAATAGGAGGCATAAGGGATTGTTGCTTCTTTGATTTCATATCATCTTTGTGTAACTAAATTGGAGATTTAAAAGTTTCATCACCAAGTAATTCATATTGCTCTTGTTTTCTACCATTGCACAACCCCTCAAGCAAAAACTGACTCTCAACATTGCAAGCAAGCAAAAAAGAAGTGGCCTAAATGATTATATTTGGTATTAGCCAGCAAAACTTGTATTTCTAAATTAAGTCCTTTCAAAAATCTAGTCATTGTTTTTTCATGGCATTCTTCTAAACCACTCCACAAGATATAGATTTTTAATTCATAGTAGTACTCTCTAACGGTTCTATTATCTTGTTTTAATTTTTCTAATTTCTCAAAAAGAGCACACTTGTATTAGGAAACACAAATATCCTTCTCATCATTGTTTTGCATTCATGCCAAGTTTCAGGTCTGTTGTCTGTATAAGTCCACCAAAAAATATAAAACTAGTAAATGTTTTGCGGGCAGCCCTAATCATTTGAGCATTAGAAAAATCATATCTATTGAATTCTTTATCTACTGCTAGATCTCAACTAACATACACTTCAGAATCATACTTACCATCAAACAAAGGTAGACATGCTTCTACTTTTGCTAGATAATATTTCAATATATCACATCCTTCATGTTGAGCACTATCTGTGTTGTGGCAAATCTGACCATGAAGATGTAGATCATATGCATTCTCACTCTTATGGATTCATATCATGATTAGTAATGAACAAGAAACATACACAAAAATATGCATGTCCCTATCAATTACTTGGTTATTAGGTTATGGAGGCTAAAATTCACAAGCACTCAAGTTTTTTACCAAGCTCTTACAAGTTCTTACCAAGCAAGACAGGAGGTGACGAGACCCACAAACACGAAAAAAAATCCTAGAGAAGGTATATCGTCCTCGCCTAACATGGTTAGCAGAAAAGACAAAGACAAAAACTAGATCACATTGGTTAGCACAAAAGAATAAGAAAGATTTACAACTAGTGGGAACGTGGTCCTATCTAGTCTCTCACTCATAACCTTGTGCAAACAAGCTCTTATTAATTCTCACATTGCTCAATAGAGGGTGGCGACAACCATCAAAGTGGACAACCCATGGATGAAGGTGTAACGATACTTTGTTGCTAGACCTATAGAGTGTTAGTCGAGTATGTGAAACTATAGATATGCTAAGATACTAACAAAGGAAATACTAGAACCACATTAGTCAATGTAAGTTGAATGATCATTCAAAGTTGGTACTATGTTGGTCCTAGCCTAGAACGTACAAGCTTTCCTCCTCTTTTTCACATTTTTTTCTCCACTTCTTTTTTTGGTGCGGCTCTTTTTTTAGCACATTTTGTCTCTTTCTTTGTTTCTTTTTTTGAACAACAACTAAGGACAAAACTCCTGTATATAGAAAATCTTACTACAAGACTTCTAAATTTTGTACGATCTAAAACAGAATGTAAACGACTGAATCTGAATGCGTCTCTAAAAGAAAATTTAAAGATCTTGTTGTAATCTTTCCAAAGTGTATCTAAACTCTCTGAGCCGAGTTTGCATATGCGAGATATGATAGTTTTATTAACTACAGGATTCCAATAAAAAATCCGACTCCAACTTGATTTATACTCAAAAACTACAGGATAAAAATATCCTAAACACTTGATAAACAGACCAAACACGGTTGTAAAAAGTGACAAGAACTCAAAACTCTAAACGAACTAGACGCTAAGACTAGCAACTTGGCACAACGATGCAACCAAAAATTCAACAAACCAGAACTAAGTAGTACTAGTAAAAGGCACAAATTTGTCTCGGATGAAGGGAAACTAATCTATATATTTTTGGATCTTTTTTTGAATTGTAGGTAAAAAATAATATGACATAGAGATCTCTCATTGAACAACAAAAGCTCTGATACCACTTGATGAGGCAAGTGTGTCCCGATCTTTCAGTGAGAAGAAGATAAGTCGATTTTGATAGAGCGACGTTGGCAATCCGACTACAACCATCCAGAGACATTGTGCCTTAGCAATCGTTACACCAACTCTAGAGGTGATTGTAACTTGATGGAGGAATGACCAGCCCAACCATGAGGGTAGTTCTTGCAAGAAATCAAGAACTAGTAAAAATAAGATGAACAAGCACTCAACTCAATACCAATGGTGGAGTTCTGTAATGTGTATCTGATGAACTAGACGATCACAGGATTACACAGCAAAGTAGCGAGGCTAAACTTTGATCTAAACAAAACTAAACTTAAAAGTGGCGGCCATGGGGTATTTAAGAGGATAGGGGCATGTGGAGGTCATACAAAGAGAGCCCTAGATGAATACAACTCGGTTACAAGGCCCGTGGGCTTACACGGTTCGAACTAAAAAGGAAACATGCACTATTTTGGTGTTTGTGATATCCTCAAATAGAATAGGGAGGTGTAGCTAGATCCGTTGGAAAAGAGAACGTCTCAAACTTTCCATAAAGTCCAAGATCAATCAAATCGAATCTTCCATGTAAAATTTATGCACTTTTAAATCTATGCAAAAACTCCCCTTCTATTTTATACCCAGTCTCCTACGGAACATGCTTTGAACACACCCTTCGGTGGCCTGGTTCGGAGGTATTTTATAGCCCCGAAACCAGTCTTTGCAAAGAGTAAAAGTTCGAAGTCAAGAAGAATTCGCTCACACCCGCAAACCTAAAAACACAACTCTGCTAGGATAGTGCTGGCTCCGCAAACAAGGTGCCTTCGAGCAGGCTTCAAACTTCACCCTTCGCAGGAGTGGGTTTCCCTCAGAAGACTTTGACCAGATACTCCACACTAGCAACTAGTACTAAGCTTTGTATTTCGAAGGCCTATAAATAGACAGAACCCTTATCCGGACCATGCCTTCGATGCACCTTGACTTACGACACCTTCGTCAGGTGTCCCTTCGAGTGCCTCCATCTGGAGCACACTTCGAACACCTTGCCTCAATGCCGAGGACTTTGTCCACCATACTCTGAAGTCACTCCTTCTGGAGCACCCTTTGAAGTGCCTCTCCTTCGAGGACTTTGCCTCAGGGTACCTTCCACCGGAGCCACCCTCCGCACTTTCTGCCTTCTCCTGGCGCACCTTGAACCGAGGACCGACCTCGACCCCACGCAGCCTTTGTGACCGAGCTCCCCACTCGCTTGGCATCAAGCCTCCTGCTTGACCTAGGTTCACTTGCTGTGAACCGTCCGTCGCCTCCGAAGTTACCTGCGCACCACCGACAAGCAGACAAAAGTTTCTAGTACCCTAGAGGCCTCTCCGATAAACAACCTCCGGTACACACTCCGGTGTACTTCCCAAAGTACCGAGCCCTTCGATACAACCATATCATCGTGCTCTATCGAACCCCTCCGATAGACACACTCCGCTGCACAGCTATAGCCAGTAACCACCAAACCCTTCGGAGGGATCCCTTTGCCCAGAAGAGAACTTGTCAATCACTCATCGCAGACTTGAAAACAAGGCACATTTAAACTTGGTTTCTCAATCACCCCCTTGATGAGTGCATTGACAACCAAATTCAAGTTTAAGAAAATTTAAAAGTTTTTAGCACACAAGTGACCATAAAAACTCAGAAAAGAGCCAGATGATGTCACTTAATAAATAATTTTCTCTTGACTTGACTCATGAAAAGCCTTTTAGCAATAATTTCCCCTTTGGCAGCAAAAATTTTCTCCCCCTTTGGACAACTTCATCCCTTGTTCTCCCCCTTTGGTATGCAAACCAGACATTTTTCTCCCCCTTTGGCGATGCAAGAATCAACGAGCAAGAAAAGATGCAAGGCTTCGAGATGATGAAAAGTGTGAAAACATAAGATGCAAGAATATGTCACAACATAATGTCAGACTCAGATGATCAGCTCGAGTTAATATATTCCAAATTCAATGTTTGATGCATGAGTTTTTCAAATTGTTTGAAAATAAAAGCATCACCACTTAGACTAGTCATCTAGATAAGGGAAAACATAAACTGCAAAAGCTAATCAATTTCTACATAGGAAAGAAAGTCCTATTTTATGGAGCATTTAGCAAGCTTGAGAAGCAAATGATTCAGATTTTTCAATTTTTTATATTGCCAGGGGTTGTTTGCTCGTCCAACTTATGCTTTCCAATCATGCCAAGCCTAGGTCAAGAAAGACCATCAGAAGCTTAAGGCAGTGATTTTGAGAGACACTAAGTTATCCCAGTTCAAACCAAAGTGCTATGGTAAGTAGTCTAGAATAATGTAGCGCGACAAGCAAACCCTCCTAGATCTTGTCATTTTAGCACATAAATCATGGATATTAATTTTTGTTGATATTGTTAGATCATTCCATGAAAAAGCTGTATTTGTTTGCAAGTTGCAATTTTTGCATCCAATGTAAAGGATTCTAGCTACCAGGCCGATAAAAGATAGCTAAAGCAGTTATGCAAAACACATTCTAGACACAAGACTAAGCAGTGATCAAGTTTAGGATTTTTTAGATTAAAATCATGCTCATTTTGAAGTTAGATATATTAAACAGAGCTGAAGGCATCATGATAAAGACAATCATGCGAAGGCATATAAAAGCAACTAAGTGCATCAACACATTGTTGGGGGAAAATATCTCATCTTCAGGGTTATTGCCAAAGCAGCATGAAGACAGCCGACCAGTTCGAAGATTGTCCGAAGTCCATCTTCGAAGGTGTATGGAACCTGGTTCGAAGCCCAAAGGCAGGCATTGGTTCGAAGTATGTCTTCGAACCAAAGTCCTTCAGGATCTTTTCTGCCAGCTAAGATGGAAGACTTATCTTCTATCCTATTAGATTAGTCTTTTACCATTTTAGCCCTATTAAGGAAACCGAATAGTTTCCTTAATGTCGGTTGTAATAGAGGGGTAAATAGGTCTTTTCCTTAATGTTTAGGCCTATAAATACCCCCCATTTTACCCTGTAATGAGGACCGATTACAAGTGAATCAATACACACTTTCGAACTATTCTAAGTTATTATCCTTTCGGAGGCTTAGAACAGTTTGCTTCGCAAACACTTCGTTTGTTAGTTTCTTTTCTACAGAAACCTGTTAGCGTAATCTTTTACGCCAACAGTTGGCGCCGTCCGTGGGGAACCTAGTCCAAAAAACTTCGTTCTCTACCAACCTCTTGCATCATGCCTCCTAAGCGGAGCGCACCTCGCAATCCCACTCGGAGGTCCTCTCGGATCTCCGGAGAGATACCCTTCGACACAGTCGAAGTCGGAGGGTCTTCGACTATCCCTCCACCTCAAACTCCGCAAGGGGCTTTTATCCCTCGAGGATACGAAGCCTCTCCACCAACCCCTTCCACACTCCGACCACCCGGAGCCACTCTGCCACCCTCCATTCCGATTCAAACTGATCATACCAGCTCTCAAGACCCGGAAGGTCCTTCCGGAGGAGATGAAGATAGCCTTGGAGACATGGCCACTCAAATGGCCAATCTTCAAGCCGAAGTAGCGAGGTGGCGGCAAGAGGCTGCGAACAGGCTTCGTCCTCAAGCCACCCCAGCTATCCCCGAAGTGCACGAAGACGACGATCTCGATTATCCCGAAGCCCCGGAGAACGCCTCTTACGACAATGAATCTCCGTTGCATCCCGAGCTTCAGAAGGTTCGCTTCGATCCGAGGTTCAAAGCTTCAAAGCTTTGCAAGTATGCCGGAGATGAAGATCCTAGTGAGTTTGCGCGTTCTTATGCCCTAGCAATCGAGGCTAGTGGCGGAGACAGAGAAACTATGGCGAAGTGCTTCCCGTTAGCCCTTCAAGGAGTGACGTTAAGATGGTTCTGGTCTTTAAAACCAGGATCAATCGCTTCATGGTCACAGTTGAAGAAGAAGTTCATAAGTAACTTTCAGGGCACCTTCGTGCCCCCCATGTCGACAGGGAGCCTTTTCCAAGTGAAGCAGCTCCCCGGAGAAACATTGAGACAGTACTTCAAGCGCTTCGCTCACACGAAGTCGCAAATCCGGGGGCTGTCTACATCTTCAGTGGTTGATGCGGCTCGGGAAGGCGTCAGTCATAAAGGCCTTCTGGATAAATTGCATCGAAAGAGCATCACTACGGTATCACAGCTGATGTCGTACTTCGAGGAGTACTCGAAGTCAGAAGAAGGTTGGCTTCGGAGGACTACTGCTACTTCGACAGTGTTGACAGAAGTTAAAGCAGAGGTGAAGACTTCGGCTCAGCCGCAAGAACCAGTCCCCGAAGTGCAACATGATAGAAGAAGAGGGCAAAAGCACCCTCGCTCTGAGGTCTTAAACATTGCACCCCCGCAGAAGTTTGCGCCAAGAGCTCCACAATCTGCGGGGAACAAGTCCAGCGGCTGGAGGCCACCAGGGAAAACGGCTGGCAAGGGCCAGACCCTTTTTTGCTGTATTCATGGAGAGAATCGAAGCCATGCAACTGACACCTGCAAGGCTATTCTTACCCTTCGGGGAGAATACTTGGAGAGAACTTCGGGTCGAGGTAGTACCGACCGAAGTCCGGCAGCAGCAGTGCGCTCGGAGCCGGTCCAGGCTGTGGCGCGGATAGAAAATCTTGATGCTGCAAGGCATCCTCCGGTGGCCAATGTTATGTCACCTCCGAAGCAAGAAGAAGGGCAAGATAGAGGGAAGAGAGTAGTTCTCCCTATCTCCGGAGGAGGTACCCTCGGAAGCATGTCCAAGAGACAGCGAAGAGAGTACGTTCGAGAAGTAGGCCACATTGGGACTTCGTCATCTGCAGCTACAATGCCGGAGTGGTCTCATGTTCCAATATCTTTCTCTGCGGAGGATGCAGCTGGTATCAAGTTCCCGCATGCAGATCCATTGGTTATTACTGCTGATATTGCAGGAACAGAAGTGCGAAGGGTGCTAATTGACGGAGGTAGCTCGGCAGATATTATATTTGTACAAGCCTTCGATCAGTTATGCATTTCCCGGAAGCATCTCCTCCCAGCGGCTCGTCCTCTGCAAGGCTTTGCAGGACCTCCGCTAGATGCACTTGGCCAAATAGGCCTGGAAGTAACCTTCGGAGAAGGTTTACTAGCCCGAACTGAAGAAGTTATCTTTGATGTGGTGGACGCCCCGTATGCTTATAATGTCATCTTTGGGCGAGGCATGTTGAATCAGTTCGGAGCTGTGGCGCATCACAACTACTTGTGCATGAAGATGCCCACACAATCAGGAGTTCTGACAATCTTCGGAGATCAAGCCATAGCTCGGAGGGCAGAATATGGTCATGGTCCTCCTCTTGATCCGAGGCAAGTAAACAGTGTCCAAGATAATGGAGAAATTTTTTCAGCCTCCTCCGAAGCTTCGAAGAAGTCATTTCCAAGACCAAGTCCCGAAGGAGAAATTGCAACGAAGGTCATTGTCAAAGATGGTAAAGAATACACTTTTCAATTTGGTAAAGATTTACCTCCCGAAGTTGCAACTTCCTTGGAAAAGGTCGTAGAAGAAAATTTGGATGTCTTCGCTTGGTCTGACGAAGATATTACCGGAGTCGATCGGGATATTATTGAACATAGTTTGCTTGTAAACCCGAAGGCCCGGCCTGTTCGACAAGGGCTCCGGAAGATGTCCGCAGAGAGAGCTGCTTTAGCTAAGGACGAAGTTGAAAAACTGCTGAAGGCTGGGATTATCAGAGAAGTGGCCCATACAGAATGGTTAGCCAACCCAGTCTTCGTCAGGAAGAAGTCCTCCGGAAAGTGGCGCATGTGCATTGATTTCACATCTCTGAATAAAGCGTGCCCACGTGACCCCTACCCCATGCCCCGAATTGACCAGCTAGTTGACTCCACTGCAGGTTCGGAGTTACTAAGCTTCCTCGACGCGTATTCAGGTTATCATCAAATATGGTTGAAGCGCGAAGATGAAATCAAGACGAGCTTTGTAACTCCTTCGGGAGTCTTCTGCTATGTAAGAATGCCCTTCGGCTTAAGAAATGCCGGGGCTACTTTTTCAAGATTAGTTGCTAAGGCTCTAGGTCATCAACTAGGTCGCAATGTGGAGGCCTATATGGATGATATTGTAATAAAGAGTGCTTTAAAGCACCAACATAGCCTAGACTTAGCAGAAACATTCAATAGCCTTCGGGCATGTGGGATCCGCCTTAACCCCGAAAAATGTATATTCGGAGCTAAGGCTGGAAAGTTGTTAGGGTACTTAGTTTCAAGCAGGGGAATTGAAGCTAGCCCTACTCAAATAACTGCGCTGCAGAAGATGGCTCCTCCCGAGAATTTAAAGCAAGTGCAAAAGCTGACTGGACGTCTTGCCGCACTTAGCAGGTTTTTATCAAGGTCTGCAGAGAGGAGTTTGCCAATCTTTAAAGCTTTGAAAGGGTCCGAAGATTTTGCATGGACACCGGAGTGTCAGAGAAGCTTCGAAGACATTAAAAATTATCTCAGCAATCTTGCTACACTTACGGTGCCTATTGCGGACGAAACCCTACTTCTGTATCTTGCAGCTACAGGCTCAGCTGTCAGCGCAGTCCTTGTCAGAGAAGCCGATATCAATGGGAAGTTGGTCCAAAATCCTGTCTATTTTGTATCCGAAGCATTGTCAGGAGCAAAGACAAGATACTCCGAACTTGAAAAGTTCGTTTATGCTCTGATAATGGCTTCGAGGAAGTTAAGGCATTATTTTTTGGCTCATAATGTAATTGTACCAACTTCATATCCTTTAGGAGATATGCTCCGAAGCAAAGATTCCACTGGAAGGATTGGAAAGTGGGCAGTAGAACTAGCACCCTTCGGCATATCTTTCCTAGCAAGGACAGCTATCAAATCTCAAGTCCTAGCAGACTTCGTAGCAGAGTGGACTCCACCTGCGAAGTTGACTCCGGAAAAATCAGATGACGGAGTTTGGATTATTTACTCCGACGGGGCTTTTCAAGCATCCGGAGCAGGCATTGGGGCAGTATTAATTTCACCATCAGGACAAAGAGCAATGTACTCCGCAAGACTCAACTTTAAGTCTACCAATAATATAGCGGAGTACGAAGGAATATTATTGGGACTCCGGAAAGCACGTGCTCTAGGGGCTACAAGAATAATTATAAAAACAGATTCTCAGATAGTAGCAGGGCACGTAGACAAAAGTTTTCAAGTCCGACATCCACAGCTTGCAAAGTACTTGGAAGAAATTCGCAAGATCGAAGCACATTTCAAGGGTATTTCCATTCGGAGTATACCAAGAGCTGAAAACGTGCAAGCGGACATTTTAGCGAAGGCTGCTGCCGGAGCTGTGGATGTGCCTGACGAAGCTTTCTATGAGGAGCTCAATGTACCTTCGGTGCCACAAGTTGCTTCTGCAGAGATTCTCTGCATTCCTAGTGCAGATTGGAAAGATTCGATTATAGAACTCTTGCAAGGAGGAACAAATTTGCCCGAAGAGCCCCAATTGTCAAGATTAAAGCTCAGAGCAAGAAACTATCAGTTAATCAGCGGTATATTATACAAGGCCGGAGTATGTTCCCCTCTACTCCGATGTATATCTCAAGCCGAAGGCCAAGAAATTCTTCGAGAAATTCACGAAGGCCTTTGTGGAAGTCATTTAGCCCCTAGAGCTATGGCAGGAAAAACACTTCGCCAGGGGCTTTATTGGCCCACAATAACAGCTGATGCGGAGAGCTTGGTCCGCACTTGTCAAGGATGCCAGTGGATGGGTCGACGGAGTCATCGCCCACCAACAGCTCTTCAAGTCATTGCTCCGGTATGGCCTATGGCCAGATGGGGTATGGATCTAATTGGTCCCTTTCCGTTAGCAAAGGGAAATCTGAAGTTCGCAGTGGTAGCTATCGAATATTTTTCTAAGTGGGTGGAAGCAGAGCCCTTAACAGCTATCACTTCGAATAATGTACAGAAATTCTTCTGGAAGAACATTATTTGCCGGTTCGGAGTGCCTAGATATCTCACGGTTGATAATGGAACACAGTTCGACGCAGAACCCTTCAAGAAGTTTTGCGAAGACCTAGGCATTCAACTATGTTTTGCTGCAGTGAGACATCCTCAGTCGAATGGAGCCGTTGAGCGAGCCAATGGAAATATCTTATCAGGGCTAAATCGAAGAATAGTAGGGTTGTCAAAGGGACTGTGGACCGAAGAACTTCCAAAGATTCTATGGTCCATTCGGACTACGCAAACAAGGTCCACAGGTTTTACTCCGTTCAGACTACTATTCGGAGATGAAGCAATGACTCCAACGGAGCTCAAAGGGGGCTCATTTCGCAGCACCGAACCAGACGTCGAAGAAGAAAGACAAGCTTCGTTAGATTTGTCAGAAGAAACAAGACTTCGAGCTGTAGCTAATTTATCAAAGTATCATCAGCAGACGAAGACTTGGTATGACCCGAAGGTTAAGCTCAGCGAGTTAAGGCCGGGTCATCTTGTTCTACGAAGCATTATAGCACCAGGGAAGTTAGGCAATAAATGGGAAGGTCCATATCTAATCGTCCGCTCGGGACGCCCTGGTTCGTTTAAATTAGCTAATTTAGAAGGTGAAGAGTTAGCACATACTTGGCATGCGGAGCACCTAAAGCGATACTTCGCATAAGGGCTCCTTGTAATTCGCTTGTAATCACCTCTAAATTAATAAAGCATACACCCTGATGGTTGCCTTCCCCTTGACACTCCTAGTTTCCCGAGCGGACGCGCTGGGACAGAAGTCGATCGAGAGGGAAGTGTCATTAAGCTGGGTTGTATTTCCGGACTTCGTACCCATAAAGTCGAAGCCTCCGGTGTGGTGGCTGAAATCCATCCGGAGCCCAAGCTGATACCTTGTAGGCATCCGTAAAAGAGCCAATACCACATTCTACGGAGTCCAAGCTTCGGCTGGTAGACTTCCGTAAAAAGAGCCGAAGGTGGCCAAAATCTGCGGAGTCCAAGCTGCAGCTTGCAGACATCCGTAAAAAGAGCCGAAGGTGGCCAAATTCTGCGAAGTCCAAGCTCCGGCTGGTAGACTTCTGCAAAAAAGAGCCCAAGTTGGCCAAATTCTGCGAAGTCCAAGCTCCGGCTGGTAGACTTCTGCAAAAAAGAGCCCAAGTTGGCCAAATTCTGCGAAGTCCAAGCTCCGGCTGGTAGACTTCTGCAAAAAAGAGCCCAAGTTGGCCAAATTCTGCGAAGTCCAAGCTCCGGCTGGTAGACTTCTGCAAAAATAGCCGAAGGTGGCTACAATTTCTGCGAAATCCAAGCTCCGGCTGGTAGATTTCTGCAAAAAACAGCCGAAGGTGGCTAAAGCAAAACAGCATTTAAGCCATGAGCTTCGAATGTTTGTTCATATAAGTCCAAAGTGACAAATTTCTTAAGACACTAAAGTGTCCTCGAAGTTATCTTAATTGATTTCTTTCGTAAAGCAAACAAAGGTACCAAGTTACCATTCTTCTGACTACAAAGGTCAAAGACATTTCATAAGATTTCAAAAGATCTTTAAAAATGACAGAGGGGCTCCGAACCCCCAAAAAATTGTACTCCGAAGTTTTTTCTTTGCGCATAACCATCTTTGAATGCAGTTCGAAGTTGCTTATACCCAAAGAGGGGCTAGTAAATATGGAGACAATTTTAAATCGGCATTCATTATTGAAACAAATGTGTTTACAGATTACATTATGAAAAATTGGTATCTATACCAAGAAGGAATCGGAGACCTCTTCGGTCCCGAGAGCTAGGGGTGGAACGACTAGTTCCAACATCGGAAGTTCTAAGAACTTTGCGTTTAACTCTCTTTCTCCCCTTCGAAGCTCTAAAATCCTTCTGTTCTTGTTGAAGCTCGGCCCAAGTTCGAAGCCGCTCAGGACTTCTCTCCCAGCTTCTAAGACTTTCAGATCTTTTATTTTGGGCTTCACCTTCGTCTTCGGACCAGTTAGTGTCTTCAGAAGACGAGGTGTTTGCGTCGATTTCTTTATCTTCCTCTTTAATATAAGACAATACGTCTTTGATTACTTCGGGCGCAATAACGCCGGAGTCATCTCGAGGGATAAGAAATCGAGGACGCTTATAACTCTTTAGAAGTTCGAAGGTGTTCCACAGTGAGCGAAGTTCGCTGTTAAGCTCTAACACTTCGATATCTTCGATAAGAGGCAAAGCCTAAAAATATGACAAACAAGATTTTCATTGATAAATGTTTACAAGCACAAAGCTTTACACGGTTAAAAATCCTAAAACATTCCTAAACCTGTGGGTTTGAAGGAGGTTGGCTGCTCGAAGCTTGGCTCCGAACATGCTTCTGGCGTTGGCCTTCATCAATCCAAGCCTTGATCGCAGATCGACCTTCGGCTCTCCACGAAGTTTGGAAGGCCCGCCAAGCAGCAGCTACACCTTCGGAAGGTTTGAGAAGTCGGTCGTCGTCGAAGGTGATTGGACCTCTTCCTGCGTCCGGAGTTATTGATCGGCCCAAATCCTCGTAATAGCGAAGTAGACCAACAGCAGACACATGTCCGGAGAGTTCTCCGTATCTAATGCCCGCCGTCTTCATCTGCTTCGCCACCCCTTGGATCCTTTTCAACCGGCGCAGAAGGCTGATGTTATCATCAGAAGGGAGAATTCCAGTAGTACCGAAGTACTCCAGGACTTCTAACAACTGATTCATAACCTCCGCAGCCACCTTCTCAGACTTCAACTTATCTTCGTTCAGCGCATCCTTCGCCGAAGTAACTTCGTCCAAAACCCCAGAAAGCCTAGCATTCTCAGTGGTCAAAGTATTTTTCTGTGTCAACAATTGGCTAGCTTCCTCTTCAAGCCGGACGAGCCTAGACCCTGCAGTAGCATGCTCCGTCCGTAGTTTGTCAACTTCTGCTCGAAGCACAATCCTTTCCGCTTCGAGCTCTTTCTTTACAACCTCCAAGCTTTGCCTGGCCCTTCGCTCTGTTAATATTATATTGTCCATTTGAGTCACTCGACTTTCAGAGATGTTAAAATTCCTTCGAAGAGTGCTATTTTCTTCCCGAAGCCGAGCGATTTCTTCGTCATTGCATAGACTTGCAGCTCGGGCCAAGACAGTTTGCTGCCAAAGTAAAAATCAAAGTAAATATTCATTCGAAGATAAATTCTATAATAATTTGCAGTTGTTTCATACCTGATAAGCTGTACGTTCAATAATGGCATTAAGCTCCGTCCTGTCAGCCTTGCGCAGGATGGCCACTAATTCGGTCTCCCCTATCTCACGACTAGCTCGATCCAAAGGTTCGAGCAAAGTCCGAAGACCAGTTGTTTGCCCTAAGAAAGGAGCCAGCAAGGGGAGCATGCTTATTGCCTCTTGGTCATCTTCGTTCAATGAAGGACCGGAGCTTTGGCCTGCGGACTTCGGAGCCACTGGAGTTCGAACCTCCCTGGAAGATTGGCTCTCGTCTGTTGAATCAGACGGAGTTGATTCGGAGCTTATAGCAGGCAGGGGCTCTATTTGTCTTTTGCCTCTTCCAGGCCCCTTTTGAGTAACTCTTGGGGCTGGCTCCGAAGTCGTCGAAGGTTCAGGAATTATTTCCTCCTGGCGGACTTCTTCCATAGAAGTGGGTTCTGCAAAACAATCAAAAGTATTATACATAGTATAAAAATTCAAATAAATACAAAAGTTCTCCGAATTCTACCTTCGGCAGTCCGTGGAGGAGTTGTTGTCGGACTAATTGGTGGATCGAAAGCTAATTCTTCATCTGAATCAGCCGTTGAATCATGGACTGCAGGAGCATCGTCCTGGGTAGTCCTCGCTGCTTCTTCGGGAATCAAAGCCATAGTGACTTCGACCCCACTTTCATCCACAGGAACTTCGTCCTGAGCTACATCTTCTTGAATTACCGAAGTCCTTGGTTGATCAACATTTTCTCCGGACTCCGGTACGTTCACAGGCACTCCGGTTTGTGCGGCCCTTTGAGTTTCATTCTCTTCCATTAGGCGCACAAGTAACCTTTCCACTTCTTCTTGGGAATCGGAGACCGAAGCTCTGGAGCTCGAAGGTATAGGATCTAAAGGTGCGAGGTTCTTCGGCTTCCGAGCCACCCTCTTCACCGGAGTTTTTGCTGAACTTGAAGTTCCAGCTTCGGCTTTTCTTTTTTGAAGCCTTTTCTCCAAAGGTGCCCAATCCATCAGAGGGGGAGGAGTGAGTTTCAGCATTCCCCGTACTCTGTTAAATCGCTCCCAACTTCCGACTAATTTGATTCGCCATTCTTTTTCTGACGGAGTTGGAGCACCCAGAATCTTCTCCGAAGCCCTTACAATTTGCTCTGAAGTAATAGGGGCTGAAGAAGCTAAAAAATAATTCAAGTTAATCTTTCTTCGAAGTAAATATGTACTATGCATGTTGGTTTCGAAGTTACCTGTAGGACTTGAAGTCAAGTTAATTCTACGAAGACCACCTTCGGAATCATCTTCGAAGATAATAGGCCAGTTAGCCATCAACGGAGGAATTTGAAGACCGATGAACTCTTCGGCCAAATCCCGCATACTGAGTCTTCGGCTAACTTTCTCAAGCAAGTTCAGACGGGCTTCGAATTGACCTTCGTCAGGACGCACCAAAGCTTCTTTTCGGAACTGGATTTCTTTAAGAGGTCCGGCCAGAGGATTGCTTGCCCCGACTTCGGCATAGAACCATTTCAGCACCCAATCAGTATACCATCTAGCATTGATGGCTTTAGCAGGGAATTGCAGAGCGTATTCATCTCGAAGCCTGAAATTGATGCTTCCGAAGGCAACCACTACTTTTTCACCTCCGGAGCCTACGAAGGTCTTCGGCTGACAAGTTGCTCTATGCAATGCTGCGAAGATTTCAGCCCTCCCCTCACAACCTTCGGCTCTTAGAGCCCACTCGAAGATAGCTAATCTAGCTACAGCATTCGGAGACAGCTGTGGGAGGGTTACATGAAACAAGTCAAGGACTTCAGCCAAGAAATCTACAGCAGGGAAGCCCAAGCCTGCTTCGAAAAAAGCTTCGAACACTACGACTTCTCCGGGTCTTGGTGATGGGATTGCTTCTTTCCCTGGTTTTCGAATCATAACTCTTGCACCTATATTTCCTCCTGCTGCCATTGCCAGGGACTCTCTTTTGCAGGTTGAATGTCCTAATTCAAAGGATTGGTCCAGATATTTGGTCGATGGAGGGCACAGACCTTGATCATCGGCGATTTGGGGATTTTTTCCCTTTGCCGCCATGGAAGTTGTCGCCTGCATCGAAGGCGTCGCCGCCACTGTTGCCGCTGCCGCTGCCGCAGCCGCTTGTTGACGAGCCAAAGTTGAAGGAGGTGCAGAGCCTTTGGTCTTCGCCATCGCAATCGCTGGATCGATCTGAGAGAGTGGGGACTAGGACTCAAGAACTCGAAAGCTAGGGCTCAAGAACTCAAGAACTCAAAAGGCTTTTGACTGGGAGCAAGCAGTGAAAAGGTAATCGAGTAAGTTCTGGAGTTCTTTATTTATAGTCTAACTTTCCGTTTGTTACCGTTTGAGCTCTGCCCTTTCGCATTCCCGCCTGTTATTTTCCTCCGAAAATAACGCTTCGTATAACTCCGTTAGAAACAGAAACTAACGGCTATATTTTCTAAGTCTAAAAGACTTTCGAACTTCTTGAATCAGTTCTAAGATAGTTCGAAAAGTAATTACCTTATGACTGATTCGAAGTTCATATCTTCATGTATTTCGAAGATAAAACAAAAATCAATAACCCCTATGATTGGTTATCTTTTCTTTCCGTATACTGCTCTCCTAACGTTACAGGTCGAACGGAGAAGCGTATTCGAGGGGCTACTGTTGGGGGAAAATATCTCATCTTCAGGGTTATTGCCAAAGCAGCATGAAGACAGCCGACCAGTTCGAAGATTGTCCGAAGTCCATCTTCGAAGGTGTATGGAACCTGGTTCGAAGCCCAAAGGCAGGCATTGGTTCGAAGTATGTCTTCGAACCAAAGTCCTTCAGGATCTTTTCTGCCAGCTAAGATGGAAGACTTATCTTCTATCCTATTAGATTAGTCTTTTACCATTTTAGCCCTATTAAGGAAACCGAATAGTTTCCTTAATGTCGGTTGTAATAGAGGGGTAAATAGGTCTTTTCCTTAATGTTTAGGCCTATAAATACCCCCCATTTTACCCTGTAATGAGGACCGATTACAAGTGAATCAATACACACTTTCGAACTATTCTAAGTTATTATCCTTTCGGAGGCTTAGAACAGTTTGCTTCGCAAACACTTCGTTTGTTAGTTTCTTTTCTACAGAAACCTGTTAGCGTAATCTTTTACGCCAACACACATCATCAGAAGGAAGACAATACAAACTAATGAAAGCATGCCCCCCTCACAAAATGTCGTTAGGATGACAAATACCTAGTTCCCCACGCAAATAAGCAAATCAGGATGCATCAAGTGGTTTGGTAAAAATGTCGGCAAGCTGGTTCTGAGTATCAACATATTAAAGTTCAATATCAACCTTCTCATTGTGATCTCTGAGAAAGTGATATCTCACATCAATGTGTTTGGTTCTAGAATGCTAAACCGGGTTGTTTGCAATGCAAATAGCGCTAGTGCTATCACAAAACAGTGGACCACTCTTATAGTCTAACCCAAAATCCCGTAAAGTGGATACCATCCACAAAATCTGTGAGCAACAACTAATTGCAACAACATATTCTGCCTCAGCCGTAGATTGTGGAATGCTAGATTGTTTGCGAGAAGACCAGCAAACAAGTGAAGTACCTAGAAAATGACAAGTACCAGAGGTACTCTTCCTATCAATTCTACACCAAGCAAAATCTGCATTTGAATAACCACGAAGACACAAAGAGGAAGATGCAGAATACCAAATGCCAAATTCGAGGGTATGCTTGATATACCTGAGAATGTGCTTTACCGCTTGGCGGTGCGAAGCTCATGGAGAAGCCTAAAAACGAGCGCACAGACATACGACAAAGTGTATGTCTAGCCTCGTAGCAGTCAAGTAGAGGAGGGAGCCGATCATGCTTCAGAACTCTTTCTGATCTACAACTTCTCCATCTTCATCAAGGTCCAATGATACAAGGTAGCCATTGGATTGGCGAGGGACTTCACATCAGCCATGTCAAACTTCTTGAGAAGGTCCTTGGTGTACTTCGTCTGGTGGACGAAGGTACCTTGTTTGCTTTTCTTGATTTGCAAACTAAGGAAAAACATGAGTTCACCCATCATGGACATTTCGAACTCCCTTTTCATGGCATATGCAAACTCGGCAACCAAAGCATGAGAAGAGCCACCAAAGATGATATCGTCAACGTAAATCTGGACTAGGAGGAAATCTTTGCCATGCTTCAGAGTGAAAAGGGTTTTATCAACTGATCCCATTAAATATCCTCGTTCAAGCAGAAAAGACTTAAGTCTATCATACCAAGCCCGAGGGACCTGCTTGAGTCCATAAAGAGCCTTATGAAGTTTAAGGACTTTATGTGGATACTTGGGTTTTTCAAATCCAAGGGGTTGTTTTACATAAACATTTTTGCCTATGAAGCTATTTAGAAAAGCACTTTTGATATCCATTTGATAAAGTTTGAAACCACGGGATGCCGCAAATGCAAGAAGAATTCTAATGGCCTCGAGACGAGCAATAGATGCAAAAGATTCAGTAAAATCAATCCCTTCTAACTGAGAATAACCTTAAGCCACAAGTATAGCTTTGTTTCTAACTACAGACCCATCCTCCCCTTGTTTGTTTTTTAAAATCCATTTAGTTCCAATGAAATGAACATTAGGAGGGGGATCTACAAGTGATTAGACTTGGTTTCTCTCAAAATTTTCAAGTTCTTCATGCATGGCATTAATCCAACTAGAATCAGATAAAGCATTACTCACATCTAATGGCTCGAAAGAAGCAATAAATGCAGAATCAATGAAATGAGCATGAGAACGTGTTACCCTTTGATCAAGCTCACCAATGATCTTCTCGGGAGGATGCATCCTTTGAATGTGATGAGGAGCCTTGCGGCGGGATGCAGTCTCCCCCTCAACTTGTGCCGGTGAATGGTCGAAGATGACCGATGTTGAGGTAGTAGCTTCGAGGCCTCTTGCCGAAGTGATCGAAGCGGGGCCGGCTTCGAGAGTTGATGTTGAGGGTAGTAGGAGTTCATCCTCGAAATCTCCAGGATCTTTGTCTTCGAAGATGGTCTGCTCCATATCATGTTCATTTGCCTGTTCAAAAGAAGAGCTAACACAGGGGGTTGATTCATCAAAAGTCACATCACATGACTCGATGACAGTGTTAGTTTCAAAATTAAAAACACGATACGAGTGACCATGAGTAGTATCACCCAAAAAGATCCTGTCAGAAGAACACGACTCAAATTTGTCTAAATTTCCACGTTTTAGAGTAAAGCATCGACAACCAAATACTCGAAGATGAGTAACTTTGTTTTGTCTCTCAAAACGTAGCTCATATGAAGTCAAATTCAAAATTGAGCGCAGGAAAATTCGGTTTGAGATGTAGCAAGCAGTGTTCATGGCCTCAGCCCAAAACTTTCTAGGAGTACTGTGCTCATCGAGCATCGTCCAAGACATCTCAACCAAAGTGCGGTTCTTCATCTCAACAACACTGTTCTGTTGAGGAACCCGCGGAGCAGAAAATTGATGTTCTATGCCATGCTCCATGCAAAAGTCAACAAATAGATTGTTCTTGAACTCAGTGTCATTATCACTTCGAATGAATGTCAATGCACTAGGGAGTTCAGTAAAAATTCTCAAAGCCAAGCTCCGAAAGTTTGAAAACACTTCATCCTTGCTGGCTAAAAAGAAGACCAAAGAGTAACAGGAGAAGTCATCGACAATAACAAGTACATACCACTTGCCACCTAAAGAACTAACCTGAGAAGGACCTACAGTATCCATATGGAGAAGTTTTCCGGGTTGTTCAGTCATCACCATAGTAACTGGTGAGTGCGAGGCGGCAATCATTTTTCAATGTTGACAAGGAGTGCAAACCAAATTCTTCTCAAACTTGAGCTTGGGCAATCCTCGGATCAGTCCTAGGGCACTCAATCGAGTAAGGAACTCAAAGCTCATATGCCCTAGTCTCCTATGCCACTTCCAAAGCTCAGAAGATGAATGTGCAATAATGCAATGAGAAGAACCAGATGACTCAAAAAAATCAGCTCCAAAAACTCTCCCAACTCTAAAGATCTTACAAACCAAAATGCCATCAGAATTGAGTACTTGCGAAGTATCGCGATGGAATCGCACTCCGAAGCCCTCATCAAGCAACTGGGATACAGAAAGAAAATTATATCCCAAATTTTCAATCAAAGCAACATCTTTGAGAGTGAAATTCGAGTTGATTCTTACCACACCTTTACCTTTCACTCTACTTCTTCGGTTATTGACGAAGGTGATTTGTTCCTTTTGCATGGTTGTGGTGAGGCTGGAGAACCATGCTGCATTCCCGGTCATGTGGCGCGAACAACCGGTGTCCATGATCCACGTTCCCTCCAAGCCTCGGTCTGTCTCCTACACAAAATGAGAAAATCTCGATCCCTCAGTGCTGGGGTGAGTGAAAATATGACGAGGCATCCAACACTAAGAGATACGAGCAGTAGGCACAGTAAAAGTAGAATGTCTACACACAGGTAAAGCAAACCGACAAAGTGCGAGGTCTACCTACATGATGCAACCTAGACATATGATGAGGTCTCCCATCCTGTCGAGGCACAAAGCCACTAACATGAGGTCTAGCACCATATGAAACATGGTGAACACCGCGAGGGCCAAAGCCTCTCTGAGAAGATTGGGAAGCCCCGTAAACAAGTCATGAGTAAGACTCAAACTCATGCATACCTACAGATGGGTAATGAATGTCCTGGAACCTCAACACCTGAGAATGTCGCTCATCCTTGATTTGATGGAAACAGAACCCAATCAAGTGACCCACCTGCTGGCAGTAAGAGTAGTGAAACACTCTCCTAGGGGCACTCTCATGGGTCATAGGAGCAATTCTCATAGGCTCCTTGGGTTTCTGCTGAGGGTTTTTCTTGAATGGAGAAGGTGGAATTTTCTTTGGAGGCTAGGTAGGTTTCTTGACTTTCTGAGGAGTGTCTAACTGGGCTCTTTCTCTCTCTAAGGTAGTGGGTGAGGTAAAAACAGTTTTGTTCTCACTATTTGAAGGAATTCTCTCAAAACCCAATCCTAAAGCCAACCCTGCCCTGTTAGCACACATCTTGGTCTTGGCCAAGAACAAGTCCTTCCTACCCTTTTCCCTTAGTGCATTTGTTAACCACGAAAAGAAGGTATTCATTTTCAGTCATAAGGTTTTCAGCTTGCCCTCTAGGAAAACTGAGTTGGTCCTTAAGGGTGATGCAGGTGGGACAAGCAGGCTGCACATCCTTAGAACATTCAGCACTCTCCAATCTAGCCTCTAATTCCTTAACATGCTTGTCTCTCAAATTAATTCTATCAATTAATAAAGGACAGTTTGAACAAGCATAAGAAGAAATAGGCCTAGACTCCACCACCAAAAGTTGCTTCTATGAAGTCTCAAGCTCAACAATAGTTTGAGCATGCACAGAATGCAACTAAGCAAGCTCATCCATGACAATAGTGAAATATTCACATTCAACATCATTAAGTTTAGACTTAAGCATGGCATAATCAGTAGAATTAGATTCTAGCCTAAGTCCAAGGTCTTTTCTTTCCCTAGTGGCTTGCACAAGCAATCTATCCTGACCAAGAACTACTTCATTCAGTTCATCTATTTTAATGGAAAGTTGTTCATAGGATAGTGGTACCTCAGGTGAGTCAAGATCATCGCCGCTATGAGTGCTGTCGGCCATGAAGCAAAGGCCGGTGAAATCCCTTGCCTTCTTTTCCTTCTTATCCTCCTTCCTTGGAGACTCTTCCTCCTCATCAGAGCTCGACTCCTCAGTTGAGAAAGTGTCAATGTCGATGAGTGCAGCAACAAATGCTCTGGAAGCGGCCTTGGCTACCCTCTTAGCCACCTTACTGCGCTTACCCCTCACATAGGGTTTTCTCTCCTTCTCGTGGTGTTTAGGGCGCTCACTCTTGTCTCTCCTCTTAAGCTTAGGACAATTTGCTTTTATGTGAGAAGTGTCCCCACACTCAAAACAACCCCCAAAACCATTTCTCCTCTGATCCCGTCTCTCATTGTGAAAACGGGTGAACCTTCTAGCAAAGAGAGCAAACTCTTCATCATCCAGAGTATCCACCTGCTCCTTAGTAACAAAGACTAGGGAGGACAAAGCAAAACCACCTGCAAGAACACAAGTGCCAGATGTGCTTGGTTTTGTAGTGGTGCCATGGCTAGAGCCAGAAACCAGTGCCAACGGCTGTGGCAAAGAGTTTTTGTGCACTACAAGAGATTCCTTGGCAATCTCTGTGGACTTCAGCTTGCTGAAGAGATCATCATAGTTCAATGTGTCATAACCTGGGGACTCCTCAATGCTGGATATCTTCACTTCCCATATGCTACGATCAAGAGCATAGAGAAGCTTGATAGCCCTATCATGCTCATTGTAAGCAAGCGTCCCATTGGACCGCAAGTTACTCACTATTGTGTCAAAGCGAGAAAACATGGCATATATAGATTCGACATGCGCTTGCACAAACAACTGATACTATTGATTGTATGTACTCTAGTGCCTAGCCTTAATCTGTGTAGAGCCCTCATGAAAAACAGTGAGTGTGGACCAAATCTCCCTAGCTATCCTTAGGTGTTGAACCCTATTAAACTCACTCCAACTCAAACCGATGAACAATATATTTCTAGCTTTGGAGTTAGAATTATACTAATCTTTTTTGTCTGAGTGGTGCGGGTTTCAGGGATGGAGTATTGTGAGGCCACAATCTTCCAAATTGCATTTCCTTGGCTTAGGAAGTAAGCCTCCATGCGCACCATCCAGTATGAAAAGTCAGTCCCATCGAACAGAGGTATTTTACTAACTATGTCCATGTCGCCAAAAGATCACAAAACTGGTTAAAGTCAACTGGTGATCTTAACCTGCTATGATACCAATTGTTGGACTGAAAAGGGTGACTAGAGGTGGTGTGAATGGGAGCTTTTAAATTTCAGGCAAAACCAGGCAATTTCTGTGGCCTGGTTCAGAGGTATTTTACAACTCCGAAACCAGGCTTCGCAAAGAGTAAAAGTTCAAAGTCAAGAACAATTCGCTCACACCCACAAATAGAAAAACACAACTCTGCTAGGATAGTGCTGGCTCCGTACACAAGGTGCCTTTGAGCAGGCTTCACACTTCACCCTTCGTAGGAGTGGGTTTCCCTCTGAAGACTTCGACTAGATACTCCACACTAGTACCTAGTACTAGGCTTCGTATTTCGAAGGCCTAAAAATAGACAGAACCGACTTCACTGAGGACCTAGATAGTGGAAAGAAAATAGGCCTCAAGAACAAATCTACTTATTGCTTCGCTAGTAATCAGAGAGGACTTGCCTCTAGTTTACACAGAGTGAACACACACTAAAAGATACACGCGCATCGCACGTGCAGAACACTAACACACTTCCTCTAAAAAGAAATAGAGCAAAAACTCTGGCTAGAACAGAACGAAGTGTAGCACAGAGAAATCAACACATGCAGTGCAAAACAAGAATACAAGTTCAAGCAATAAATAGAAAATAGAATGAAAGTTTCATTGCATGAACAGGGAACACAAAAGACTCATAGTACTAAGTACATGAATATGGAGGCTAGCTCTGAAGTTCTAAAAATGGTTGCTCAAAGTGTTACCTAAACCGAGCCAGCCTTCACTATTTATAGGCACTATTCAGCCCTACGAATAGACTACTATACCCCTAGGGTTTACACTGTTTTTGTCTCAGCCAAATAAGGGGGTATAGATGGTAGTCTACTTTTCTGGAGGCTTCTTTTGTCAGCTTCGCAGAGGAGACAACATCAGCTTTTGCAGAGCAGACACGATCAACCTTTGCACCAGTGACAGTTTTGAGCCGAAGTCGTCAAAGCTCTTGAGACTTTGCACCATCACCTCTGGAGTGGACCACCACGGCTTCGCAACTACTCCTAGATCGAACTCCATCAATCCGTGTACCAAAGCCATGCATGGCCGAAGTACCTCAAGTCAGCCATCCTCTGAAGCCCCACCTTCGGAATACCTTTGCCACCTTCCGAAGTCACTCTGTCCAAGGCCTCCGCATGAAGCATATCCATAAACACCCCTCCACAGTGTCTCAGCCCCGAGCACACTCTACGAAGACCCTTATCCGGACCATGCCTTCGATGCAACTTGACTTCTGAGACCTTCGTCAGGTGTCCCTTCGAGTGCCTCCATCCGGAGCACACTTCGAACACCTTTCCTCAATGCCGAGGACTTTGTCCACCATACTCCGAAGTCACTCCTTCTGGAGCACCCTTCGAAGTGCCTCTCCTTTGAGGACTTTGCCTCGGGGTACCTTCCACCGGAGCCACCCTCCACACTTTCAGCCTTTGCCTGGTGCACCTTGACCTGAGGACCGACCTTGACCCCACGTAGCCTTCGTGACCGAGCTCCCCGCTCACCTGTCATCAAGCCTCCTGCTTGACCCAGGTTCACTTGTTGCGAACCATCCGTCGCCTCCGAAGTGACATGCGCACCACCGACAAGCAGACAAAAGTTTCCAGTACCCCGGAGACCTCTCTGGTAAACAACCTCTGGTACACACTCCGGTGTACCGCACAAAGTACCGAGCCCTTCGGTACAACCATATCATCGTGCTCTACCAGACCCCTCTGACAGACACACTCCACTGCACAACTACAGCCAGTAACCACAGAACCCTTCGGAGGGACCCCTTCACCTAGAAGAGAACTTGTCAATCACTCATCATAGACTTGAAACCAAGGCACATTTTAACTTCGTTTCTCAACGGGCCAAAGGGAGGCTTTGGCATGTAGTGTGAAGGGTGGCCGAAGGGTCCTTCTGGCCTCCGGTCGGTCGGACTGAGGGTATAACCCTAGTCAGAACGAGGGGTTCTCGGAGGTATAGAATCCGATGAGAAGACGAACTTCGGCATGAAGACACTTTTGGCGTGAATAATCTTTAAGGGAGACACTCCGACATCTAGCGTGAACCCAAGCCTTCGGTCTATCAGACTGAAGGGTGGCCTCTGGTTGTACCGGAAGGTGTGTGATGCTCTGGACGAAGGGCTCCAGCGTCTGGCGCGAAGAAGCCCAAAACCCCCTACGAATACCGGTCAGACCGGCCTCATGCCGCTGGTCGGACCGTAGGGTTCCAGCGCGTCAGGTGACGGCACGGAACGGGCCGGTCAGACCGAGGGGTTGCCTCCGGTCAAACCGATTGCCCTTGGAAGATGGGTTCCAAGATCCCAACGACCGTCTTCCCGTGGATGGCTTGCAGCAAAATTTCTTGTGGAAGATAGGAGAGACGAAACAATAGAAAAAAAACCAAGAAACCAGAAGTAATTTGGCCAAGAGACCGAATTACTGGTAAAAACCGATAAAACGATAGAAATTCGTTATGTGGATGAAACGGATGATTCACGAGTGAACCGATAAGGACTTACCGTGATTACGATGCGGCAGACGGAGAGCTTTCAGTGCAAACTCATGAAGATGGACGCTAAAACTAAACCTAGGGAAAAAAGGTAGATTGAAAACTAAAGGTACGATTCAAGGAAATAATAGATTGGATCTATTAGGGTTTTGGGGGGCTCCTTGAATCGGCCCTGCCTTTATTTATAGAGGTTGGGCATGACGTGCCTGGGTCTAATCTGAGTTAGACACAACTTCCAAGTCATTAAAATTAATTAGCGATAAAAATACCCCCCAAATCATTTAATTGGACTCGAACTATGGTTGGGATAGTCTGACCGGACCCATATGGCCGGTCTGACTGGGCCTACATGGGCGGTTGGACCGGCCTTTGCCTGGTCCTGGCATATTTTCAGTTAAATTACCAAAAAAGGATATTTTGACAATTTTGACTATTAATGCCATTTTTTGCTAACAACACCACCTATGAGAGATTGTTGGGTTACGTGACTTCTCTTAAGTCCAGGTACACCAAAAGGGTCGATGAGAGAGATGTTTTGGCCATTGAGCCTGAAAGTGCTCAGTTGGAGTTGAAAAATGCTCAAGCCTCAAGCATCGTGCCTTGTAAGGACTGCCCATCTTTTTTATTTTATCTTGCTGAGCTAAGATTGAAGTGTGATGGGTAGGTGTGTGAGCTTGAGAGGCTTAGAGCCGAGTTAGTGTAGACCAAGTCCAGTCTAGAGATTTTGTCAGTTCCTTCCGCCATGTGTGAGGACTGTCAGCCTCTTAGGAAGTAGCTAGCTAAAAAGATTGCTGAGGTTCGAAAGTTAGGGAAGTCTGCTAAACCAGGTGATGAGTGTGATGTCTGCCTAACTCAGGTGGAGGTATTGGCTTCTTTAAGAGAAGAGATAGCTAATCCTAAAAATGAGAACTTTTACCTCCGACAGATCTTGAGTTGGGTAAGTGCTAGAGAGCCTCAGCTGGGGATGATCATCCAACAATTCAAGATGGAAGATGGGTTCGGCGTTAGGTACACTTACACCAAGGCTGATTTTGAGAGTGCTTTGAGTAAGGCGGTGGAATGAAGCTGAGCCTAGAGGAGAGGCATCCCAAGACCCACACCAACGAGTCCATCAAAACTGATCATCCTAGAGATGGAGTGATCTATGAAAAACCCAAAGCTCCACCCAAGAAGCCCAGCTGGATTCCCAAGCTCAAAGACCTTCACACATCACTTGATTCTTTACTTGGACCCTCCAACACCAAAGAGCATGCTTTCAACACCACCAAGCCCAATAACCTATATCCTCAATCTCATCCCAAGAAAATGACCTATCATCATGAGTTCTATGAGAAAGATGGTCACCTTGAGGAGTTTTTCTTCAGGAGGAAGCAGGTTGAGAGAGCTATGAAAACTAGAGGTGGGCAGGAGCAGTTCTACCAGCAGGGTGATTGATAGAGGGTTCCTCGATGCAGTAAGAGGCGAGATGCCAGAGTGTATCATGTAGGTGGTGTAGGGGAGACAACTTTTGTGCCTATGCTCTGGAGGGTGGATACCATTCCGGTAGAGCTCTAGGTCGTTCTTGATATGACTTTGGACCTCATGGCTATGATTTTAGGCAGTTTAGAGGACCGTGCTTTGAGATACAGCCACGCTTTGGTCCTAGCTGTTTTATTTCTTTTGGTGTTCCTTCAAGTGGTTTAGAGTCTTTTTTGGTTCTAACCATTTTACACCTTTTGGTTTTCCTTCTTTCGAATAGATGGCTCGGCACTTGTTTAGATCTTTTACTAACCCTAGTGTCGGACCATTCTCTCGTCCTTTTACCCTTGATTTTGCAGGATCGAGGCTTGGAGGACATACAAATCATTGACTTGCAGATGGTTCTCCAACTTCTACCCAATGAGCTTCAAAGACTAAATTTTTGGGGACAACGATCAGGGTAAGGGATTTTTGTGTTTTCTTTATCCTTTTTGTGTTGGATATTTTGAGTTCTCTTTATTTTTCTTTTGTGTGTACTTTTTTCACGCTTTATTGCATTCACACACATGCACAAGCTTCTGTTATATGATTAAATGTTTTTACATGTACTTGCTTCTATATGCTTTTGTATTATTGTCTATGATCATGTTGTTTCATCTTTTTTGAATATATCTGATATCTATCATGAGTATGGCTTTTATGCTTTAAAAATTTAAAACATGGTCACTGCTCAATTTGGTAACTAGCATGTGTAGGCCGATTGCTTTTGTTATCTTTTACATGCCTGGTAGCTAAGTCCTTTTCATTGGATGCAAACATGCAACTTGAATATTTATATGCTTTTCATGTAAATCTTATACTGAAAATGAAAAAACCATAAAAAAGATATACATGCCTTTTGTGCGAAAATGAAAAGATCCATGTGGGTTTGCTTTGTCGCACTGCTTTTGTTCTAGACTTCTTACCATTGCACTTTGGTATGAACTGGGACTTTGTAGTGTATGCCAAGACCAATGCTTTAAGCTTCTAATGGTCTTTGCTTGACTTAGGCTTAGCTTGGTATGTTAGCATAAGGTTGACATGCAAATAACTCCTAGCACTAAATAAAAAAAGGGGAATCAAAAAGCTTGAAAATTATTGGATAACAAGTTTGCTGAAGCTCCATGTTTTTGGATATGCTTACTGTTGATGCCAAAATTTGGTAAAGCCCAGGCCCATTGAAGATGTCACACGGTCAACAAAAGTCAAATAGGGTCTGATCCAAGATGGTCAAGGAAACCCGTCAATGCTGTTACAACTTGACCGGATGCAAAGGAGGCGATGGAGACAAATATGAATAAAATATAAAGATAAATCCAGAATCGGTTAAGATAGAGTGCTTGGATGGCAAGTCTCCGGACTATAAATATGTACACCTAGTTACATTAGAAACACACATCTCTGTCAAACAACTACTCGGCGCATCACCACCCTTGGCCTTGAAGGTTAATCCCGGTGGGATTCGACACTTGGAGCTGGGCAGCATCGTTCTGATCTCCGATGAAGAGGTGAGTCCCGCCACCCTTGATGACCGTATTGACTTGGTCAGTATCCTCACATCTGCATCAATTTGATCTCTTACGGTGAATGTCGAAACAGTACGGTCGTCGGTTGTCCTTGGTGTATCAGCTAGGTCTAAGGCTGCATTAGATTGATCTCTTAGATTGATGTGATTTAGGTGTGATAGTTTGAGGGTTCATCAGTTAGGTATATCATCTCTTGGTATTGTATCTCTTTCATGTTTTATACCGTTCATCTAAATAAAGCATGCCCGATACTTTATCATATTATTAAGATCAACGTGACTAGCTACTTCTTGGTTAGGTCCGATCTAGTTATTGTGATGATTTTAATGATGTAGACATGTTATCTAGCACGTTTTATTTATTTCTATCGGAGTATAAGGTGACAAGTTATCTTCAATTCAATGCCACATCTTATAAGTCATTGAAAAAGCACTCATTGTCCTATATGGTAAAATTGCCCATCTTATCGGCTGATGGCATGCTCGCCCGATTGCTTCACCCATGGTCATCGGCCTCATGGCTGATAGGCATGATATTCCACGATTTCACCATCTCTGTCACAGTCATCAGCTCTCCAGCCAATCAACTATGCTACTGATGTTGTCCATCTTGTTTCCTTATCAGTTGTAGGGTCAAACTAATTGGCACGCGTTGAACCCTTTGTCTAAGAATGCAGGACCTGCACTAGAGTTAAGCAGATCTCCTAGGCCATGTTTGTGTCAAAGTGTGACCAAAAAACGCACCAAGATGCTTTTTGGCACGCCTGGTGGGACCATACTTTAGCACCATGGAGACTTTAACTAAGGAATAGAGGGCGGAGGTACAGAGAAACATTGACGCTTTCCAGGAGCTATGCCTGGAAGCCTATAGGATGACTCAGGCGGGTCCTATCTTAAGGGATCCATTGCCAAGACCAGCAATGGTCTTGGAGACCAGTCAACCGAAAGAAAGCCCTCATGTTGACAATGCGCTTTAGCACGCACTCATAAACCAATCTGGAACACTGGTCAACACCCTTCATGGGCTGATCAAGAAGACTATTGATGGCACTATAGCCCACGAACCACTACAGTGTCTGACATATCTCCTCGATGCTCAGACCAGACTGCTATAGAACTTGCAGCACTCTCAACCGGCTCCACACCTGCAAGGGCCAACGAGGCTAGAGTAGCCGACCTTCTCAGTTGGCCATGAAGGAAACCGAGCGACCCAACAATCATCCCCCGCCTAGGGCATGCCATCGAGCTCACTATATAACCTCGAAAGAGGTGTGTCGATGTTGATCTCAGCGGCCAGCCCCACACCGATAGGACAAGAGGACCCACAAGTCATGTATGGTATAGCAAGGAACGTGCTGTCAGATATCATGCCGCCTAGGGGGCACCTGATGGTATCCTTCAAGGGTGCCATAGGATTGTGAACTTCGTAGCGCAGCCCTATGGTGACGAGGGGCAATACATATACAACATTACCCGGCAAGATCAATATCAGCAAGCCCCAATGTCCAAACTGTATCCAACCCCGGGATAACAAGAAGATGATTGGGTGAATCAGATCACGGAGGTTATCAAAGATCAATTTGAGCTAAAGCCCAAAGAACAGATGTACATGTATTGGTGGTCGTAGCCGGAATGGTTATCGGGACAAGATACCTGTGACGCCCCGATTTAATAAAAATCGGAACATTATTGAATTTCCAACGAAAAACAATAATACAAGAGGTTCATCACGCGACAACATACATACGACAATTATTCGTGGTACGCAGACCACATTATTACATAAGGGTAAAAATAAAATAAACAAATAAAAGCATGACAAATGCCCTCTTCAGGATCTTCTTCTTGACTGGGTCGCTACCCCAGACCGTCTTCCTCATAGTAGGCATCCTCTGAACTGTGTGTCCAATGGGTATGAGTACAAAAAGTACTAAACAAGCCACCAAAAATGCAAATAGTAATGCAAGGTAATAACAAGGGGAGGACAATAGCTAATAGTGCGGAAAAGTACATTTTTCAGTTATTGCATTTAGTGTAGTCAAATTTAATCATGTGGAATATTAAACATGAGCATCATAATACCATCTAATTCGAGGAGTACGCTTTCCCTCCTCGCACAACAGTTCTTACATGTCAAACCATCATGCACATACGTTACAAGTGAACTAACTGTGGGATGTCACGCAACCCGCCCTTGACCATGGGCTCGGCTTTTCGAAAAGATTTATGACTCTGATCAGAGGTGTACCACTGTACCCACAAGGCACGCACTCATCCCATACACCAAAGTGTAACGAGATGACCCATACCACGGGAACTCGTGCCAAAACCTCATGATGAAATGCTCCAAGCGATAACCCCCCGCTCTAGGTTTCGCCGGCGTGCCGGGCCGCATCCCGGCTAACGTCGCACCCTCTTTTGCGCCACGTCGGTACAAGCCACCCGCAGGTGCTGCTTGACCCATCTCCAAGTGGTGGCCTCGGTTTGGAACACTCCATACCTTAGTTAGGACTTACCCACTAGACTTGTGGTTAGTACGGAAGTGTATTGTAATGGATCCTGCAGACCGGTCCTTATAGTGCCCTCGGTGCTACCGACCAATGCCCTATCATGCACCCAGAACCCACCATGCATTCACTCACAACCACAACTCCATCACTGACAGAATTCCAAAGACAAGAGTAACGGGGATCATATAGTAGAACCAAGTTGCTACGACTCATTCTTAACTTATAGCGATTGTGCCAATACATTGGACACTAGCTAATAGTACTAATAGTATGGTGACAAGGAGTTTAGGCTAGATAGCATGGCTTGGGTTGCACATCAAGGTCGGGGGATCTAAATAAATATATCGTAGGGCTTTCATTTGACTAATGCATGTACATCCTATGTGTTTTAGCGATAGTTTAATAAAACATGGGTTCAATATGCTCAAAAGATTGGTTTGGTGACTTGCCTTGTTCAGTAAAAGGTGAGGGAGGGACTTCGGGGAAGTACTCTGGCTCCTCGGCGGCGTCGTAGTCTTTTCGATATGAATGATAAAAATAACAATCAATAAACAATCCAAAAACCACACACAAGCATACAAGTTTTGATTTGTTTAAACCAAGGGAAATAAAGTCATTAAGTTTCTGAAATTTACTTTAGGAATATTTTAAAATGAACTTTTAATGGGGTTAGGAAGTTTCTAAAAGGAATAAAAATGTTAACTAATGTATTTTAAACTTCCAATTGATTCAAAATAAAAGGTTCAGATTAAACCTAGTGTTCCCATTATACTAGTTTGAAAAAGAATAAAAGATAAATTTTCCTAAAGATGAAATGGACAAATTTTGAGTTTATCCAAAAGTGCATTTTAATACTTCATTAAATAAACATAAAATACGCAAAGTAAACCTACTGTTTTTATTGCATTAACATGTAGAGAATAAAACTATAAATTTTTTGAAGTTGAAATGGTAATTTTTGGAGTTAAAATGAGCAAGATATGAATTTTAGAAGTTTAAAACTATTTCTGGAATTTAATTTAAATCTAAAAACAGGCGTCGGTCCACGGTGAACCGGATTCACCATGAACCCGCGCACTATGCATGAGCCCCAGATCCAAATCCGCTGTTGGATCATGATCGGGCAGCCACGGGCGAGGCGGGGGTTTTAAATGAAAATGGACGTGCGAGATTACACGATACCCATTCGTAGTGATCTAACAAATTCGATTAAATCGGCCACATGGTACCACTTACACCGTCCGATCGCAAGAGCACGGTCACGATCGAATCCGACACGGCACGAGTAGTTTACCAATGCCGGTCATCTTCTCCGGCGATGGCGAGCGGTCCAGGGGCCACGGCGAGCGATGGCGATGGATCCTAAGGGCTAAAACAGAAGGAGACTACGGGGATCACGAGGGTACCGTTGGTGGGACAAATGGTCGTAGGAGCGTTGTCGGTGACGAGCGGAGGCGGCGAAGACGTTCGGGTCCTCGTCGGTGGTGGGGATCCGGCGGGGTTCATCGACGTCGAAGTGGTGGCCGAGGTCGGGGAGGTCACGATGGTTAGGGTGGTGCAGTCACCGAGGAGGAAGGAGGGTTCCGGCGATGGTGAGTGGCGGCTGGAGCGTGGGCGGTGGTGTGGCGCTAAAGTTCGGATTCCGGGTGTTCTTCTCGGTCTACACGCGAATTGTCATGGGGGTTGAGCACGGCGGTGGTCGGGGGTTTAAATAGGGGCTCCGGCGGGGTCAGAGGGGGACCCATGCAAGGAAAGCCGTGGGGAGGTCTTCAATGGCGCCGGTGGGGCTCGGTCAAGCATGCGCAGTGCGATCCCGGGGCGATGGTGCGTGGAGTAAAGAGGGGAAATGGCCGGCGGGGTGCGGGGGTTTGAATGCCGACGTTAATTTAATGGGAGAGGGGCCGGTGAGGCGGATCCGAGGGCGAGGTCATCGGCCGGCGTGATTTGGGGCGGTGGCGCAAGGTCGACGACGGGCCTGACGAGCGGGTGCCACAGTCAGCGGGGCACGGGTGTGGCAACTGGTGGGGCTAATGGGTGGGGTTGGGTTCGGCCGAGAGGGGGTTGGCGCCGACTGGTGGGACCGAGGTGTCGGGCGTGCGCGCGCGGAGGGAGAGGGTCACTGACCAGTGGGGTCCGCCTGTCAATGCAGGGTGTGGGGAGGGAGTGGGCTGGGCCGATCGGGGGAGGGAGAAGAGGGGGAAGTGGCCCGTTACTGTTTAAAATGTTTTTCAAATAAATTTAATTGCTGAAATTAGTTTAAAATATTTGGGCAACTTCCAAGGGTGATAAAAATCTGTAAAAATTCTCAAAACTATATCTTGACCTTGGGATCATATACAAAATTTTCTAGCCTCTGGTTTGGTTATTCTACCAAGGTTCTAGTTCACTTAAGCCTATAAGGATATTTAAAGGTATTTCAAAATAAATTATTTGTAGAAAAATATAATAAATGGTATTTTTATTTCTCTGAAAATTTGGGGTGTTACAATACCCGACTTCACCAAGTTATCGGGACAAGACTCGGTCTCCACGATCAAGCATATCAACCGTTTCTTGGCCCAGTGCGGGGAGGCATCGGCCGACGAAGCACTGAGGGTCTAATTCTTCATGTTGTCTCTATCGGGATCGGTCTTCGCATGGTTCTCTTCACTACCAGCAGACTCCATCAGAGGATGAGCAGACGTGGAAAAGAAGTTCCACAAGTATTTCTTCGTCTGCGTCGAGGAGATGAGGCTTACCGACTTGACGATCGTCAAGCAAAGAATGGATGAGTCGGTACAAGATTATGTCCAGAGGTTCAAAGATGTACGAAGCAGATGCTACATTATGAGCCTCAATGACAGTCAGTTGGCAGAGTTGGCATTTCAAGGACTCCTAAACCCAATTAAGGAAATATTTTCATCACACGAGTTCATGAGCCTCTCGTAACTGCTGCAGAGGGTATCAACACATGAGAGCCGATTCCAAGAAGCCAAAAGAGACAAGTAACAGAAGAAGGTGGCATACACTCAGGTATACCATTCGGACTCTGACGAGAGCAGTGACTCTAACGTAGAAGTCAGTATGGCCGAATGGTCCAGAAACAAGAAGAAAGTTGCATGCCCTTGGGTGAAACTGGCCGAGAAAGAGGAGAAGTATGACTTCGACATCAACAAGGCCGATAAAATATTTGATCTATTGCTCAATGAGAAGCAGATCCAATTGTCACCTAGACACATGATACCGCCAGTCAAAGAACTGAAGAAAAGAAAATACTACAAATGACACAACTACCCATCACATCATACTAATAAGTGCAAAGTATTCAGGAAACAGATCCAATTGGCCTTGGAGCAAGGCTGAATCAAGTTCGATGATGGAAAGAAACCAATGAACATCTATGGTCACCTATTCCCAATCAACATGGTGCATGCACATTACATTGGTGATCTGCGTACGAGGGGAGGTAGAGGGACCGACAGTAACATCACCTCATCAGGCCTCATCAGGAAGTACTAGAGGAGGTCAGAAGAGAGGGAAAACAGTGAAGACGGCCATGGCTACTCACATTTCAACCCCCATTAGAATTGTGAATTCTTTAGGCTTTGTTGGAACGAGGGGTTGCGTCTACCATCCATGGACGACTGATTAGGATGCGGTGCCAAAGGCTGGATGCAAGACAATCATTGGCCACACAACGTCAAGCTAAGGCTGCGCGATCGAGAGGTTGTGCACCAAAGGTTGTCACCCCCAAGGGTACCGGGGCTAAAAGGCTCGGTCTTGTCAATCCTGAAGGAATTGACCAAATGGCTGATGACGACAAAGACGTACTAGAGAACACGCAGTGGTGTCCCCCCGGGATCTTCACGAGAAGCTAGAAGAGAAGGGTGCAGCGTCTGTAGCAAAGAGAGGGGAAGGCACAGATACACGGCGAGGAAGTTGATTGGTCCCATAGAATCAAGGGTGAATGGTGACTAAAAGATAAGGCTGATCACGATGACAAAAAGGACACAGAAATAGACAGGTTTTCTTCCTCCCTATGGAGTATTGGGCATCCTACGAAGATAACATGGATCACGCTGATACAATGGCTCAATTGGTGTTGGCTCTATAGCTAGCAATCTTTGATAAGCCGGAAGACCTTGAGCATCGGCAGCTAAGACCTCTCTACATCAAGTGACTAGTTAACAGAAAACTGATGTCCAAGATGATGATATACGGAGGGGTGGCTGTTAACTTGATGCCTTATGCCACCTTCCGCAAGCTTGGAAAAATGCTGGAAGACCTCATCAGGACTAACATGGTATTAAGGGATTTCGGCAGCAACTCTTTAGACAAAATGGGAGTATTGAACATAGAACTGATGGTTGGGAGCAAGACGATGTCGACTACCTTCTTCATTATAGAGCGAAAAGGATCTTACAGTCTATTGCTGGGGCGTGATTGGATACACGTAAATTGCTGCATCCCGTCGACAATGCATCAGAACCTCATACAATGGGTTGGTGATCAAGTGAAAATAGTTCCCGCTGATAGATCGGTTAATGTAGCTACAACCGATTTATCGGTATGGGAGACAAAAGGAGTCATCCGTTTGTTCAGAAAGGCTTGGGATGGAAACTTTCTCAAAGTATCAGATAATGGTATCAACCTGATCAGCGAGGAGCTACCAAATCTCATACTATGATGACGACGCCAAAGGATGAGGGGTGGGCTCGATCAAAACTTTGCCACAACCAATGAACTATAGAAATACAAACATCGGACAGCGACAATAGACTGAGGCCAACCTTCGTAGGTACCCAGACTCCCGATGAGATAAAATGGATTAAAGACAACTACATCGGGGATGTTGGAAGAGGTTGAAGAAGAAACATCGAGGAAGTATTTATTGATCGGACCGAGCTTAAAAGTCTACAGTCATAGAAGCCGATGGCAACAACATCGCCTTAAGATAGTCGATGCGAAGGCATCACCCTTAGAAAATGAGAAGAGAACAAACAGGAGGTATTTAAGGAACATTATCGATCGAAGCATGAAAAACTACACGTGAGTCAGCCGATACCGACGGTATTGCTTTGAGATGGCTGATGCGGAGGCATCTCCCTTTGTCAAAACTTAGAACCAAATCTTATAAAATTAATAGTATACCCAGGGTCTTTCAAATTACAGGGCAAAGTACACTACACAGATCTAGACTGAAGAACAATAGACCCTTTTTCAGCTTCACCAAGAAACCTCCCTCTGAAGCACGACCGATTAAGAGTGTATTCCATTTATCCGCGCCAAAGGAGTAGAGGAGTCAACACCCAAATTGGTAGTGGCCGATACTATCCCGTATCGTATCGGCCAATCACTAGAGCTCACTAGGGGGCGTCACGATCGGCTTCCTACAAAAGTGGTAGGTCAATCAGAGGAGGCAAAAGGAAATCAGTAGAAGCAAGTAAAAGGGCAAAAGTACTTACCCCGGGTCCTAGATCAGTGTCACCTGAGTGGAGTCGTTCCCGATAAATCGATGAGGAGCGATTGAAGATATGTTGCTTCAATTTACCCCACCATCGGTGGAAGGAGTGGGAGGTCGCTCGATAGGTTCCCCAGGAAGCAAGGCATCCAGAGGGGATCCCATTGGTCATTTGGGAAAGGCAGTCCTACTCTAAGGCAGTCGTGACCCTCCCATGAGTTCGTATCTGGCTAATGAAAAATAGATAGGGCGAGAGCTGACCGAAGCCCAGCTGCCTTGAGAAAACTGATGGGTGATAAAACTCATAGGAACACCGCCAAGGATGCTCATTGGTAAAATCAACAGGAAGCAAATAGGGAATGGTGGCTACTGAAAATATACGAACGGATTCTGCGTCCCGGGACACATCAGGCAGAACAAGCCGATGAGGGCGTTCATACTCCGAATGATATCCAAAAGGAAACAGATGGTCTGGTCAGAAAATACAAGGTAATAACTCTTAAAGAAAACTGCCAAGGCCACGGGAGACAAAGGAAAAAGAGGAAAGAATAACGCCGCTTTGCCTAGAGAAGAACAACGATGATAGGTAGGATCGACTGATTCTGGAAAATTGGCGTGGAAGTATGAATGGGTGAGAGGGGTTCCTCCGATAAGATCAATAGTATAAATATTGAGCAAAAACTAGAGGAACCATCAAGGACCCTTGGGTTGACCGATAAAGTTACCGGCCGATAGGTTGACTGACACAAGGTGAAGGGAGCAGTAGGTGGCCCCAAGGAGGTAACGACCAAGGGGAACCCGCACATGGGCAGTGAGTCGTTTGGCTAAAGATTGAAACTGAAAGGTCGAGGCCGGAGCCGGCACACAGAAGACAAATTTCTCCAACCAGAGGTTAAGGAAAGCAATGTGTTCATGAATGCGTACGGGGCCAATTTGCTTGTTGTGCCTAATAATATATCGGCTCCAACTATTGGTCAGGATGATGCCGAGGTTGTGGGATGGTTGGAAATGAAGAAAGAAGGGATTGGCTAGTGAATCAATATCAAGGCAAGCTAAGAAGAAGACGTCAAGAAGAGTGGGACTCATCGGCCCATGGCCAAAAATGAAAGCATTTAGGGCATCAGACCATAAATAATAGTATGCGGCCAGCATCGGCTCGTTCTGGTATGGCCTAGCAAGGGAAAGGTCGATGCAATGGCCGATGTCGATATCATCCCAAAAGGTGCGGAAAGTAGCTGATACCCTGAGATACCACTCACGCCAACCAGGAATGGAAGAAGGAAAGGATTCAAAACCCAAATCCTAGTCGAAGGAACGCATAGGGGAATATTTTAAGGGTATTCGACAAGTCTTGGCATTTATGAAATCTATGGGGTCATAATTGCCTAAAGGACCCTGAAAGAAGCTAAATAGATGAGTGACTGTTGGAATAAAAACCTAGTTTCGTAGGCCCTGTCGAAACAAAAAGTAGGATCAGAAAAGAAGAAATGATGTGGGAGTCAGGAATAAAGAAGAAGAAGGTCAAAGACTTACTTGAGCGCTCGCATCAATGGTGGCCATTTTAGCACTAATGAGGTGCGTGTTCAATGAAGAAAGATGGCGAGCGATGGCTCGCACTGGAATAATTGAACGAAAGATTTGAGGGCAAGAACAAATGATGGGTTGAAAGCGTGAAGAAGGGAAGGAGATCAGCCGGTACTTATAAAAATAATGACACTCATTGCAGTTATGGATGGCTAGAAGGGGAAGAGTCAGAGTCAGAACTCTAGAAAAATGTGAAAACGTTGGAAGGTGAAGGGTTTCAGCAATTAATAATAAAATTGGGAACACGAAATAGAAAGACATCTGAGAAGACGTGATGGTAGAAGGTGATGATGACTAATAATTTCGAAGCATTGGTTGCCCCATTGATGCTCCAAAACTAGGGGGCATGTGTTGACGCCAAGATTTGGTAAAGCCTAGGCCCACTGAAGATGCCACACGATCAACAGAAGTCAAAGAGGGTCTAGTCAAAGATGGTTAAGGAAGATCGTCCATGTTGTTACAACTTAAGCGGATGCAAATGAGCTGATGGAGATAAAGATGAAGAAAAGATAAGAGTGCTTAGATGACAAGTTTCCAGACTATAAATATGTACCCCTAGTTAGATTAGAAACACACATCTCTATCAAACAACTATTCGGCGCATCACCATCCTTGGCCTCCAAGGTTAATCCTGGCAAGATTCGGCACTCGGAGCTGGGCTGCATCGTTCCAATCTCCAGCGAAGAGGTGAGTCCCGTAACCCCGACGACCATATTGACTAGGTCAGTATCCTCACAATTGCATCAATTTGATCTCTTAAGGTGAACATTAAAATAGTACAGTCACCGGTTGTCCTTGGTGTATTAGCTAGGTCTAAGGCTGCATCAGATTGATCTCTTAGATTGATGTGATCTAGGTGTTATAGTTTGAGGCTTCATCGGTTAGGTCTGACATCTCTTGCTATTGTATCTCTTTCATGTTATATACCATTCATCTAAATAAAGCATGTCTGATACTTTGATATATTATTAAGATCATCATGACTAGCTACTCTCTTGGTTAGGTCTAATCTAGTTATTGTGATGCTTTTCATGATATAGACAAGTTAGCTGGCATGTTTTATTTATTTCTGTCGGAGTACAAGCCGATGAGTTATCTTCAATTCAACACCACATCTTATAAGTCATCGAAAAAGCACTCATCGGCCTATGTGGTAAAACTGTCCATCTTATTGGCCGATGACACGCTCACCCATTTGCTTCGCCCATGGTCATCGACCCATGGCCTATAGGCACGATATTCCATGATTTCACCATCTCTACAGCAGTCATCAGCTCGTCAGCCAATCGGCTATGCTACTTATGTTATCCATCATGTTTCCTTATAAGTTGTAGGGTCAAAATGATTGGCATGCCTTGAACCCTTTTTCTGAGAACGTAGGACCTGCACAGGAGTTACACATATCTCCCAGGCCACACGTGTGTCAAAGTGTGAGCAAAAAATGCACCAACACATACCTAGGTAGATATTTGCTAGCTTTTGCACTTCATGTCTTATCATGCCTAGTCTGCTAGTCTGAGTGGTGATGCTTTTATTTGCAAACCTGAACATTGTCTGCTCATGATTTTGTTAGGATATTATTCACCTGAGCTTGTTATGTAGTGTTTAAAAACAATATCTTTTGCTATACTTGCTAGCTTTTCTGATTGTTATTAATCACATCTGAGAAGCTTGTTTTTACACTTCTTTTGCACCCTAGTTGCATCCATTGCATATTTTGAGGGGGCTGAATTTCAGGGGGAGTGGATCTTTTTGTCTCATGAGTTCTTTTAGTCTCGCTTGATGAGTCCAATTGTCAACATGGGGAAGAAATTTGAGGTCTTAGGGGGAGAGTTTAAGGGGAGTTTGGCTTTCTTTGGTATTGGTTTCAGGGGGAGTTTTGTTCTCTTTTGCCCTTAATCTTTTGAAATCCTTGTTGATAATTCAGAGAGTGCACTCATATGAGATTTATTTAAAATCTTTGTTGATTTATTTTCTATTTGTCCTAATGACCTTTTTATGGCTTTTGTTTGGCTTTTTGTTCATTAGGTTGAACTTTATTTTTGTTTTATTTATTTTGTTTCTTTGTTTCCACATTTGGTTATAGGTGAACGAGTTGAAGGATGAAGTATTGACAATGCACTCATCAAGGGGAGATTGAGGATCCATATTGAAGATCATGGGTCACATGGCTCCCAGATGATGAGTGATTATCAACGGAGAAGAGAAGAAGAAGCCCTCCGATGGGAGGCACTTCAAAGGAGAACTCTAAAGAAAGGCACTATAGAGGGAGAGGAGACCTATCGTGTCTTGGACGTGTGACTCAGGTACACATATGAATGATTGTTGAACTAAGGGAGTCACAAGGTCGTGCTAGTCCAATCTGGGTATACGGTCGAGAACGATAGAGGACTTGCCGTAATGTTGGTCAGTGTGACTCAAGTAGACGAACGGGTGATTGCCAAGCTAAGAGAGCTACGGGGTTGTGGTGGTCCAATGTGGGTACACAATGCAAGGGCGGCAAGAATTTTGGCGGTTTCGACGTAAAACTGTCAACCACGGTTGCGTCAACCATAGACATGAAGATCGACATACCTAATGTGAAGTCGTGGAATCCACTCAAGTGAAGCATCGGGAAAAATAAATAGTTTAGGTAGTTTCACATTTTGCCCTTTGGGCCTTAAATATGTAAAAAATATCCTTAAGGGCATTTATGTCTTTTCTTGTTTTTTGTGGGCTATATAAAGCCTTCATATTTTAGGGTTAGGGTTATAACTTTCAATCTAAGGGCTTGTTTGGATAGCCTAATCCCGATGGGGATTTTGGCCCAAACCCTGAGAAAAATCTGGCCCGTGGCTCTGAATCCCATTGGGTAATGGAGGCCTTTGGATGTCCGATGGGCTAAAATTTTCACGGGTTTTTGGAGCCCAATCCCGGTTGATCCATGGGGAGAGAAAAAACCTTCTCTTCACGTCTAGCTCGATTTCCCCGTGCGGGTGTGACTATCTCTGTCTTTATCGCTCACCGCCGCCACCCGCCTCCTGCTTGACGCCGTGCTGCCCGCCTCCCACTCATCGTAGCCATCACATGAAGGTCGTGGACCAGCTCTGGCCGGCGATGATCCTGCTTTGGGACATCAACAAGAAGCTCATCCATGGCCTCACCGGTAGCGAGATGGCACAGTTCAAGTTCAGGAAGGGCTGCTTCACCATCTACGTCTACGTCGTCCACCGGCTGGGCACCGCAAGCTTCATGTGCATCGATGACCTCAGGAGAATACTTTAGTCGGTGGTTGAGCTCAAGGATTTCTTGGATCACACCGACATGATCTCATTGCCCATCCAGAAGTTGAGGAGCCATGCTGAATAGCGTGGGCCTCATGGCTCCATATGTGATGAGTCATTGTCAATGAAAGTCAAAGAGGACAAAAGAAGAGAGGAGATCTGCTGCGTCATGGGCCGCGTGTGACTCAGGTACACGGGCAGCAAGCGACTGACGGGCAGAGGGGCCGCAAAGTTGGGCTGGCCCAATCCGGGTACATGGGCCAGGAGCAGCAGAAGACCCACTGGGCTATTGACCAGGATTGACTTAGGTACACGGGCGGTGAGCGATTGCCTGGCTGAGAGAGCTGCGGAGTCGGGCCGGCCCAATCCGGGTACCTGGTGCAAAGTCGGTGGAGGCTTTGTCAGTTTCGGCGCAAAATTGACGACCGCTGATCTTGTATCGGACTATCTAGAAGAGAAGTCGTAGTCGCTACGAAAGCTTAGCTTCCGGATAAGTCATCTGTAAATAGGAGTTTACTATTTTGTCCCTAGGCCCACAGTCAGTCAGTCGAGTCTGTAAAAATATCCTAAGGGCAGTATAGTCTTTTCCTATTATTTCAGCGTCTGTAAAACACCCTAAGGGGCTGGTGGAATATTCCTAGCTATTGGGCAGCCTATAAATAGGGCCCCAATCCCTAGGGTTAGGTCACCCTTCCAGAATTTACTTTTTAATCTATTGGGTCATTTTGTTCCCTGTTCATTCTTCCGTGCGCCGCCGGCTCCAGCTTACATGATTCTTCCCTGCATTCCTTCTGTTCTTCATGATGCTGTGAGATTCTCTCTTCTATTCATGTCTTCTGGAATGCAGCGTTTTTTTGTGGATCTGAAGCTTCGTGTACCGTGCATATTTGTTCTCTGTTGCTTCTGATTGCTTCTCTGTTGCTACTGTTCTTCATGAGAATAGTACTAGTTCTTGCGTGTTGCAAGTAGTACCTATGCACTGTAGCAACAGTACGCTAGTACTCTAGCTTTTCTTTTTCCTGTTGTCGCGCCCCGATTTAATAAATCAGGACTTTATTGAAATTCCATAGAAAATCAATAAAACAAGACGTTCATCATGCGACCACGTACCATACGGACAATCATTCACGGTTCGTAGACCGCATTAATACAAAAGTGAATAAAGGTGAAGAGAAACTAATAAAACAAGGGTCCTAGATGAACGCCTCCTTCCAGTCTCGCCTTGACTGGGTCGCTACTCCAGACCTTCATCCTCCTCGTAGTAGATTGGCTCTGATGTTGTAAGTCAATGGGGTGAGTACAGATGTACTCAGCAAGCCACCGAATGCAAATATAATGCAAGATAATAACAAGGGAGATAGTGGCTAATTTTGCGGAAGCAGCATAATTGTAAAGCTTTAAATGAGAGCAAATTTATTAGTACGGAAAAGTAAACATGTGCATGTGTATCATCATCTTCTAACTCGAGGGGTACAGTCAGCCCCACCTCGCTCAACAGTCCTTACGTGCCATGAATAACTTGAACATTCAAACAATTGTAAACTAACTGCGAGTAGTCACACAACCCGCCCTTGACCGTGGGCTCGGCTTTTCGAAAAGATTGATTTTACCCTGATCAGAGATGTACCACTGTACCCACAAGGCACACACTCATCACCTACACCGAAGTGTAACGAGATGACCCATCACACGGGAACTCGTGCCAAAACCTTCCATATAGTCCTCCCCGACCCAATAGCACCCTCTTATGGGTTTCATATGGTGTCCCGACGCATCGGAGCCCCACCATACCCCCCCTTGAGCCTCGTCGGTACAAGTCGCCCGCAGGCTAGCCCCTTGCCCCCTCCTCTATGGTGCATCGAGCCGGAGTATTCCATACTTCCAGTTAGGACTTACCCATTAGACTTGTGGTTGGTACGGAAGTGCTTTGCAACAAATCCCGCGGACCGGTCCTTATAGTGCCCCGGGTGCGACAAACCAGTGCCCGAGCTTGCACCCGGAACCCACCATACTTATAACCTAGCCAACTCCAACAGAGTCCAGAGACGAGAATAACAGGGAAATTCATATACAGAATCCAGCTATCTACGACTCGTTCTTTTTAACCTATAGCAGTTGTGCAGGAACATTGAGCACTAGCTAATATTTTTATAGTAGAGTGACAAGGAGTTAAGGCTCAATAAGCATGGCTTGGGTTTGCACACAAGGACGGGGATCTAATAAATATAAGTGTAAGGCTTGATCATTGGACTAATGCAATATTAACCTATGGGTTATAGCGATAATTTATTCAAAACATGGGCTCAATTATGATCAACTGTTTCCACAGAGGTGGTCGATGACTTGCCTCTTGCAATTATGGAAAAACCTCTTAACTCTTGACGAAGACTTCCTGGTCTTGCGTGGGGTCCTTCAAATCTTCAAAAACACGAGACTCTACACGACACACGAAACAAGACAAACATTCTAAGAAAAACAATTAAGCCAGACAATGGATATTCTTATTAATTAGATTAAGGGTTTAATTAAGATGAGTGATGGAGTTTAAATGGAGAAGATAGAGTGAATTAAAACTATTGATCTTGAGTTGAGACAAGGATAATGGATTGTACTCGCAAAATAGGGGATGCGAAGTTCAACCCAATCGAATGCCAATGAACAAGTAACAACAGTTTCAAGAGAAGAGAGGTGATGAGTGGCGATTCACGGAAATCACCACCTCTAGAGCAAAGCGCATGGAATAAAGAAAGCACAGTGCATTCTAGGGTCAAGAGGTTCTTTATCCAGGCTGGTTAAATGGAGAACAAGGGAACTACACGAATCGGATCCAACGAACAATAACATGTGTTGGGATAAAGTAAGACAGAAGTAGATGGCTTGACATAAATAGGATTGAATGAATGACATCTTCGATGGTTATGGGTCAACGAGATAAATTGCAATCAATGAACGATGATACATATTTGAATCAATGAATGATGACACATAGCAGAATAACAATGATAAGCTATGGCATTCAAGGGCATAAGACAGATTCAACATACTACAAGATTATATCAGAACAAGATCAATAGGTAACAGGCATGGCATCATGATTAGGACAAATAAGATACCATAGACAACGATTTAATTGAATGGAACAAGAATACAAAGTTTTAAGGGTATGACCATCTAGATCGGAATTAATAGATAGCAACAATTTACTCGGATGGGGTGGAATAAAAGAGCATGACATAACAATACGATAATGAATCGATTTGAATGAATGGTGCCTAGCATAAGATGGATCATCAATTAATTGAATGAAATAAAACAATAGGAAATCAAAAGCATAACATGTTGAAATCAACAGTTGATCATGAGGTATACAACGATGTGATTAGTGGAGGGACCGAAACCAATTGATACAACCATTTAATTAGACAAGCGAAGTATCAAGGCACCATGATATAAGAAGCAGATGATTCAACAAGGCATATGAAAGACATGTCAACATGATAATGCATCATTTAGACTGAACGATACATAGCACAATATATATTCAATGGTTAATTGAATGAACGATACGAGAGGGAGATGATCCTCACCAGGGATGATGAAGAAGATGATGTGGAGGCTAGATTGAATTGGATGATCGGTTCAACCAAACATGGATTAGGCGTGATTCAATATCAACCTAATCGAAACAGAAAAACTGGTATGATGCTCTGACAATGGACAAACATCCCACGATAGGAAACCCTAGCGCGGGAATGAAACAATGATACAATAAAACGAGATAGAACTATAATAAGATTTATAACATGAAACAAGTAGGCGGACATGATATTACTTCAAGGAATAAGATAGGTAAATGATAATAACAATATTGGATGACTGATCGGAATGGAATAACAACGGTATGATGTACAAAATGGAGTTATACCCATGATCATGATACGATGATAACTAAGTAGGCATGACATACAATTCGGTTGACATGAATACCATGGCGGGAAAGATAGATAGCACCATTCCATTGATTGGAGTAGGAAAACATGGAACCCAGATTTTAACTTAGCGATTCATGCATAACAAGGCTCATGATGATAAATCAATAGTAGGATAACGGAAAGATTAGAATAAAGACCACCCATGAATCCATGTAATTTAACAAGAACAGGAACAAAAACTGAAAAGAAGAGATGGTTCTCACATTGAAAAATTGATGGAAAAAATAAATTGAAGATGTTGTGCTGGCTTTTCTCTCATGGGATACAAGGCAGCACGGGGTGATGGCGCTTGGAGGTGGGGCAGCGAGGCAGCGGCGTGGCATCGGCCAGAGTGGCGGCTGCACGGCGGCAGCCCCGACGATGGCGGCGCACCGTGGGCGCGGGCGCTGGAGAGCAGCGACGGGGCGTGGCCATGGGGCGGCGGCGCGTCGTGGCAGCGGGAGGCACGACGCAACGACGGTTGCGCACGGAGGGTGTGGTGTTCTCAGCTTGGGAAAGAGAGGAGGCAATGGATGGTTTTTATAGAGGGAGAAGGCTAGGAAAAATGGAAAGATGAGGAGAAAATAGAAAGGGAAGAGAAAAATGGAAGGAGAAGGGAGATGGGAGGCTGCGGGATGGAGGAGGAAGAAAGGCAAGCCAGCATGAAAGAAAGGAAGGAGAGAGAAAGGAAAGGGAAAAGAAAGGAAGGAAGAGAAGGAAAAAGGAAAGGAAGAAAGAGAAGAGGGAAGGAGAAAAGAAGGAAAGAGAAAGTAGAAGGGGTGCGTGCGCATGCACCTAGCCAGCCAGGAAAAAGATAGGGAAGGAAAGAGAAAGAAGGGGAAAGGGAAAAGGAGGAAAGAGAAAAAAAGGGGAAAAAAGGAAAGGAGAAAAAAATATGAGAATATTTTTTCTGAAAATTCAAATTTGGATTTTTCAGAAAAGTGAAAAGTTTTTGGAAAGTTTGAAATTTAAAATAAATTTAGAAATTTTGGATTAAAAAGGAATAGCGTGCGAATAAACGCCGGTTTGGAAAATCAATTAATTTTGTATTCGCGTCTAAATTAGAAATTCCGAACATGAACACCAAAACAAGGTTTTTAATTCATTTTTGGGAATATAAAAATAATTTTTAAAGTGGTTTTTAATGGAATTTAAACACGCGGTTAAAATGGGATTTTAATTTTGCGAACGAAAATAGAATGTTGATTCCTCCGGATTTCTGATCGGGAAAAGATATAGATAGTCGGAAATGATTATTCAAATTATATTGGAAAGAGAGTGATTTAATTATTAAAGTTATTCATTGAAATATTATGGATTACTATTCTAGTTACAAAAATCCTTAATAGAAACCTAAATTTATTTGAGGCGGGAGAAATTTACTCAAAATTTCTCTAGCCGAATTTTATTTGGTCTTAAATTATTTTTAATTGAAACGATTTATCATATATTTTATTCACACAACATTCTTGTTGAAATATATTTTATTAATTATTGTTAAAGTTTTATGATGAAATGATATTGATTACATTTAATTCCTTTGCACGGAAAATTTTTGGGACGCAATTTAAGGCTAGGTGATTTTTGGGGAAAAAATACACTAGCTGCGATTTATTTTTAAATGAAATTTTAAGCTCGTATTTTGGCTTTCCTATTTATCAATTTATACAGAATCCTTTTCTTAAAATTCATTTATTAATTACTTTATTTTTAATGCCTGATGAAAATCAGGGCGTTACAATTCTAACCCCCTTAACAAGAATCTCGTCCCGAGATTCGAAAAGGCTAGAAGTAGATTGTTAAGGATAGGCTTCAACAATTTTTTTTTGAATTACTTATTCAAACTAAAGGCTTCAAGACTGCATCTTCGGGATTGGACTTGACTTTGTTAGGACTCTCTTGATGACGTTTCTTGTCTTCATGGTTGGAGTTGATCACTTTGAACCATGGCGCCAAAATTTAAGCAGGAGCTTTTGAATTGTTTTCCTCTTTTGAAACATATGTTTGATAGGTACGTAGGGAAGAGGGAAATGAATAATAGGAAAGAGTGAGATCAGATCTATAGATAGGACCCTAACCAACTTTATTACTGATGTGATGTATGTATTGATCAATCATTATACCTCAAGCAAACAACCTAGTATGATTACATCACAAGAGACGATGTAAACCATACGCTAAAAAAATCAAGCAATTCGTTCAGAAACTAACGATATCTAGGGGCTTCTACACTTGACATTCTCCTCGAATGATGCTAAGGATTGCTTCTTGGCTCGTCGTCTCTAACCCAATTTCCTTCGCTTAAACGGTGAAGAAAGGGAGATCATCGTCCGTAGAGTCCTTCAACAAATCTGTCGTGCTCACGAGAATGGATGAGAACCAAGATTGTCATTTAGTAAAAAAAAATTTGATCACCACTTGAAAATGAAGTGGGAGAAAGCAATAGAATAATTTTTTTTCATAGATACTTTTTTTTTTGATTTTTGCAAATAAGTCCTAAAGAAGGTCTGTTTGGCTTCCTACAGTCAAGTCGGCTCTGATACCATCTTGTCGCGCCCCGATTTAATAAATCAGGACTTTATTGAAATTCCATAGAAAATCAATAAAACAAGACGTTCATCATGCGACCACGTACCATACGGACAATCATTCACGGTTCGTAGACCGCATTAATACAAAAGTGAATAAAGGTGAAGAGAAACTAATAAAACAAGGGTCCTAGATGAACGCCTCCTTCCAGTCTCGCCTTGACTGGGTCGCTACTCCAGACCTTCATCCTCCTCGTAGTAGATTGGCTCTGATGTTGTAAGTCAATGGGGTGAGTACAGATGTACTCAGCAAGCCACCGAATGCAAATATAATGCAAGATAATAACAAGGGAGATAATGGCTAATTTTGCGGAAGCAGCATAATTGTAAAGCTTTAAATGAGAGCAAATTTATTAGTACGGAAAAGTAAACATGTGCATGTGTATCATCATCTTCTAACTCGAGGGGTACAGTCAGCCCCACCTCGCTCAACAATCCTTACGTGCCATGAATAACTTGAACATTCAAACAATTGTAAACTAACTGCGAGTAGTCACACAACCCGCCCTTGACCGTGGGCTCGGCTTTTCGAAAAGATTGATTTTACTCTGATCAAAGATGTACCACTGTACCCACAAGGCACACACTCATCACCTACACCGAAGTGTAACGAGATGACCCATCACACGGGAACTCGTGCCAAAACCTTCCATATAGTCCTCCCCGACCCAATAGCACCCTCTTATGGGTTTCATATGGTGTCCCGACGCATCGGAGCCCCACCATACCCCCCCTTGAGCCTCGTCGGTACAAGTCACCCGCAGGCTAGCCCCTTGCCCCCTCCTCTATGGTGCATCGAGCCGGAGTATTCCATACTTCCAGTTAGGACTTACCCATTAGACTTGTGGTTGGTACGGAAGTGCTTTGCAACAGATCCCGCAGACCGGTCCTTATAGTGCCCCGGGTGCGACAAACCAGTGCCCGAGCTTGCACCCGGAACCCACCATACTTATAACCTAGCCAACTCCAACAGAGTCCAGAGACGAGAATAACAGGGAAATTCATATACAGAATCCAGCTATCTACGACTCGTTCTTTTTAACCTATAGCAGTTGTGCCGGTACATTGGGCACTAGCTAATATTTTTATAGTAGAGTGACAAGGAGTTAAGGCTCAATAAGCATGGCTTGGGTTTGCACACAAGGACGGGGATCTAATAAATATAAGTGTAAGGCTTGATCATTGGACTAATGCAATATTAACCTATGGGTTATAGCGGTAATTTATTCAAAACATGGGCTCAATTATGATCAACTGTTTCCACAGAGGTGGTTGATGACTTGCCTCTTGCAATTATGGAAAAACCTCTTAACTCTTGACGAAGACTTCCTGGTATTGCGTGGGGTCCTTCAAATCTTCAAAAACACGAGACTCTACACGACACACGAAACAAGACAAACATTCTAAGAAAAACAATTAAGCCAGACAATGGATATTCTTATTAATTAGATTAAGGGTTTAATTAAGATGAGTGATGGAGTTTAAATGGAGAAGATAGAGTGAATTAAAACTATTGATCTTGAGTTGAGACAAGGATAATGGATTGTACTCGCAAAATAGGGGATGCGAAGTTCAACCCAATCGAATGCCAATGAACAAGTAACAACAGTTTCAAGAGAAGAGAGGTGATGAGTGGCGATTCACGGAAATCACCACCTCTAGAGCAAAGCGCATGGAATAAAGAAAGCACAGTGCATTCTAGGGTCAAGAGGTTCTTTATCTAGGCTGGTTAAATGGAGAACAAGGGAACTACACGAATCGGATCCAACGAACAATAACATGTGTTGGGATAAAGTAAGACAGAAGTAGATGGCTTGACATAAATAGGATTGAATGAATGACATCTTCGATGGTTATGGGTCAACGAGATAAATTGCAATCAATGAACGATGATACATATTTGAATCAATGAATGATGACACATAGCAGAATAACAATGATAAGCTATGGCATTCAAGGGCATAAGACAGATTCAACATACTACAAGATTATATCAGAACAAGATCAATAGGTAACAGGCATGGCATCATGATTAGGACAAATAAGATACCATAGACAACGATTTAATTGAATGGAACAAGAATACAAAGTTTTAAGGGTATGACCATCTAGATCGGAATTAATAGATAGCAACAATTTACTCGGATGGGGTGGAATAAAAGAGCATGACATAACAATACGATAATGAATCGATTTGAATGAATGGTGCCTAGCATAAGATGGATCATCAATTAATTGAATGAAATAAAACAATAGGAAATCAAAAGCATAACATGTTGAAATCAACAGTTGATCATGAGGTATACAACGATGTGATTAGTGGAGGGACCGAAACCAATTGATACAACCATTTAATTAGACAAGCGAAGTATCAAGGCACCATGATATAAGAAGCAGATGATTCAACAAGGCATATGAAAGACATGTCAACATGATAATGCATCATTTAGACTGAACGATACATAGCACAATATATATTCAATGGTTAATTGAATGAACGATACGAGAGGGAGATGATCCTCACCAGGGATGATGAAGAAGATGATGTGGAGGCTAGATTGAATTGGATGATCGGTTCAACCAAACATGGATTAGGCGTGATTCAATATCAACCTAATCGAAACAGAAAAACTGGTATGATGCTCTGACAATGGACAAACATCCCACGATAGGAAACCCTAGCGCGGGAATGAAACAATGATACAATAAAACGAGATAGAACTATAATAAGATTTATAACATGAAACAAGTAGGCGGACATGATATTACTTCAAGGAATAAGATAGGTAAATGATAATAACAATATTGGATGACTGATCGGAATGGAATAACAACGGTATGATGTACAAAATGGAGTTATACCCATGATCATGATACGATGATAACTAAGTAGGCATGACATACAATTCGGTTGACATGAATACCATGGCGGGAAAGATAGATAGCACCATTCCATTGATTGGAGTAGGAAAACATGGAACCCAGATTTTAACTTAGCGATTCATGCATAACAAGGCTCATGATGATAAATCAATAGTAGGATAACGGAAAGATTAGAATAAAGACCACCCATGAATCCATGTAATTTAACAAGAACAGGAACAAAAACTGAAAAGAAGAGATGGTTCTCACATTGAAAAATTGATGGAAAAAATAAATTGAAGATGTTGTGCTGGCTTTTCTCTCATGGGATACAAGGCAGCACGGGGTGATGGCGCTTGGAGGTGGGGCAGCGAGGCAGCGGCGTGGCATCGGCCAGAGTGGCGGCTGCACGGCGGCAGCCCCGACGATGGCGGCGCACCGTGGGCGCGGGCGCTGGAGAGCAGCGACGGGGCGTGGCCATGGGGCGGCGGCGCGTCGTGGCAGCGGGAGGCACGACGCAACGACGGTTGCGCACGGAGGGTGTGGTGTTCTCAGCTTGGGAAAGAGAGGAGGCAATGGATGGTTTTTATAGAGGGAGAAGGCTAGGAAAAATGGAAAGATGAGGAGAAAATAGAAAGGGAAGAGAAAAATGGAAGGAGAAGGGAGATGGGAGGCTGCGGGATGGAGGAGGAAGAAAGGCAAGCCAGCATGAAAGAAAGGAAGGAGAGAGAAAGGAAAGGGAAAAGAAAGGAAGGAAGAGAAGGAAAAAGGAAAGGAAGAAAGAGAAGAGGGAAGGAGAAAAGAAGGAAAGAGAAAGTAGAAGGGGTGCGTGCGCATGCACCCAGCCAGCCAGGAAAAAGATAGGGAAGGAAAGAGAAAGAAGGGGAAAGGGAAAAGGAGGAAAGAGAAAAAAAAGGGGAAAAAGGAAAGGAGAAAAAAATATGAGAATATTTTTTCTGAAAATTCAAATTTGGATTTTTCAGAAAAGTGAAAAGTTTTTGGAAAGTTTGAAATTTAAAATAAATTTAGAAATTTTGGATTAAAAAGGAATAGCGCGCGAATAAACGCCGGTTTGGAAAATCAATTAATTTTGTATTCGCGTCTAAATTAGAAATTCCGAACATGAACACCAAAACAAGGTTTTTAATTCATTTTTGGGAATATAAAAATAATTTTTAAAGTGGTTTTTAATGGAATTTAAACACGCGGTTAAAATGGGATTTTAATTTTGCGAACGAAAATAGAATGTTGATTCCTTCGGATTTCTGATCGGGAAAAGATATAGATAGTCGGAAATGATTATTCAAATTATATTGGAAAGAGAGTGATTTAATTATTAAAGTTATTCATTGAAATATTATGGATTACTATTCTAGTTACAAAAATCCTTAATAGAAACCTAAATTTATTTGAGGCGGGAGAAATTTACTCAAAATTTCTCTAGCCGAATTTTATTTGGTCTTAAATTATTTTTAATTGAAACGATTTATCACATATTTTATTCACACAACATTCTTGTTGAAATATATTTTATTAATTATTGTTATAGTTTTATGATGAAATGATATTGATTACATTTAATTCCTTTGCACGGAAAATTTTGGGACGCAATTTAAGGCTAGGTGATTTTTGGGGAAAAAATACACTAGCTGCGATTTATTTTTAAATGAAATTTTAAGCTCGTATTTTGGCTTTCCTATTTATCAATTTATACTGAATCCTTTTCTTAAAATTCATTTATTAATTACTTTATTTTTATTTTTAATGCCTGATGAAAATCAGGGCGTTACACCTGTGTAGCCTTTTTGATCGAGTAGACAGGACTTTGTTCTTCTCTGGCTGTTTCTGGCGAAGCCCCCTTCTCTATTTGAAGTCCCTCAGCTCCGTGAAGCAGGCTTCGACCTGACATCTTCGAAGGCTTCGCTAGAACTTTTGACTCTGAACTCGTGCGATAAATCTTGCTTCGAAGTGTGCTCTGTTCTAAGGTTTTGTTCTAGCATACTTCGGCACTTTGTGAAGGTATGCTCCGACTCGAGCTTTTCAAAGTCAATACTTCGACAGGCTTCGAAGTTAGCTTCGAAGCATGTCTCTCTGATAGACTTCGCTCGGAGTGTGTTGTTGTCTTGTTCGAGTCACAGTTTGTGTGTTCGAAGGTTGTTTTTCGAAGTATGTTTCAAGGCTTCGATCTCTTGTGAGAGCATCAGCACACTTCGATTCGAAGCTGGTCTGTGGTTCGGAGGTTACCACTTCGGTATTCATACCTCAATCAAGCTAGCTTCGAAGGTAGAGTGTAGGCTTCGATTTGGTCTTGCTACAGGGTGTTTGGCTTCGCTTCTATTTCGAAGGTTGCTTTTTGTGTGAACTTTGTACAAAGCTTTCTGATCGAAGTATAAGCTTCGAAGTACACTGGTCGAAGCACTCAGTCGATACTTTCATACTTCGCTTCAAAGCATACTTCGCATTTTTTTCACACTCGAGCTAGGCAAGTTTCCACAAACCTTCGGCCTTCCACGACAGCTTTCGCTAGACTTCAACAAGGGACTCCGAAGCAGGCTTCAACTCAGCGAAGAAGACTTCGACACTGTGAAGCAGGCTTCGACACTCTGAAGCAGGCTTCGACACAGCGAAGCAGGCTTCGCCAAGTTTTGAACAGGAGACAAATTTAAACAGTAACTTCTCATCTCTTTTCATGTACACTTAGATCATCTGCTGAGAAGTTTGATCTGCCATGTCTTGAATATTTTGTTTATCTGCCTATTAGCACTGTACTGGTGTTTCTCTGTTTTTGACACCGGTCGTTTTCTAGGCTAGATACTTTTAGACTTAGGCATTCTGTTCACACTCTGCTGCTTAGTCTTTTGAGGTGCGTTGGGTTTTGGGAATAGGCCATTGATTCGAAAGAATTTTTAGGCGCCCATTCATCCCCCTCTGGTCGCTACTTTCGGTCCTACAAGTGGTATCAGAGCCTGGTTAGTGTTTTTCTATACCTTAACCGGTTCTAAACCCTAGTAGTGATCATGACGTCTCCTGGCAAGGTCCCATCCTTGGAAGCTTATGGCTATAACTATTCGAAGACTCGCATGAGAGCCTATCTTATGAGCCAGGGCTCGGACATCTAGGACATTTGCGTTCACGCCACATTTGTTATATTGCCAGTTGCTGAGCATGGTACTCCTGGTATCATTGCTCAGCATCTGAACAATAGTAAGGCTGTGAACATCCTTTTTTCTGGTTTAGGTCCCACTGAGTTTGAGCGTGTGAGCCATCTCTCCACTGCGAGAGAGATCTGGGCTACCCTCAAGGCACACCATGAGGGAGCAGCCCAGGTCAAGGCTCGACTCTATCAGACCTACCGGCGTGAATATGAAAATTTCACACAAAAGCCGGGTGAATCTGTTGAAGCGTTGTTTGGTCGCTTTCAATCGATCATAAACAAGCTTCGGGACAACAAGGCTGAGGGTGCTCAGTTAGTCTCAGATCATGAGCAGGTGCTCAAGGTTCTCCATACCTTGGACCCAAAGATCTGGAAGATCAAGGTATCCTCTATCATTGAGAGCACATCATATGATACCTTGACCATTTCTGAGTTGTTTAGCAAGCTGAAGGCCACCGAGGTAGATATCCAGTTGAGATCAAATCTCACTAGCTCTGGATCAAAGTCTTTGGCCCTTGCTACATGTTGGACCGGAAACGGCGACCAGAGGGGGGGTGAATGGGAGCTTTTAAAATTTCGGGCTAAATACTTAGCCTTCGGTTCTGTTCTGTCTTCTGCGGAACAGGCTTCGAACACAACCTTCGAAGGTCAGGTTCGGAGGTACTTCGACAGCTCCGAACACAGGCTTCGCAGGAACAAAAGTTCGAAGCCAAGAAGACTTCGCTCCACTAACAACCCTCGAAAATCTACTCGCTAAGTCAGTGCAGGCTCTGCACACAAGGTGCTTCGAGCAGGCTTCGCACTTCACCCTTCGCACGAGTGGACAACCCTCTGAGGACTTCGACCAAGTACTTAGCGACAGCAACTGGAGCTGGGCTTCGTACACGAAGGTCTATACGCACACAAAACGGACTACGCTAAGGGCTTCGACACAAGAAGTACTACGGGAAAAGAACAGGGCTTCGCTAGTAAGCAGCGAGGTCTTGCCTCGTGTTACACAGAGCAACAGCACACTGAAAAACACACTTCGCGAGAAAAACACCCTTCGCCAAGACAGGCTTCGGTGAACTAAAAACTAGCGAGGCATGCAAAGCGAGCTCAAGCAAAAGCACACAGAAGCAGGGCTTCGCCGCTTGAACAAGGAACACAAGATATATTGAACTCTGGATGAAAAACCAGCGAGGTCTGTGTACAGGAGCTCAACAGTAAATGCTCAAAGTGTTAAATGTTACCTACCGAGCCCCCATATTTATAGCCCACGGCTTCATCCTAAGGAAGTGACTACTTTACCCCTAGGGTTTACAACTGATTTGTCTCTACAGAACTAAGGGGTACAAAAGGTAGTCCACTTTTATTCTGGAGGCTTCTCTGTCAGCTGCAGAGGGGACAGTGTCAGCCTTTTTCAGAACAGACAGTGTCAGCCTTTACAGTGTTGACTTCTGGATCCTCCCTTCGCACTGGAGGGTGCGGTAGCTTCGGCGAGAAGCCTGCAGCCTGTTGGCCTTCGCTCCGCCGAAGAAGTCCTTCGATACAGTGACGGTTTTAAGCCGAAGCCGTCAAAGCCCTTGGGCCTTCGCACCACCACCTCCGGAGTGGATCACCACAGCTTCGCAGCTACTCCCAGCTCGAACACCGTCCGTCCGTGTACCGAAGCCATGCATGGCCGAAGCACCACAAGTCATCCTCACTCCGAAGCCCCACCTTCGGAGTACCACCCTTCGAAGTCTCTCCTTCGTCCAAGGCCTCCGCATGAAGCATTCCATGAGTACTCCGTCGCAGTGTCTCACTCCGAGCACACTTCTCGACGAGCCTCACCCGGACCATGCCTTCGATGCGCCTCGACTTCTGAGACCTTCGTCGGGTAACCTTCGAGTGTCTCCCTCCGGAGCACACTTCGAACTCCTTGCCTCCGCAGAGGACTTGTTCCATCCAACTCCGAAGTACCTTCGAAGTGCCTCGCCTCCGAGGACTTTGTCTCGGAGTACCTTCAGCCGGAGCCACGCTCCGCACTTTCTGCCTTCACCTGGCGCGCCTCGACCCGAGGACCGACCCGGACCACCTTCGCAGCCACCGTGACGGAGCTCCCCGCTCCCCTGGCATCAAGCCACCCGCTTGACCCAGGTTCACCTGGCTCGAACCCTGTCCGTCGCCTCCGAAGTCCCTGCGCACCACAGACAAGCAAACAAGTGTATCCAGTACTCCGGAGACCTCTCCGGGTTAGCAACCTTCGGCACACACACCGGTGTACCTCCCAATGTACCGAAGCCATCGGTACAAACCCAGTCATCGTGTACTGCCGGACCCCTCCGACAGGCACACTCCGCTGCACAGCTGCAGCAAGCAAACACCGAACACATTCCGGTGACACACCTCCGAACACCCTTCGGAGGTACCACCTCCGAAGCCCCTCCGGAGGTACCCTTTGAACAGAGGGTAAAATCCAGTCAATCACTCATCACAAAACACCGAAACCAACCCTTGGTTTCTCAATCTCCCCCTTGATGAGTGCATTGACAACCAAATCGAAGTTCAAGAAAATTTAAAAACTTTCAGCACACAAGTGACCATAAAAACTCAAAAGAGCTAAAGCATGTCACTTGATAAAAGAAATTTTTCTCCCCCTTTCTCAAAAGAGTAAAAGCCCTTTTTGGCAAATCTCCCCTTGATAAGAACTCCCCCTGAGTTAAGCAAATTTTTCTCCCCCTTTATGTCAAAAATCTCTCCCCCCTTCAAAATTATGCCTTCTTGCGGCAGAGAACATAGCAAACCTCTCCCCCTTTGGCAATGCAAGCATCAAGGAGCAATCAAAAGATGCAAAGCTTCGGAATGAATAGAATTGCAAAGACATATAATGCAAAAATATGCCAACATTAAAACTAATGATCATGTGCTCAGCTCAATTTAACAATCTGTGAAACAAGATGATGGCATGTGATTTTGTCATTTTAAGATAAAAGCATCACCACTTAGTCAAAGCAGCTAGACATGTGAAGGCAAGGACTGCGCAAAGCTAACAATTTCTACATGAGACAGGCAAGTCTTGTTCAAAAGAAGCTGAGAAAGCAACTTTGATGATCAAATAAATTTGTTGTTCTTTTTCGTAATGCCAGGGGTTATTTGTTTGTCCACCTTATACTGACCAATCAGGCCAAGCCTAGGCAAGAAAGCCATCTGAAGCTTAAGGCGGTGATTTTGGCATACACTAAACTATCCCAGTTCAGACCAAGGTGCAATGGTAAGCAGTCTAGAATAGAGTAGTGCGACAAACAAACCCTCCTGGATCTTTTCATTTAAACCAGACAAATCATGGATTTTTGATTTTGATTCAGATAAATGAAATATTTTGATGAATATCCATGAATAAAGAACACATTTTTGCAAATTTTAGCATCCAAGGAACAGTGTCTTGCTGTCAAGTAGATAAAAGATAGCTAAAAGCAGTCCAACCTAAACAAGCTAGATACAAGGTTATGCGGTGAGCACGTTTCGATTTTTAGAAAATAAAACATCATGCACAATCAATGTTCCAGACATATTTCACACAGCTGAGCTGTCATGATTTCTTTGAATTAAAAGCAGGCATATAATAGCAAAAGATGTAAGTGCAATTCCACACATAATGAGCATATGCAAGACAATTAAAATCAGCTCCCCCTCACAAAATGCCGTAGGGATGACAAATACCAAGTTCCCCACGCAAGTAAGCAAATCGAGAAGCATCGAGGGGTTTTGTAAAAATATCGGCAAGCTGGTGTTGGGTATCAACATATTGAAGTTCAATATCACCCTTCTCATTGTGATCTCTGAGAAAATGATACCGTACATCAATGTGTTTGGTTCTGGAGTGCTGAACCGGGTTGTTTGCAATACAAATAGCACTAGTGTTATCACAGAAAAGTGGAACACTCTTATAATCTAACCCGAAATCCCGCAAAGTGGAAACCATCCACAAAATCTGAGAGCAACAGCTAGCTGCAGCAACATATTCGGCCTCAGCCGTCGATTGAGCAACACTAGACTGTTTGCGGGAAGACCAGCAAACCAGAGACGTACCCAAAAAATGACAAGTACCAGAGGTACTCTTCCTATCAATTCTACACCCAGCAAAATCCGCATCTGAATAACCTCTAAGACATAAAGATGAAGACGATGAATACCATATGCCAAATTCAAGGGTGTGTTTGAGATACCTTAGAATGCGCTTAACCGCTTGGCGGTGCGAAGCTCGTGGTGAAGCCTGAAAACGAGCGCACAGACATACTGCGAAGTGTATGTCAGGCCTCGTGGCAGTCAAGTAGAGGAGGGAGCCGATCATGCTTCGGAACTCCTTCTGATCTACGGCTTCTCCATCTTCGTCAGGGTCCAATGCTACAGATGTAGCCATTGGAGTGGCGAGGGGCTTCGCATCGGATATGTCAAACTTCTTGAGCAGGTCCTTGGTGTACTTTGTCTGATGGACAAAAGTACCTTGTTTGCTTTGCTTGATTTGCAAACCAAGGAAAAAGGTGAGTTCACCCATCCTCGACATTTCAAACTCCCTGCTCATGGTATCTGCAAACTCGGCAACCAAAGCATGAGAAGAGCCACCAAAGATGATATCATCCACATAAATCTGAACTAGGAGGAAATCTTTGCCATGCTTGAGAGTAAACAAAGTTTTATCAACAGAGCCCATCAAATACCCTCGCTCAAGCAGAAAAGACTTAAGTCTATCATACCACGCCCGAGGGGCCTGCTTGAGTCCATAAAGAGCCTTATGAAGTTTAAGGACTTTATGTGGGTACTTGGGGTTTTCAAAACCAGGGGTTGTTTTACATAAACATCTTCACCTATGAAGCCATTAAAAAAGCACTTTTGACATCCATTTGATAGAGTTTGAATCCCCGGGATGTTGCAAAGGCAAGCAAAATCCTAATGGCCTCAAGGCGAGCAACAGGTGCAAAAGTTTCAGTAAAATCAATCCCTTCTAGTTGAGAAAAGCCCTGAGCTACAAGTCTAGCCTTGTTTCTAACAATTGTCCCATCCTCCCCTTGTTTATTTTTGAAAATCCATTTAGTTCCAATGAAATGAACATTTGGTGGAGGATCAACTAAAGTCCAGACTTGGTTTCTTTCAAAATTCTCAAGCTCTTCATGCATGGCATTGATCCAACTAGAATCAGAAAGTGCATGACTAACATCTAAGGGCTCGAAAGAAGCAACAAAAGCAGCATTAGTGAAATGGGCATGAGAACGAGTGACCCTTTGATCAAGCTCACCAATGATCTGCTCGGGAGGGTGCATCCTTTGGACATGATGTGGAGCCTCGCGGCGGGATGCAGTCTCCCCGTCAACTTGTGCGTTGGAGTGGTCCAAGATGACCGATGTTGAGGTAGTCGCTTCGGGACCTCGTGCCGAAGTAGTAGAAGCGGGGTCAGCTTCGGGGGTTGATGTCGAGGGTAGTAGGGGATCATCCTCGAATTCTCCGGGATCTTCGTCTTCGAATAAGGTCTGTTCCATGTCGTGTTCATTTGCCTGTTCAAGAGCAGAACTAACAGAGGGGGTTGATTCATCAAAAGTCACATCACATGACTCGATGACAGTGTTAGTCTCTAAATTATAAACACGATAAGAATGACCATGAGTAGTATAACCCAAAAAGATCCCGTCAGAAGATCGCGACTCAAATTTATCCAAGTTACCACGTTTTAGGATAAAGCAGCGACAGCCAAAAACTCGAAGATGAGTAACCTTGGGCTGTCTCCCAAAATGCAGCTCATAAGATGTCAAGTTTAAAATTGAGCGCAAGAAAATTCGGTTTGAGACGTAGCAAGCAGTGTTCATGGCCTCAGCCCAGAATTTTCTAGGAGTCCTATGCTCATCAAGCATCGTCCTAGCCATCTCAACCAAAGTGCGGTTTTTCCTCTCAACAACACCGTTCTGTTGAGGAACCCGCGGAGCAGAGAATTGATGTTCTATGCCATGCTCCATGCAAAAGTCAACAAAGAGACTATTTTTGAACTCGGTGCCATTATCGCTTCGAATGAATTTTAATGCACCTGGGAGTTCAGTGAACAGTCTCAAAACCAAGCTCCGAAAGTGTGAAAACACTTCATCCTTGCTGGCAAGAAAGAAGACACAAGAGTAGCGAGAGAAATCGTCGACAATAACAAGTACATACCACTTGCCGCCTAAAGAACTAACCCGAGAAGGACCTACAGTGTCCATATGGAGAAGTTCTCCGGGCTGTTCAGTCATCACTGTGGTGACTGGCGAATGCGAAGCAGCAATCATTTTTCCATGTCGACAAGGAGCGCAAACTAAATTCTTCTCAAACTTGAGCTTGGGCAATCCTCGGATCAGACCTAGGGCGCTCAGACGAGCGAGCAACTCAAAGCTCATATGCCCTAGTCTCCTATGCCACTTCCAAAGCTCAGAAGTCGAATGTGCAACAAGACAATGAGAAGAACCAGACGACTCTGAAAAATCAGCTCCAAAAACTCTCCCAACCCTAAAGATCTTACACACCACAACGCCATCAGAATTGAGCACTTGCGAAGTATCGCGATGAAATCGCACTTCGAAGCCCTCATCAAGCAACTGAGATACAGACAGCAAATTGTATCCCAGGTTCTCAACCAATGCAACATCTTTGAGAGTGAAGTTCGAATTAATTCTTACCACACCTTTACCTTTCACTCTACTCCTTCGATTGTTTCCGAAGGTGATATGTTCCCTTTGCTTGGTTGTGGTGAGGCTGGAGAACCAATTTGCATCTCCGGTCATGTGGCGCAAACAACCGGAGTCCATGATCCACGTGCCCTCCAAGCCTCGACCTGTCGCCTACACATGATAAGAACGCCTCGATCGCTCAGTGCTGGGGTGAGTAAAATAATGGCGAGGCATCCAGCACTGAGTGACACGAGTAGTAGGCACAGTAAAAGTAGACGGTCTACGCACATGATAATCAGAATGATGCAAAGTGCGAGGTCTACCAACATGCAAAGAACGCAAAGCATGTCGAGGTCTCCTACTCTGACGAGGTACAAAGCTACTCGCCCGAGGTCTACCACCATATGGAACATGGTGAACACCTCGAGGAGCAAAGCCTCTCCGAGAAGCACGAGGAGCCTCGAAAACAGGACGAGAGTAAAACTCAGACTCATGCATACCTAAAGATGGGTAATGCATGTCCTGATAGCTCATCGCCTGTGCACGTCGCTCATCCTTGATGCGACGGAAACAGAAACCAATCAAATGACCCGCCCGCTGACAATAAGAACAGTGAAACACTCTCCTGGGGGCATTCTCATGGGTCATAGGAGCAACTCTCACAGGCTCCTTGGGTTTCTTCACAGTGGTTTTCTTGGGAGGATTTTTCTTGGCAGGAGGAGTGGTTTTCTTTGGTGGATGGGTAGGCTTTTTGGCTGATGGGGTGTCCAACAGAGCTCTCTCTTTCTCTAGGGTGGTGGGAGAGGCAAAAACAGTTTTGGTCTTACTGTCTGAAGCTATCCTCTCAAAACCCAAACCTAGAGCTACCCCGGCTCTGTCAGCACACAACTTGGTCTTGGCCAAGAGAAAATCCATCCTACCCTTACCCTCAGTGCATTTGTTCACCACAGAAAGAAGGTATTCATTTTCAGACATGAGGTTTTCAGCTCGCTCTCTGACAGTGCCTAGCTGGTCCTTAAGGGTGATGCAAGTGTCACAAACAGGTTGCACATCCTTAGAACTACCGGCCCTCTCCAATCTAGCCTCTAAATCATGAACATGCTTATCACGTAAATTAATGCTATCGCGTAATAAAGAGCAGTTCATGCAATCAATAACATCATGAGGTCTAGAATCCACCTCCAAAAGCTGCTTCTGTGCAGTCTCAAGCTCAGAAAGAGTTTGAGCATGAACAGAACGCAACTGAGCAAGCTCACTCATGACAACAGAACATGATTCACATTCAGCATCATCAAACTTAGACTTAAGCATGGCATATTCAGTAGTAATGTTTTCTAGCCTAAGTCTAAGGTCTTTTCTTTCTCTAGCGGCTTGCACAAGTAATCTATCCTGACCTAGCACAACTTCATTCAGTTCATCCAATTTAATTAGAAGCTGGTCAGATGATAGGTTTACCTCAGATGAGTCAAGCTCATCGCCGCTGTGATCGCTGTCGGCCATGAAGCAAAGGCCGGTGAAGTCACGTCCCTTCTTGTCCTTCTTGTCCTCCTTCCTTGGGGACTCCTCCTCCTCAGAGCTCGACTCCTCAGTTGAGGAAGTGTCGATGTCGCTGAGAGCAGCAACAAAGGCTCTGGAAGCGGCCTTGGCTACTTTCTTAGCCATCTTGCCGCGCTTGCCCTTCACAAAGGGCTTCCTCTCCTTTTTGTGGAATTTGGGGCGCTCACTCTCATCTCTCTTCTTGACCTTGGGGCAATTGGCCTTCATGTGAGAGGTGTCGCCACATTCATAGCAGCCACTAAAACCACTTCTCCTCTGATCCCGTCTCTCATGATGAAAGCGGGTGAACCTCCGGGCAATGAGAGCAAGCTCATCATCAGCTAGAGTATCCACCTGCTCCTTTGTGACGGAGACCAGGGAGGACAAAGCAAAACCATCTGCAAGAACACAAGTGCCTGATGTGCTTGGTTCTGCAATGGTGCCACGGCTAGTGCTAGAAACCAATGCCAATGGCTGTGGCAAAGAGCTTCTATGCACAGCAAGAGATGCCTTGGCAATCTCTATGGACTTCAGCTTGCTAAAGAGTTCGTCACAGGTCAATGTGTCATAGCCTGTGGACTCCTCAATGCTGGATATCTTCACTTCCCATATGCTACGGTCAAGAGCATAGAGAAGCTTGATAGCCCTATCGTGATCACTGTAAGCAAGCATCCCGTTGGATCGCAAGTTACTCACTATCGCGTCAAAGCGAGAAAACATGGCATCTAAAGATTCACCAGGTGCCTGCACAAACAGCTGATACTGTTGATTGTAGGTGCTTTGGCGCCTGGCCTTGATCTGAGCAGAGCCCTCATGAAAGACAGTGAGTGTTGTCCAAATCTCCCTAGCAGTCCTAAGGTGCTGCACCCTATCAAACTCACTCCGACTCAAACCAATGAACAGTATGTTCCTTGCCTTCGAGTTGGCAATATACTGATCTTTTTCAGTTTGAGTGGTGCGGGTATCAGGGATGGAGTATTGTGAGTCCACAATCTCCCAAATTGCATTTCCTTGGCTTAACAAGTAAGCCTCCATGCGCACCTTCCAGTATGCAAAATCTGTCCCATCGAACAGAGGAATTTTACTGCCTCTATCCATGTCGCCTAAAGATCACAAAACCGGTTAAGGTCAACTGGTGATCTTAACCTGCTCTGATACCAATTGTTGGACCGGAAACGGCGACCAGAGGGGGGGTGAATGGGAGCTTTTAAAATTTCGGGCTAAATACTTAGCCTTCGGTTCTGTTCTGTCTTCTGCGGAACAGGCTTCGAACACAACCTTCGAAGGTCAGGTTCGGAGGTACTTCGACAGCTCCGAACACAGGCTTCGCAGGAACAAAAGTTCGAAGCCAAGAAGACTTCGCTCCACTAACAACCCTCGAAAATCTACTCGCTAAGTCAGTGCAGGCTCTGCACACAAGGTGCTTCGAGCAGGCTTCACACTTCACCCTTCGCACGAGTGGACAGCCCTCTGAGGACTTCGACCAAGTACTTAGCGATAGCAACTGGAGCTGGGCTTCGTACACGAAGGTCTATACGCACACAAAACGGACTACGCTAAGGGCTTCGACACAAGAAGTACTACGGGAAAAGAACAGGGCTTTGCTAGTAAGCAGCGAGGTCTTGCCTCGTGTTACACAGAGCGACAGCACACTGAAAAACACACTTCGCGAGAAAAACACCCTTCGCCAAGACAGGCTTCGGTGAACTAAAAACTAGCGAGGCATGCAAAGCGAGCTCAAGCAAAAGCACACAGAAGCAGGGCTTCGCCGCTTGAACAAGGAACACAAGATATATTGAACTCTGGATGAAAAACCAGCGAGGTCTGTGTACAGGAGCTCAACAGTAAATGCTCAAAGTGTTAAATGTTACCTACCGAGCCCCCATATTTATAGCCCACGGCTTCATCCTAAGGAAGTGACTACTTTACCCCTAGGGTTTACAACTGATTTGTCTCTACAGAACTAAGGGGTACAAAAGGTAGTCCACTTTTATTCTGGAGGCTTCTCTGTCAGCTGTAGAGGGGACAGTGTCAGCCTTTTTCAGAACAGACAGTGTCAGCCTTTACAGTGTTGACTTCTGGATCCTCCCTTCGCACCGGAGGGTGCGGTAGCTTCGGCGAGAAGCCTGCAGCCTGTTGGCCTTCGCTCCGCCGAAGAAGTCCTTCGATACAGTGACGGTTTTAAGCCGAAGCCGTCAAAGCCCTTGGGCCTTCGCACCACCACCTCCGGAGTGGATCACCACGGCTTCGCAGCTACTCCCAGCTCGAACACCGTCCGTCCGTGTACCGAAGCCATGCATGGCCGAAGCACCACAAGTCATCCTCACTCCGAAGCCCCACCTTCGGAGTACCACCCTTCGAAGTCTCTCCTTCGTCCAAGGCCTCCGCATGAAGCATTCCATGAGTACTCCGTCGCAGTGTCTCACTCCGAGCACACTTCTCGACGAGCCTCACCCGGACCATGCCTTCGATGCGCCTCGACTTCTGAGACCTTCGTCGGGTAACCTTCGAGTGTCTCCCTCCGGAGCACACTTCGAACTCCTTGCCTCCGCAGAGGACTTGTTCCATCCAACTCCGAAGTACCTTCGAAGTGCCTCGCCTCCGAGGACTTTGTCTCGGAGTACCTTCAGCCGGAGCCACGCTCCGCACTTTCTGCCTTCACCTGGCGCGCCTCGACCCGAGGACCGACCCGGACCACCTTCGCAGCCACCATGACGGAGCTCCCCGCTCCCCTGGCATCAAGCCACCCGCTTGACCCAGGTTCACCTGGCTCGAACCCTGTCCGTCGCCTCCGAAGTCCCTGCGCACCACAGACAAGCAAACAAGTGTATCCAGTACTCCGGAGACCTCTCCGGGTTAGCAACCTTCGGCACACACACCGTTGTACCTCCCAAAGTACCGAAGCCATCGGTACGAACCCAGTCATCGTGTACTGCCGGACCCCTCCGACAGGCACACTCCGCTGCACAGCTGCAGCAAGCAAACACCGAACACATTCCGGTGACACACCTCCGAACACCCTTCGGAGGTACCACCTCCGAAGCCCCTCCGGAGGTACCCTTTGAACAGAGGGTAAAATCCAGTCAATCACTCATCACAAAACACCGAAACCAACCCTTGGTTTCTCACTACACCTTCTGTTGATCCCTCTTCTGTGAGCTGTGCTGGGTTCTCCTTGATATCTATCACTAAGGACCATCTTGAGTCTTTGGGAGATGATGATTTGTGTCTTTTTAACAACCGAGTGCGTCGTGTTTATGACAAAAGGATGATCAAAAGACACGGCACAAAATCCGGGTGTTTTGAGTGTGGTGGCCCAGGACACTTCATCGCCGACTGCCCCAAGCGCAATGGACACAAGAAGGGCACCGGTGGTGGCTTCCATGACTCCGGCAAGCACGAGAGCTCCTCCTTCAACAAGGGCAAACCAAAGACCAGATTCTTCAAAAAGGCCCTGAAGGACTACCGGCGAGACAATAAGAAGTGCGACAAGGCATTCTTCGCCGAGATGGAGAAGAGCTACTCCAAGCAGTCCACGTCTTCTTCCTCTTCATCAAGCTCAAGCGATGAGGAGATCGTCATCCGGAAGGGGAAGGACAAGGACAATCCAGCGGGTCTTTGCTTCATGGCTTTCGGGGACAGACCGAAGAGCCGCTCACACCAGCGCCGAAGATCCCGCAAGAGCTTCTACTCAATGTCTCTTGGGGATAAGGAAGAGAAGAGCTCCTCCGATGACTCCAACGACGACGACAACGAAAAGGTATCATCCTATGAACGCGAAATCGTTGATTTACTTGAAAGCAATCGTCAGGAGTTAAAATATCAGGAAAAACTGCTTAGGGGAGCTAAGAAGAGGATAGATGAGTTAGAGAGTGAGCTTGCCAGGGCCAACGGCAGAATTGAGAGTCTATCTTCTTCCCCTTGCTTGGGTGATAGCAGTGAGTGCCTGAAGTGTGAGGTGCTTCTTTGTGACCTGTCGACTCTGAAGTCCATGTACATAGAAAGGGTTACTGAGAGGGACGCTTTGGCCACTGAGCTTGAAAGCGCTCAGCTGGAGCTGAAAGATGCTCAAGCCAATGTCGTCGCACCTTGTGCTGATTGCCCATCTCATCTAGCTGTCTTAGCTGAGCTGAAATCTAAGGGCGATGAGCATTTGGGGGATTTGGAGAGAGTGAGAGTTGAGCTAGCACAGACTAGGCTAGAGCTTGAGACACTGTCAGTTCCACCCACTGTCTGTGAGAACTGTCTGTCTCTTAGAATGGAGTTGATTAAGCTGAAAGCCGAGAAGTCTGTCCAGGTAGATAGCTAGTGTGAGACCTGCTTGTCTCAGGCGGAGGTACTAGCTTCATTGAGAGAGGAGCTAGCTGATTCTCAGAATGAGAACTTTTACCTCCGTTCTATCCTAAGTTGGATCAGTGCCCGAGATCCATAGCTTGGCATGATGATCCAGCAGTTCAAGAGGCAGGATGGGTTTGGGGTAGGTTACACCTACACCAAGGCTGACTTTGAGAGTGCCATTAGCCGGGCAGTGGAGTGGAGTAAAATGACTCTTGAGCAGAGATACCCCAAGACTCACTCCACTGAGTCTTCCATGGCTAGTCAGCCCAAGGATGGAGTGATCCATGAACAGCCCAAAGCTCCACCCAAGAACCCCATCTGGGTTCCAAAGCCCAAACACCTCCACACTTCTCTTGACTCTCTTCCTGGACCCTCTCAACCCAAGAAGACTACACCAAACACCACTAAGCCCAAGAACCCCAAGCCTCAACCACATCCCAAGAAGCCCACCTACCATTGTGAGTATTGTCAGAGAGAAGGGCATCTTGCGGAGTTTTGCTTCAGGAGGAAGCAGATTGAGAGAGCAGAGCGTGCTCGTGGTGGTCAGGAGTAGTTCTACCAGCAGGGTGGTAGACTGCGTGTTCCTCGATGCGGGGAGAGGCTAGAGGCTAGGCCGTGTCGTGTAGGTGGTGGTAGAGGAGACGGCTTTCATGCCGTGCTCCAGTTGGTGGTGTTCGTTCCGGCAGAGTTCCAGGTCGTTTTGGCTACGGTCCTGGACCTCGTGGCCGAGGTTTTAGGCAGAACCATGGACCGCGCTTTGAGCCGCGTTTTGGTCCAAAATCTTCTGATGGTTTTCGCTTTCCGTCTTTTGAGCAGATGGCTCGACACTGGTTTAGTTCTTTTGCTAAACCTGGTGCCGGACCATTTATTCCCCCTTACAACCACTGATTGTGCAGGATCGGGGACTAGAGGACGTTTGGATCATGGACTCAGGATGCTCTCGCCACATGACGGGACATCGTAGATGGTTCTCCAGTCTCACTCCCCCGAGCTCCAAAGAGTACATCACCTTCGGGAACAGTGGTCAAGGGAAAGTAAGTGGCATCGGCTCAATTCGCATTTCAGATCATTTCTCTTTAAAGAATGTTGCCTTGGTCAAGAATTTGAACTTTAACTTGATTTCTGTCTCGCAACTTCTTGAGGATGGTTTAGAAGTGCATTTTAAGAAGGGCAATTCTCTAGTTCCTCCTCTGAGCTCTGGAAGTGGCATAGGAGGTTAGGTCATTTGAGTTTTGATCTGTTAGTCAGGTTGAGCTCTATGGACCTCATCCGAGGATTGCCCAAGCTTAAAATGGAGAATGATCTAGTTTGTCATCCCCGTCGTCATGGGAAAATGGTTGCCGCTTCTCACTCACCTATGACTCAGGTGATGACTTCATATCCGGGCGAGCTGTTACATTTGGACACTATCGGTCCAGCTCGGGTACGTTCAGTCGGTGGGAAGTGGTACGCGCTTGTCATTGTTGACGACTTTTCTCGATTCTCGTGGGTTTTCTTTTTGGAGTCTAAGGATGAAACTTTTCATTTTGTTCATGACCTGATTTTGAAGCTGAAGAATGAGAACAATGGTCAGATGCGAGCAATTCGTTCCGACAACGGCTCTGAGTTCAAGAACTCTCAGTTCGTCAGCTTCTGTGGTGATCAGGGTCTTGACTATCAGTTTTCTCCTCCCTACACTCCCCCACAGAACGTCGTTGTGGAACGAAAGAACCGCACGCTAGTCGAGATGGCTAGGACGATGCTTGATGAGCACAGGACTCCTAGGCGTTTTTTGGCTGAAGCCATGAACACCGCTTGCTATCTGGCCAACCGCATTTTTCTTAGAGCTTACCTAGGTAAGACCTCAGACGAGCTGCGGTTTGGCAGACAGCCCAAGGTGAGCCACTTGCGAGCGTTTGGCTGCAAGTGCTTTGTGCTCAAGAAGGGAGGGCATTTTGACAAGTTTGAGTCTCGTTGCTGGGATGGTGTTTTTCTTGGTTATGCATTGCATTCTCGAGGCTTCCGTGTTTGGAACCTCGATTCCCAGCAGCTTGTCGAGACTTGTGAGGTTTCTTTCGATGAGTCCTTGCCTTCTTTGACTCCTTCTTTTGAGCTTTCTGGTGATGATGAGCTCAGAGAGTCCATCTTCGAGGAAGATGAGGATACTCCAGCTGCTGATGAGGGTGGGCCTTCTGCACCTCCCGCAGAGCCCACATCTTCTGAGACTTCAACTGAGGACGAGGGCGGACCTCTGATCACTTCTTCCACTTCGATCGGGCCCCCTCAGTCGAGTCCAGATGTGCCTGCTGCTGACTCCGGTGAGGTGACTTCAGATCACCAGGGATCCCAAGCAGTTCAGCGTGATCACCCCTCAGAGCTCATCATTGGTGATTTGACTGAGAGAACTTTGCGTTCATCTGGTACCTCTATTGTTGTGTTTGCTGAATCTGCTTTTGTTGCATCTTTTGAGCCCAGAGACGTTTCTCATGCTCTTTCTGATTCTAATTAGATTAATGCTATGCAAGAAGAGCTTGAGAATTTTATCCGTAATCGGGTTTGGACACTAGTTGAGCCACCATCAGGATGCAACCCCATAGGCACCAAGTGGGTGTTCAAGAACAAGCAAGGTGAAGATGGGGTTGTGGTGCGCAACAAAGCTCGACTAGTTGCCCAGGGTTTTTGCCAGAAGGAAGGTATTGACTTTGAAGAAACTTTCGCTCATGTTGCCTGTCTTGAGTCCATTCGCATTCTCTTAGCTTTTGCTGCTTCGAAGGGTTTTAAGATTTTTCAAATGGACGTTAAGAGTGCTTTTCTGAGCAGGTTCATAGAGGAGGAAGTTTATGTTAGGCAGCCCCCCGATTTTGAGAACCCTAAGTTTCCTCGACATGTTTTTAAGTTGCAAAAAGCTTTATACAGGTTGAAGCAAGCCCCAGGGCTTGGTATGACCGGTTCAAGCAGTTTTTGTTGGGGAAGGGCTTTGTGATGGGTTCTGTGGATAAAACTCTTTTCTTGCTCAGAGATGCTTCAGATTTTTTAGTCGCTCAGATATACGTGGATGATATTATTTTTGGTGGTACTACTGATGTTCTTGTGTCCAACTTTTCTGAGCAGATGCATAGCGAGTTTGAGATGAGCCTCATGGGTGAGCTCAAGTATTTCTTAGAGCTCCAGATCAAGCAAACTAAGGATGGCACCTTCATCCACTAAGGTAAGTACACTCGTGACATGATGAAAAAATTTGACTTTGGTGGTGAGTTGAAGCCGCAGATGACCCCGATGGGCACATCTGGGGGTCTGGATAAGGATGAGAGCGGCGTCAAGGTCAACGAGAGGGAGTTTCGAGGGATGATCGGTTCGTTGCTGTACTTGACAGTTTCTTGGTTCTTCTCTTGTCTCTTGGTCTTCTCGAAAGCAATCTGGAGTTGCTCTTTCGACCACTGAGGCTGAGTATGTAGCTGCTGCTAGCTGCTGCTCACAGTTGGTTTGGATGATTTCCACTCTGCGAGATTTTGGGTTGTTCTTTCCTACCAGAGTTCCTCTATTTTGCGACAGCACAAGTTCTATTAGTGTAGGGAAAAACCCTTGTCTCCATTCTAAAACCAAACACATTGATGTGCACTTTCATTTTCTACGAAATCAATATGAGAAAGGTGTCATTGACCTTGTTCATGTTGATACCCATCATCAGTTGGCTGACATTTTCACCAAACCCCTAGATCAGTCTTCTTTTGAGCATTTACGAGGGGATTTGGGTGTTGTGTATCCTTTCTAGGATATTTTGAGTCAGTGTTTTTCTTTCTTCTTTACTCTTTTCTTGAGTCCTTTTGTGTGTGTTCATATCATACATATTCACATATCACCCCTTTTGAGCTTGCTTCTGTTATATGATTGAACTGCTTTACTTATTCTAGATGGTACATGCTTTTGATTACTTGTCAATGATCATGTCTTGTCTCAGTTTGCTTGATATGTATGATATCTGTCATATGCATGGCTTTTTATGCTTTAAACTTGAAAATTGATCACCATTGCTTCTGGTAACTAGCATGCGTAGACTGAATGTTCTTGCTATCTGTTACACTCCTTGTAGCTAGTTCCTGACTTAGATGCAAATATGCAACTTGGACATCTTTCTGCTTTAAACATGGAAATGTGCTATAAAAATGATGAAAAATCAAGAAAAATGAAAATTCCATGCCTTTTTATGCATAACTTGAAAAGATCCAGGTGGGTTTGCTTTGTCGCATTACATTGTTCTGGACTGCGTACCATATTACTTTGGTATGAACTAGAATAGTGTAGTGTATGCCAAGACCAATGTCTTAAGCTTCTGATGGTCCAGTTCTGGCCTAGGCTTGACTTGGTCGGTCAGCATAAGGTTTGACATGCAAATAACCCCTAGCAAAAATGAAAAAGACAAAGAAAAAGCCTGAAAATTGAAATGATAACAAGTTTGCTGAAGTACTTTGTTTTTGGACAATGCTTATCTTGGTAGATATCAGTTAGCTTCTACATCTCATGCTTTACCTTGCTTGTCATCTGGAAAATTTGGTGATGCTTTGTTTGCAAAAACTGAAAAAAATGCGTGCTAATGACTTTCTTTAGATATCATCTGTTGCACTGATCATGCCATGTGTCTTCGACAATATGTCTTTTGCTGTACTTGTTTGATGTTGTACTTGCAGTCAATCATATCTGAGAAGCATGCTTTCTTCACTCCACCTGCACCCCAGTTGCACTCATTGCATATTTTGAGGGGGAGTTGCATTTCAGGGGAGTCAGTGTCTTTTTAGAGTGCTTGATGAGTTCACTTGTCAACAAGGGGGAGATTTTTTGGGATAAGAGTTCAAGGGGGAGTTTTTGTCCCGTTTTGTCCTTACTCTTTTGATATCCTTGTTGATGTTTCTGAGATCGCACTCATTTTGGTTAACCATAATGACCACCTCTTGCTTTTGTTTGGCTTTTGGTCATTAGGGTTAACCTTTTACATTATTTTTCTTCTTCTTTGTTTTATTGTGCTTTGTTTTCGTGTTTCCACATGTGTTCGCAAGTGCTGAAGAGCTGAAGAAGTGAAGTGTTGACAATGCACTCATCAAGGGGGAGATTGAGGAGCCATGCTGAATAGCGTGGGCCTCATGGCTCCAGATGTGATGAGTTATTGTCAACGAAAGTCAAAGAGGACAAAAGAAGAGAGGAGATCTGCTGCATCATGGGTCGCGTGTGACTCAGGTACACGGGTAGCAAGCGACTGACGGGCAGAGGGGCCGCGAAGTCGGGCTGGCCCAATCCGGGTACATGGGCCAGGAGCAGCAGAAGACCCACTGGGCTGTTGACCAGGATTGACTCAGGTACACGGGCGGTAAGCGATTGCCGGGCTGAGAGAGCTGCGGAGTCGGGCCGGCCCAATCTAGGTACCTGGTGCAAAGTCGGTGGAGGCTTTGTCAGTTTCGATGCAAAACTGACGACCGCTGATCTTGTATCGGACTGTCCAGAAGAGAAGCCGTAGTCGCTACAAAAGCTTAGCTTCCGGATAAGTCATCTGTAAATAGGAGTTTACTATTTTGTCCTTAGGCCCACAGTCAGTCAGTCGAGTCTGTAAAAATATCCTAAGGGCAGTTTAGTCTTTTTCTGTTATTTCAGCGTCTGTAAAAAACCCTAAGGGGCTGGTGGAATATTCCTAGCTATTGGACAGCCTATAAATAGGGCCCCAATCCCTAGGGTTAGGTCACCCTTCCAGAATTTACTTTTTAATCTATTGGGTCATTTTGTTCCCTGTTCATTCTTCCGTGCGCCGCCGGCTCCTGCTTACACGATTCTTCCCTGCATTCCTTCTGTTCTTCATGATGCTATGAGATTCTCTCTTCTATTCATGTCTTCTGGAATGCAGCGTTTTTTGTGGATCTGAAGCTTCATGTACCGTGCGTATTTTGTTCTCTGTTGCTTCTGATTGCTTCTCAGTTGCTATTGTTCTTCACGAGAATAGTACTAGTTCTTGCGTGTTGCAAGTAGTACCTATTCACTGTAGCAACAGTACGCTAGTACTCTAGCTTTTCTTTTTCCTACGTAGCCTTTTTGATCGAGTAGACAGGACTTTGTTCTTCTCTGGCTGTTTCTAGCGAAGCCCCCTTCTCTGTTCGAAGTCCCTCAGCTCCGTGAGGCAGGCTTCGACCTGACATCTTCGAAGGCTTCCCTAGAACTTTTGACTCTGAACTCGAGTGATAAATCTTGCTTCGAAGTGTGCTCTGTTCTAAGGTTTTGTTCTAGCATACTTCGGCACTTTTGCGAAGGTATACTCTGACTCGAGCTTTTCAAAGTCAATACTTCAACATGCTTTGAAGTTAGCTTCTAAGCATGTCTCTCTGATAGACTTCGCTCGAAGTGTGTTGCTGTCTTGTTCGAGTCACAGTTTGTGTGTTCGAAGGTTGTTTTTCGAAGTATGTTTCAAGGCTTCAATCTCTTGTGAGAGCATCAGCACACTTCGATTCGAAGCTGGTCTGTGGTTCGGAGGTTACCACTTCGGTATTCATACCTCAATCAAGCTAGTTTCGAAGGTAGAGTGTAGGCTTCGATTTGGTCTTGCTGTAGCGTGTTTGGCTTCGCTTCTATTTCGAGGGTTGCTTTTTGTGTGAACTTTGTACGAAGCTTTCTGATCGAAGTATAAGCTTCGAAGTACACTGGTCGAAGCACTCAGTCGATACTTTCATACTTCGTCTCGAAGCATACTTCGCATTTTTGTCACACTCGAACTAGGCAAGTTTCCACAAACCTTCGGCCTTCCGCGACAGCTTTCGCTAGACTTCGACAAGGGACTCCGAAGCAGGCTTCGACTCAGCGAAGAAGACTTCGACACTGTGAAGCAGGCTTCGACACTCTGAAGTAGGCTTCGACACAGCGAAGCAGGCTTCGCCAAGTTTTGAACAGGAGACAAATTTAAATAGTAACTTCTCACCTCTTTTCATGTACACTTAGATCATCTGCTGAGAAGTTTGATCTGCCATGTCTTGAATATTTTGTTTATCTGCCTATTAGCACTGTACTGGTGTTTCTCTGTTTTTGACACCGGTCGTTTTCTAGGCTAGATACTTTTAGACTTAGGCATTCTGTTCACACTCTGCTGCTTAGTCTTTTGAGGTGTGTTGGGTTTTGGGAACAGGCCATTGATTCGAAAGAATTTTTAGGCGCCCATTCACCCCCCCTTTGGTCGCTAGTTTTGTTCCTATAGAAGTGCATCACCTTGTAGTCCCAAGTCACAGTGGATCACCGATCCAACTACATCTCCGATCGATGAGACTACCAGTCACGATAACCCTGAACTCTTGATCGTTTCATCAAGGCAGGTACTCCTCTTGGCTTGCAATCTGTAGAGGAGTCTAATTATTTTGGGTTCAATTGATTTATTCCAGTGTCGGTGTTCACCATTCCTGTGTTGAGAGCAAGTTATATAGATCTACCGTGCAAATCTTTCAAGGATAGGTTTTTATTTCAAAGCATTTTGTCCTCCAAGATTTTAGACTCTCGTATACTATTGTCCCTGAAATAATAATCATCAATGAACCTGTTCTTTCGGCAACATTTTCTGGTCGGATGTACAACACTCATTGCTACAGTTATGGTATTGTACAACTCTCCAAATTCTTCTTCTTCCTCCATGTACACCCTTTATTTGGCCATAATTACAAGAAAATTTTCTTTGAACTGCAAGTTGCAGGATGTTTCTTTCTGAAGTGTTGTTGCTAGAGATTGAGCTATCCAGAGAGGAAAGTGAACACTACAGTACCGGATCTTTATTTACTTGGATTGAACAAGCGGATTAAAAATTCTCTTTGGTTTCCAAACAGCAATCGAGAATGTTTCCCGACGGGGAATTTGTCCCTAGGAGTTAGAGGAGGATAAAATGTGATATTAAAAAAATCCACCTAGGGATTTTATTCCCTAGACTTTTCTTCCCCTCCTCCCAAACATGCCCTAAGTGGTTAGTTTATCCCCTTCTTCCTCCCCTGCCCCGGTGGCGGTTGTGCTTCACCAGTCGACCATTTTTACTGTGGGCCTCCACATGCTATCTACATCGCCCACATGTTTTTGCTCTACCGGACATCTACACAAACACACTCGCACATGGCCAGTGCAGGACTCGCTCCTATGGACGTGTGCATTGGAAATCAAGCTGACCAGAGTCCACGTTGTCCAAGGTACGCCTTGGTTTTTATCACCAGAGAAAATACCACCAAGTGTTCCATATTTTTTGGTCACTGTTTGGCTTTGGACACAAGAGCACTTCTAGGTCTTGCCATGTTCTCTTCTCATCGCTCAAGAGCAGTTGGTACGACATGGCACTGCTTGGGCATCCACGCCATCTTGCCACATCACTACGCAGTTTGCGCTACACGCGAGCAAGCACCTTGTCCATGTGATCTTGTTGCGCAACACCAGCTGTAGAGAATCCACACTCTAGGAACCGTGCACCTCGACAGTGATTTATTACTGCAATTTTCCCAGAGCTTCAGCTGGTGTGTTTGACTACTTGGCCTCCCACATTCGTTCTTGTCATCCGGACTGCATACAAGGCAATACTCGCACAACACCCACGTCAGCAGCTTTGTTGCCTGTAGTGTCTGCATTAGATCAGAACAACATCTATACCGATTCTACGCATCTACTCTGCATCAGCTTCTTCGTCAAGCCATCACTTCAAATCTTCACAGGTAAGTACAGGTTAGCACATTAAACTCCTGCTTTTATTTTGGTTTGATTAAATGCCTATGAATACTATGCTTTCCATGTGTTCTGCTTCTGCTTGATTGTTTTTGAAATACATGTCACACTACCGGAAATGGCTAGTTTGCTTAGTGCCTGAAGCTTTGCCGAGTGCAATATCTTGGGCACTCGGCAAAAATTTGTTTGCCGAGTGTTTTTTGAAAAAACGCTCGGCAAACAAGTTACTAACGGATGTCGCGACGGTGTGCTTATGCGGCAAAATGTTTTTTGAGGGTTTGCCGAGTATTTTTTAAAAAACACTCGGCAAACATACTTTGCCGAGTGTTTTTTAAAAAACACTCGGCAAACCCATTTTTTATTTTTTATTTTCTGAACCATTGTTTCGAGTCTATGTGATATTTCCAATTTTATTTTAACTTAAAATTTTTTCTATAATAAAAACACAATATATATTATCTCATGTAAAAATTACACATTTTTTGGTTCAGTTTGTTATTTTTAAATTATTAAGTATGTTTCTAGGATTTAAATTGAAATAGATGAAATTTGAACTACAAGTGCCTAACATAATAAACCAAAAATTATGAAAAAATCATATTCATGTTTTTAAGTCCATTTAGTGTTCTTATAAACTGAATTGAAAGAAATTTTTAATAATTTAGGGTGTGACGCTCGTTCAACAACGTGAAGTTTAATAGTTTTTTAATTATAAAAAAATCAACTAAAGTCTAAAAAACATGAGACTTGTCATGGTGTTATTATATGATACATAGATGCTGTGATAAAAATTTAAAAATATTTCGAGAAAATTATCACGTAGAGTATTTAGAAATCACAGATATTGAGAGGAGTGATTAGGGTTTAGAGAAGAAATGAGATAGGTTTGAAAGAAGTTTGAGGGGTAAATTATTTTTTGTACTTGAAATTTTTTATACAATAAAAACACAACATATATTATCTCATGTAAAAATTACAATTTTTTTGGTTCAATTTGTTATTTTTAAATTATTAACTATGTTTCTAGGATTTAAATTGAAATAGGTGAAATTTGAACTACAAGTGCCTAAAATAATAAACCAAAAATTATTAAAAAATCTTATTCATGTTTTAAATCTATTCAGGGTTCTTATAAACTGAATTAAAAGAAATTTTGAACAATTTAGGGTGCGACGCTCGTTCAACAACGTGAAGCTTAATAGTTTTTTAATTATAAAAAAAATAACTGAAGTCTAAAAAATATGAGACTTGTCATAGTGTTATTATATGATACATAGATGTTGTGATAAAAATTTAAAAATATTTTGAGAAAATTATCACGTAGAGTGTTTAGAAATCGGAGATTATGAGAGGAGTGATTAGGATTTAGAGAAGAAATGAGATAGGTTTGAAAGAAGTTTGACAGGTAAATTATATTTTGTACTTGAAATTTTTTCTACAATAAAAACACAACATATATTATCTCATGTAAAAATTACACTTTTTTTGGTTCAGTTTGTTATTTTTAAATTATTAAGTATGTTTCTAGGATTTAAAATTAAATAGGTGAAAATTGAACTACAAATGTATAAAATAATAATAAAAATATTATTAAAAAACATATTTATGTTGTTGAGTTTATTTTTAGTCCTTATGTAATATAGTTTTATAATTTCTATCAAGAAAAAGATTGTAAAAAAAAATTAAACAAAAATAAAAATATAAAAAACCTCTTTGCCGAGTGCCAAATTTGACGCACTCGGCAAAGAGACTATGGCCCTGTTTGGGAGAGGTTCTGGCTGGCTAGATACTTCTAGTATCTAGAAGCTCCCCCAAACAGCTTCTCCAGATTCTGCAAATTTTTATTTACCCACTATGTCACTAAATAAAACCCACCCACTCAACAGCTAGCTACTCTAACCAGCCAGCTAGATACTCGGATTAGCTGATTCTGAGAATCTGCAGCTCCCCGAAACAGGGCCTATGTTTGCCGAGTGCAACACTTGGCAAACAAAAATTTGTGCTTCCCGCACAATTTTCCCGCACACTTTCAAATTGAGCGCACTTTTTTTTTTCAAAAATTTCCTATAAATACCCATTTTTCCTTCCCTCATCCCTCCTCCCTCCTCACTCCTCCCTTCATCCTCCCTTCTCTCTCTCCTTCCCTGACTTCCGCCGCACCAACCCCCTGCCCCGGCGCTTCCCCGACCGGCCTAGCTGCCCGGCGCCTCCTAGCCCCATTGCCCCGACGCCTCCCAGACCGGCCCTGCCGCCCCAACGCCACACCGCCCCAACGCCACACCGCCCGGCGCCGTGGATGTGCTGTTTTTTTATTTTTAGTTTTTTTCTTTGCCAAGTGCCAAGTTTTGATACTCGGCGAACCCGCCGACATCTCCCTTTGTACACCGTAAAGTTCAAATTGTTCGCCGTGTGTCTTGTGTGGCACTCGGTGAAGGGTTCGCCGAGTGCCCCGAAAAAAGCACTCGGCGGACCCCTATTTACCGATGACATCTTTGTCGAGTTCTATTTGCCGAGTGCAACACTCGGTGAAGCCTTTGCCGAGTGTAAACTAGGCTTCACCGAGTGTTTAAGACACTCGGAAAACTATGTCTTTCTGTAGTGCCAAGTGATATATGATTTACAAATTTGTTTTTACATATTTATTAATATACTTTGATTGTTATGAGAATCTGAGATGCACTTCACTTGATTGATTGAATGGCAATGAAATTTTATTTCAAGATCATTGTGAACTTTGTGGCGTGAACATCATGGATTTGATTGATTTCCTTTGAGCATTGTGTTGATGTCTTTTTAATTAGGATACTAGTTGCTTTCTAAGCTAGATTATTTTTATAGTGCTTGTGATCTCTCAGATTGTTGCATCACATCATATCTAACAGGAGAGTGATAGAACTAGAGTTTATCTGTGTTTTGTTTTGTGTGAAAATTTTGAATTGCGCCCATTCACCCGCCTCTAGTCGCTATTGTCGGTACTACAACCACACGACATCAATCAAGCTCAAGGAGAAATTCGTGCCACCCTTTTTGAATAACTCGATATTTCACTCAATCAAGTATCAAATTTAAATCAAAACAAACTCTTTAGTCATAGTGGCATGACCATGCACTTTTCCAATCCGACTACCTCAAGGTTCCCAAAGACGTCTCTCCCATTATTAGGAGGGGTAAATTCCATCTTAACCACTCACATCCCACGACATGTTTCATAACACACCAAAAAATAACCCTTATGACTACCCAGTTACGAAATAGCGTTAGGAAGTATCTAAGTGTGTTGTTACACATTCTGGAATCAAATGACGATCTCAGGTCTAAGGACTCTACAGGTACACCATTTGAGATGACAACTGATGGCGCATTACAATAACAATCCAGTAGTATCTCAAGTGAGTCTATTCAACACCATATTCTCCAACATCACATCTCTGATTTGACATCCCCATACCTATGATTCATGAAATATGATCATCAATCGGTTAGATGTGCTAATTTATGTATCATCAATGTCCCACATGACGATAAGATTAGGGATCCATTTTGAACAACATCATTATAAAACAAGGAGTGATAAGTCACCAACTCATCAATCAATGTAAACAACGTTTATTCAAGGAACAAGATAGCAATTATCTTCATACATAAGCATAGACACTCATATCATCTTTCACATACACATGACTCACTCACACAAGTGTCTAATACCCATGGAGCTCAACTGTGACTCAAGCCTGGACTGTGAAAGAGGTTTTATCAACAAATCTGCTATGTTCAAATCTGTGTGTACCTTACAAATCTACACATCACCTCTCTCTATGATCTCGCCGATCAAGTGATATCGCCGAAGTATATGTTTGGACTTTTGGTGTGATCTAGGCTCCTTGGCTTGCACAATAGCAGCAATATTATCACAATAGAGGTCCACTAGGTTAGATGCACTAGGAACAACACCCAGCTTAGAAACAAATTCTTTGATCCAAATGACCTCCTTCGTAGCTTCTAAAGCTGCAATATACTCAGTTTTTGTTGTAGAATCGGCCACCATCTCTTTCTTAGAACTTTTCCAACTCACTGCACCTCTATTGAGGCAGAACACAAATCCAGATTGTGATCGAGAATCATCCTTATCGGTCTGAAAGCTACCATCGGTCTGACCATTTACAACGAGATCCTCTTCACCACCGTAAACAAGGAACATATCCTCAGTTCTTCTTAAATACTTGAGAATACTTTTTACTACCGCCAGTGACTTTCACCCGGGTTTGATTGGAATATGCTCGTAATAATTAGAGAAAAGGAAACATCTAGGCGTGTACACGACATGGCATACATGATGGACTTGATCGTAGAGGCATACGAGATCACACTTGTTGGGGGAAAATACTTCATCCTCAGAGCCATTGTTGTAACAAGACAAAGACAAAAGATTGAATCAAAGGTTTCCAGTATATAACTCCGGAATCACCGTGGATCAAGTTCGAAGTATGGAGGCAAACTCTAGTTCGGAGTATATCTTCGAACTAGGACTCTTCCGAGGGCTTCCTTGCCAACCAAGGATGGAAGACTTATCTTTTTTCTCATTAGATTAGTCTTTTACCATTTTAGCCCTATTAAGGGTACCGAATAGTTTCCACTATGTCGGTTGTAACAGAGGGGTAAAAGGGTCTTTTCCTTAATGTTTGGGCCTATAAATACCCCCCGTTTTACTCTGTAATGGGGACCGAATACAAGTTATTCAATATACATCTTCGAACTGTTTTAAGCTATTATCCTATTCGGAGGCTTGAAATAGTTTACTTCGCAAACACTTCGTTTGTTAGTTTCTAACCTTCAGAAACCCGTTAGCGTAATCTTTTACGCCAACAGTTGGCGCCGTCCGTGGGGAACCTAGTCCAAAAAACTTCGTTCTCTACCAAGTTCTCAAACCATGCCTCCCAAGCGGAGTGCAGGTGGTAGTCCTATTCGGAGGTCTCCTCGGACCTCTGGAGCAAGATCTTCAAACACAGTTGAGGTCGGAGGGCCTTTGACATTTCCTCCACCTCAAACTCCGGAAGGGATTTCCCTTCCTCGAGCATACGGAGTTCCTCCCCCAACTTCATCTATACTTCGGCCAGTCGGAGTCCCTCTTCCACCTCAAGTTCCACTTCGAACTGATGCGTACAATTCTCAAGACCCGAAAGGGCCTTCCGGAGGAGATGAAGATGATCTTGGTGATATGGCCGCTCAAATGGCTAGTCTCCAAGCTGAAGTAGCAAGGTGGTGGCAAGAAGCCGTAGACAGGCTTCGTTCTCAAGCCACCCCAGTCATCCCCGAACGACTGCCCGAAGACGACGAACTTCCTTATCCCGAAGCCCCGGAGAACGCTTCCTTTGACACCGAATCTCTGCTGCATCCTGAGTTGCAGAAAGTACGCTTCGACCCTAAGTTCAAAACTTTGAAGCTTTGCAAATATTCCGGAGATGAAGATCCTGGAGAGTTCGCCCGTTCTTATGCATTAGCAATTGAAGCTAGCGGGGGAGTGCGAGACACTATGGCCAAATGTTTCCCCCTAGCTCTCTAAGGAGTGGCTTTACGTTGGTTCTGGTCGCTGAAGCCAGGATCAATCAGATCATGGGGAGAGTTGAGGAAGAAGTTCGTGAGCAACTTTCAGGGTACCTTCGTACCCCCAATGTCAACAGGAAGCCTTTTCCAGGTGAAGCAGCTCCCCAGAGAGACTTGAAGACAGTATTTCAAGCGCTTCGCTCATACGAAGTCGCAAATTCAAGGGTTAACTACGTCTTCTGTAGTTGACGTAGCTCGAGAGGGAGTTATTCATGCGGGCCTCCTTGATAAACTTCACAGGAAAAAGATATCTTCTGTTGCTCAGTTGATGTCTTATTTCGAAGAATATGCAAGGTCGGAAGAGGGATGGCTTCGGAGAATTGCTGCAACTCTGTCGATACTGCAAGAAGTTAAGTTGGAAGTGAAAACTTCAACACAGCCGCTAGGGCCTAGCTTTGAAGCTCAGCACGACAGGCGTCGGGGGCAAAAGCATCCTCGTTCAGAAGTTTTGAACATTGCACCCCCGCAGAAGTTTACCCCAAGGGCTCCGCAGCCTTCAGGAAGCAAGACCAGTGGCTGGAGGCCGCCAGGGAAACCGGCTGGCAAAGCCCAGGCCTTTTTCTGCTGTGTCCATGGTGAAAATCGGAGTCACGCAACTAATGCGTGCAAATCTATACTTGCTTTAAGAGGAGAGTATTTGGAAAGAACTTCGGGTCGAGGCACTACTGACCGAGTTCCGACCGAAGTGCATCCGGAGCCTGTCCAGGCTGTGGCACGAATAGAGAACTTCGACCCTGCAAGACGGCCTCCAGTGGTCAATGTTATGCCACCTCCGAAGCAAGAAGAGGGACAAGATCGAGGGAAAAGAGTAGTCTGCCCCATCTCCGGAGGAGGGACCCTCGGAAGTATGTCGAAGAGGTAGAGAAGAGAATATGTTAGAGAAGTGGGCCATATTGGAACCTCTTCGTCTGCAGCTGCTATGCCCGAATGGTCCCATGTGCCGATATCTTTTTCTGCAGATGATGCAGCTGGTATTAAGTTTCCACATGCAGACCCACTCGTCATCACTGCCGACATAGCAGGGACTGAGGTCCGGAGAGTGCTAATTGACGGAGGGAGTTCGGCAGATATTATCTTTGTTCAAGCTTTTGATCAACTCTGCATCTCCAGGAAGCATCTTCTCCCAGCAGCCCGTCCTTTACAAGGCTTCGCAGACCCCCTCTTGATGCCCTCGGTCAAATTGGCCTTGAAGTTACTTTTGGAGAGGGGCTACTAGCCAGGACAGAAGAAGTGATTTTCGATGTTGTGGATGCTCCATATGCATACAATGTCATCTTCGAAAGGGGCATGCTGAATCAATTCAGAGCTGTGGCGCATCATAATTACTTATGTATGAAGATGCCCACACAGGCAGGAGTGCTCACTGTTTTCCGAGATCAGGCCACTGCGCGAAGAGCGGAGTATGGTCATGGCCCTCCTCTTGACCCGAGACAGGTGAATAGCGTGCAAGATAACTCGGAAGATTTTTCTGCTCCGAGCGAATCTTCGAAGAAATCCTTCCCAAGGCCAAGCCCCGAAGGAGAGATTGCAACAAAGGTTATTGTCAAAGATGGCAAGGAGTATTCATTTCAATTTGGAAAAGACTTGTTTCCAGAAGTCGCTGCTTCGTTATAGAAAGTAGTTGAGGAGAATTTAGATATCTTTGTTTGGTCTGATGAAGACATCACCGGAGTCAGTCGGGATATTATTGAACACAGTCTACTTGTGAACCCGAAGGCCCGGCCTATTCGGCAAGGACTCCGGAAGTTGTCTACAGAGAGAGCTATCCTTGCTAAAGACGAAGTGGAAAAGCTGCTGAAGGCTGGGATTATCAGAGAAGTGGCTCATACGGAGTGGTTAGCCAACCCAGTCTTCGTTAGGAAAAAATCTTCCGGGAAGTGGCGCATGTGTATTGATTTTACATCCCTGAATAAAGCATGCCCCCGTGACCCCTACCCCATGCCCCGAATTGATCAATTGGTTGACTCTACTGCCGGTTCGGAGTTATTAAGCTTCCTCGACGCGTACTCCGGCTATCATCAAATCTGGCTAAAGCGCGAAGATGAAATCAAGACAAGCTTCGTAACTCCTTCAGGAGTCTTTTGTTATGTAAGAATGCCTTTTGGCTTAAGAAATGCCGGAGCTACTTTTTCGAGGTTAATTGCTAAGGCTCTAGGTCATCAATTAGGTCGCAATGTAGAGGCCTATATGGATGATATTGTAATAAAGAGTGCTTTAAAGCACCAACATAGCCTAGACTTAGCAGAAACATTCAATAGCCTTCGGGCATGTGGGATCCGTCTTAACCCCGAAAAATTTATCTTCGGGGCGCAGGCTGGAAAATTGTTAGGGTATCTAGTTTGAAGCAGAGGGATCGAAGCTAGCCCCACTCAGATAACTGTGTTGCAAAGGATGGCTCCCCCAGAGAATTTAAAGCAAGTGCAAAAGCTGACTGGTCGTCTTGCAGCACTTAGCAGGTTTTTGACAAGGTCTGCGGAGAGAAGTTTGCCCATCTTTAAAGCATTGAAAGGGTCCGAAGATTTTGCATGGACACCGGAGTGTCAAAAGAGCTTCGAAGATATTAAGAATTATCTCAGTAACCTTGCTACACTCACGGTGCCTATTGCAGACGAAACCCTACTCCTCTACCTTGCAGCTACTGGCTCTGCTGTCAGTGCAGTCCTTGTTAGAGAGGTCGATTTCAACAGGAAGTTGGTACAGAACCCAGTTTATTTTGTGTCCGAAGCATTGTCTGGAGCAAAAACAAGATATTCCGAGCTTGAGAAATTCACTTATGCTCTGATAATGGCTTCGAGGAAGCTAAGGCATTATTTCTTGGCACATAATGTAATTGTACCAACTTCATATCCTTTGGGAGATATGCTCCAAAGTAAGGATTCTACAGGAAGAATTGGGAAGTGGGCCGTTGAGTTAGCACCCTTTGGCATATCCTTTGTGGCAAGAACAGCAATTAAGTCACAAGTGTTGGCGGACTTCGTGGCAGAATGGACTCCCCCTGCAGCATGGGCTCCGGAAAAGCCAAGTGAAGGGATTTGGACTATTTATTTTGATGGAGCTTTCCAAGCATCTGGAGCAGGTATCGGAGCCGTGATTATTTTGCCTTTAGGGCAAAAGGCAATGTACTCCTTAAGACTCAACTTTAAGTCTACCAATAATATAGCGGAGTATGAAGGAATTTTATTGGGACTTCGAAAGGCACGCGCTCTAGGGGCTACAAGAGTTGTTATTAAGACAGATTCTCAGATTGTAGCAGGGCACGTAGACAAGAGCTTTCAAGTTCGGCATCCACAACTTGCAAAATACTTGGAAGAAATCCGTAAGATTGAAGCAACATTTAAAGGGATTTCCATTCGGAATATACCTAGAGAAGAAAATGTGCAAGCTGACATCTTAGCAAAAGCTATAGCCGGAGCTATGGACATACCAGAAGAGGCTTTTTATGAAGAACTCAGTACACCTTCGGTACCGCAAATCCCTGCTGCGGAAGTCCTTTGCATTCCAAGTACAGATTGGCGAAGTTCAATTATGGAATTGTTGCAAGGACAAGCAAATATGTCTGAAGGGCCACAGCTTTCGAGGTTGAAACTCAGAATTCGGAGTTATCATATAATCAACGGTATTTTGTACAAGGCCAGATTATGTTCCCCTTTGCTCCGATGTATATCTCAAGCCGAAGGTCAAGAAATTCTTCGAGAAATTCATGAAGGACTCTGCGGTAGCCATTTAGCCCCACGAGCTTTGGCAGGAAAGACAATTCGCCAGGGGCTTTATTGGCCTACAATAGTAGCTGATGCGGAGAGCTTAGTCCGCACTTGCCAAGGATGTCAGTGGATGGGACGAAGAAGTCATCGCCCACCAACAACTCTCCAAGTCATTGCTCTAGTATGGCCCATGAGCCAGATGGGGCATGGATCTTATTGGTCCCTTCCTAGGAGCAAAAGGAAATTTGAAGTTCGCAATGGTAGCAATCGAATACTTTTCAAAGTGGGTCGAAGCAGAGCCCCTAACAGCTATCACTTCGAATAATGTCCAAAAAATTTTCTGGAAGAATATTATATGCCGGTTCGGAGTGCCTCGGCAGCTGACAGTGGATAATGGAACACAGTTCGATGCAGAACCCTTCAGGAAATTCTGTGAAGACCTAGGCATCCAACTATGTTTTGCTGCAGTAAGACATCCTCAGTCTAATGGAGCTGTTGAAAGAGCCAATGGTAATATCTTGTCAGGGCTGAATCGAAGAATAGTGGGATTGGCAAAAGGATTGTGGACCGAAGAGCTCCCAAAGATCCTATGGTCCATCCGAACAACTCAGACAAGGTCTACAGGTTTCACTCCTTTCAGACTATTATTCGGAGATGAAGCTAAGACACCAACGGAGCTTAAAGGAGGATCCCTTCGCAGCACCGAACCAGAAATAGAAGCAAAAAGACAAACTTCGCTTGATTTAACAGAAGAGACAAGACTTCGAGTTGTTGCAAATTTGTCAAAGTACCAGCAGCAGACGAAGACTTGGTTCGACCCGAAGGTCAAGATTAATGAACTTAGGCCGGGTCATCTCGTTTTGCGAAGTATCATAGCGCCAGGGAAATTAGGAAATAAGTGGGAAGGTCCTTACATAACTATTCGCTCAGGGCGTCCTGGTTCTTTTAAGTTAGCTAATTTGGAAGGTGAAGAGTTAGCACATACATGACATGCAGAGCACCTAAAGCGATATTTCGCATAGGAGCTCCTTGTAATCATTTGTAAACACCTTCCGAATCAATAAAGCTTATGGTTCAGATAATGCCTACCCCCATAAACTTCCCACTTCTAGTGGACGCACTGGAATAGCGAAGTTGACCGGGAGGGAAGTGTCATTGATTTGAATCATATTTTTTGGACTTCGGACCACTGGTCCGAAGCTTCCGACGAGGTGGGAAAGTCACTGAAAAAATGGATTCCAAGCCACCGGCTTGAAAGCATCTGTACAAAGAGTCCAAGGAGACCAAATAATGCGGATTCCAAGTTTCAGCTTGAAAGCATCCATAAAAAGAGTCCAAGGAGACCAAATAATGAGGATTCCAAGTTTCGGCTTGAAAGCATCCGTAAAAAGAGTCCAAGGAGACCACTACGAATTCCAAACCACCGGTTTGATAGAATTCATAAAAAGAGCCGAAGGAGGCCAAAACAAACAGAGTTTAAGCTCATGAGCTTCGAATATCTGTGAAAAAAGTCCAAAGTGACCAATTGTTTGGGACACTAAAGTGTCTGGAAAGTTGTCCAAAGTGATTTCTTTCAAAACACAAGGTACTAAGTTACCAATCTTCAGACTCCAAGTAGTCGAAGACATTTTATAAGATTTTAATCAATCTTTAAATTGCTGAGGGGCTCCGAGCCACCAAAATTGTACTCCTAAGTTTTTCTTTGCGCCTAACCATCTTTGAATATAGTTCGAAGTTGCTTACACCCAAAGAGGGGCTGGGAAATAGGGAGACAATTTTAAAATCGATATTTATTATTCGAACAATTATGATTACATCATGAAAAATCGGTATCTATACCGAGAAGGAATCGAAGACCCCTTCGATCTCTAGAGCTAAGGTTGGAACGACTAGTTCCAGAGCCGGGAGTTCTAACAACTTCACGTTTAACTCTCCTACCTCCCTTCGAAGCTCTAAAGTCTTTCTGTTCTTATTGAAGCTCGGCCCAAGTTCAGAGTTGTTCAGGGCTCCTTTCCTAGCTTCCAAGTTCTTCAGGTTTTTTGCCCTGAGCTTCATCTTCATCTTCGGACCATGCAATGTCTTCGGAAGATGAAGTTTCCAAGTTAACTCCTTTTTCTTCCTCTTTAATATAAGATAGTATATCTTTGCTTACTTCGGGCGTAATTGCACCGGAGCTATCTCGAGGAACTAAAAATCGAGGGCGCTTGTGAAGTTTTAAAAGATCGAAGGTAGCCCATAGTAGGCGGAGTTCTTCGTTAACGTCTAACACTTCGACATCTTCCATATGAGGCGAAGCCTAAAAACACGATAAGCAAATTTTCATTCATAAATGTACAAAAAGCATGATTCTTTACATAGTCAGGATCCTAAGGCAAATCTAGACCTGCGGGTTTGGCGGAGGCTGGCTGCTCAAGGCTTGCGACCGAGCTTGCTTCTGGTGTTGTCCTTCGTCAATCCAAGCCTTGATCACAGTGCGACCTTCGGCTCTCCCTGTAGCTTGGAAGGCTTGCCAAGCAGCGGCCACATCTTCGGAAGGAGTAAGAAGCTGATTGTCGTCGAAGGTAATGGGAGACGCCTCTGCGTTCGGAGTTATCGATATTCCCAGATCTTCGTAGTAACGAAGTATGCCGATAGCAGCCACTTGTCTGGAGATTTCTCTGTACCGAATGCTTGTCATCTTCATTCTCTTCACAGCTCCTTGGATCATTTTTAGCCACCGAAGTAAAGAGGCATTGTCATTTGAAGGAAGTGTCCCAGTAGTACCGAAGTACTCTAGAACACCTAACAGTTGGTTCATGACCTCCGCAGCTACCTTCTCCGACTTCAGCTTGTCTTCAAGTAAGGCGTTCTTCGCCGAAGTCAATTCTTCCACCACACCGGAGAGCCTAGCTGCCTCCGTAGCTAAAGAATTTTTCTGGTTAAGTAGGTGGCTAGCCTCCTCTGCAGTTTTGGCTTTTTCCTCCTGGAGCTTGACAAGTTCAGCCCCCGCCGTAGCATGCTCTGCCCGCATCTTTTCTATTTCTGCCCGAAGCACAATTTGTTCTGCTTCGAGCTCCTTATTTACAGTCTCCAAGCTTTGCCTGGCCCTCCGCTCTGCTGAGACCATGTTGTCTAAATATGAAACTCGACCTTTGGAAATGTTAAGATTTCTCTAAAGAGTGGTGATTTCCTCTCGAAGGCGAAGGCTTCCACGTTCGTTTGAAACGTTCGCAGCTCGGGCCAAGACTATTTGCTGCAAAGAGAAAAAACTAAGGTGAGAAATTATTTGTATATAAGATTAATTTTTTTTGCAGATACTTCGTACCTGGTATGCTGCACGCTCCATGGCAGCGTTGAGCTCCGAACCCTCAGCCTCGCTCAAGATGGCTACCAAGTCTGTCTCCCCAACTTCGCGGCTAGCTCGATCCAAAGGCTCGAGCAAAGTCCGAAGTCTGGTTCTTCGCTCCAAGAAAGGAGCTAGAAGAGGGAGCATAGACAAGGCCCTCTGGTCATCTTCATTCGGTGAGGGGCCGGAGCGCTGGGCCGTATATTTTGGAACTTCGGCAGATTGGCCCCCCTCTATAGATTGGCTTCCGTCTGTCGATTCAGACGGAGTTAATCCTGAGCTTGGAGCAGGGAGGGGGTCCACCTTGCCTTTACCTTTTCCAGGTCCCATTTGAGCGACTTCTGGAATTGGCTCTGGAGTGGCCGAAGTCCCAGGATGTGTATCTTCAGGAAGGCCCTCTTCCGTAGGAGCAGATCCTGTTGAAGCAAAGGTATTATGCATTGTATAATTTCGCAGAAAAAAAGAACAAAAGAATTATGTGAAGTTTACCTCCGAAGTCTTGACGGCAGGTGAGCATCGGACTACTTGGCGGGTCAAAAGCTACCCCGAAGTCTTCTTCGGAGTCAGAATTCACAACTAAAGCTTCGACTGTTGGAGCCTCTTCGGGAGCTGCCGTCGTTGCTTCACTCGGAATCGAAGTTGATTCTACAGCAACTTCGACTCCACCTTCATCCATAGGGGCTTCATCTCGCGATAAGTCTTCTTGAGCAGCCGAAGTCCCAACTTGCCCAAGGTTTCCTTGAAACTCCGGCACGCTCGCAGCATCACCAATGTTTGCATCTGTTTGGGCTCCATCCTTGTCAATCAAGTCAACAAGCATTCTACCTTCATCCTCCGAGGAATCGGAGACCAAAGCTATTTGGCTTGGAGGCGCCGCAGTTTTTGGCTTTCGGGCTACTTTCTTCGATGGAGTCTTGGCAGAGGTCGAGGCTCCAACTTCGGCTTTCCTTTTCTTAGGCCCTTGTTCCGAAGGCGCCCAATCCAAAAGAGGAGGGGGAACAACTTCGAGTAGCCCCCATACTCGGTTGGACCGCTCCCAAGTACCTACCAACTTAATCCTCCATTCTTTCTCAGCCGGAGTCAGGACTCCCAGAATTTTCTCCGAAGCTCGCACGATTTGCTCCAAAGTCATAGGAGCTAGAGAGGCTGAAAGATAAGTTGATGTTGGTTATTTCTTCAAATAAATATATATGAAACATGTTGTTTTCGAAGTTACCTGCAGGGCTCGAGCTCGAAGAAATCTTTCGAAGGCCACCTTCCGTATCTTCTTCGAAGGTAATTGGCCAGTTGGCCATCAGAGGCGGGATCTGAAGTCCGATGAACTCCTCTGCCAAATCCCTCATACTCAGGCGATGGCTAATCCTCTGAAGAAGGCTAAGGCGAGCTTCGAGCTAGCCTGGATCCGGATGGACAAGGGCTTCCCTCCGGAAGTTTATGTCTTGAAGAGGTCCAGCTAGGTGACTCCCTGCCCCAACTTCAGCATAAAACCACCGGAGGATCCAATCAGTATACCACCTGGCATTGATGGCCTTGGCTAGAAATCGAAGAGCGTACTCGTCTCGAAGCCGGAAGTTAATACTCTCGAAGGCCACCACCATCTTCTCACATCCTTCAGCTCGCAAGGCCCATTCGAAGATGGAGAGGCGTGCTATCGTGTTCGGAGAAAGTTGGGGGAGAGTAACATGGAATAAATCTAGTACCTCGGCTAGGAAGTCGACGGCTGGGAGCCCAAATCCAGCCTCGAAGAAGGCTTCGAAGACAACTACTTATCCAGGCCTTGGCGAAGGAATAGCTTCTTCCCTTCTATCGCTGCTGCGAGCGACTCCCTCTTGCAGGTTGAAGGTCCTAGTTGGTAAGACTGATCTGCATACTTCGAAGAGGCCGGAAGGAGATCTTGAGGATCATCGCGTTGGGGATGTCTTCCTGGCGCCGCCATTGCTGCTACTGTTGCTGTCGGAGTCACCATCATCGATGTCACCGCCGCCGCTGCAGTCGTAGTCTACTGCCGAGCCAAGGCTGAAGCCGCCCCAGGAACCTTGAAACTAGTATTTGCCATGAAATCGCGTGGATTGCTTGAGAGGAAAGAATGGAGGCTAGGGTTGTCTGCTGAGTTGTTTGCACGAAAGTGGTGAGAAGGTATTCTGGAAAGGTTTGGGCCCCTTATTTATAGCACAGGCCGCGATTTTTTACCGTTTGGTGTCCTGCCGTTTCGCATTCCTAACCGTTATCTCTTTGCGAACTTAACGCATTTCCTTAACTTCCGTTGAGGAAAAAGCCAACGGCTATTTCCTCTAAGCCTGAAAAAGCTTTCGGATTTTTTAAGTTAATTCTAAAAAATAGTTCGAACATAACTTTCCTATAAGTTGATTCAAAGTTTCGAATCTCCGCATATTTTGGAGGCTGATTAAACCGTTAGCCTCTGCACATGATTATTTTTCTTGTGTATAATGCTCTCCTAACATCACAGGTCTAGCGGAGAAGCGTATTCGAGGGGCTACTGTTGGGGGAAAATACTTCATCCTCAGAGCCATTGTTGTAACAAGACAAAGACAGATGATTGAATCAAATGTTTCCAGTATATAACTCCGGAATCACCATGGATCAAGTTCGAAGTATGGAGGCAAACTCTAGTTCGGAGTATATCTTCGAACTAGGACTCTTCCGAGGGCTTCCTTGCCATCTAGGATGGAAGACTTATCTTTTTTCTCATTAGATTAGTCTTTTACCATTTTAGCCCTATTAAGGGTACCGAATAGTTTCCACTATGTCGGTTGTAACAGAGGGGTAAAAGGGTCTTTTCCTTAATGTTTGGGCCTATAAATACCCCCCGTTTTACTCTGTAATGGGGACCGAATACAAGTTATTCAATATACATCTTCGAACTGTTTTAAGCTATTATCCTATTCAGAGGCTTGAAATAGTTTACTTCGCAAACACTTCGTTTGTTAGTTTCTAACCTTCAGAAACCTGTTAGCGTAATCTTTTACGCCAACAACACTCAACTTCTCCACTTCATCAGGTGTCGAAGCACACTGAACCTTACTGAGAGAAATACCATGTGACATTGGCAGAAAACCCTTCTTGGAATTCTCCATTTTGAACCGCTTCAAAACCTTGTCAATGTACATACTTTGGCTTAATCTAATTAGCCACTTTGATCTATCTCTATAGATCTTTATGCCCAAAATGTATGCTTCCTCTCCAAGATCTTTCATTGAGAAACTATTTTTCAATGAAGTCTTGACAACATTCAGCAAAGGAATGTCATTTCCTATCAATAATATGTAATCCACATATAAGACCAAAAATGCAAGAGAGCTCCCACTAGCCTTTTTGTAAACACAAGGCTCTTCTTCATTCTTGATGAATCCAAACCCTTTGACTACCTCATAAAAATAAAGATTCCAACTCTAAGAAGCTTGCTTCAGCCCATAAATGGACTTCTGCAACTTACAAACTTTCCCAACATTTTTCGGATCGTCAAGACCTTTAGGTTGTGTCATGTACACATCCTCACTTAGGTTTCCATTCAGGAAGCCGTCTTGACATCCATTTTCCATATCTCATAATCATAAAATGCGACAATTGTTAGGATGATCCGAATAGACTTACGTATGGCGATGGGCGAAAATGTTTCATTATAATCAACACCTTAAATCTGTATGAAACCATTCGCCTCCAATTATGCTTTATAAATGTGAACATTTCCATCAACGTCTATCTTTTTCTTAAAGATCCATTTACACACAATAGTTTTTACAGCATCGAGTGGATGGACCAAGTTCCAAACTTGATTTTCTCACATGGACTCTAATTCGGATCTGATGGCTCCAAGCCATTTCTAAGAGTATGGTCTCATCATTGCTTCTGCATAGGTATTGGGCTCGTCGTTGTCCAACAACAACATGTCATGATGCCCGGTGGTCAAGAACATGAACCGCTCTAGCGCATAACTCACCCTCCTAGACCTTCGTGAGGCTAGTGTCTCAACAACATGTTCTGCAACCCTTTGCATGTCTTGTTATGGTTCAGTGGGATCTAGAACACTTTCCAGTGGCTCTCAAATTTATTTGAGATGCACCGTTCTCCCACTAACCCCTTTCAAGAGAAACTCTTTCTCAAGAAACATATCATTCCGAGCGACAAACACTTTGCCCTCTTCTCTATTATATAAATAGTATCCTTTGGTTTCCCTAGGATATTCCATAATGAAGCACTTGTTAGACTTAAGGAGTGAGCTTGTTAGACGTCAAACGTTTAACATATGCCTCAAAACCACAAATCTTTAGAAAAGACAAACTGGGACGCCTCCCAATCCACATCTCATATGGCATCTTCTCTACTGACTTAGATGGAACTCCTTTCAATGTGAAAGTGGTAGTTTCTAGAGTGAGTCCCCAAAAATATAATGGAAGATTAGCAAGACTCATCATCGACCAAACTATGTCCAACAAAGTGTGGTTTCTCCACTTGGACACCCCATTTCACTGAAGTGTGCTGGGTGGAGTCAGTTGTGGAACAATTCCACACTGCTTCAGATGATCACTAAACTCCTGGCTCGAATATTCACCTCCATGATCAGATCGAAGAAATTTAATTGTCTTGTCTATATGATTTTGTACCTCATTTTGCAACTCCTTGAACTTTTGAAAGGACTCCCACTTATGCCTCATTAAGTAGACATAACCATATATACTCAACTTGTCAGTAAAAGTGATACAGTACTAAAAAACACCTCTAGCGGTATGACTCATTGGTCCGCATACATTAGTATGTACTATGGCCAAAAGCTTATTTGCCCTCTCACTTTTACCAGCGAAAGGTGTTTTTGTCAATTTTCCAAGTAAACAAGGCTTACATGTGTCATATGATTCAAAATCAAATGACTCCAAAAGTCCATCTCTATGGAGCTTCTGCATGCGCTTCTCATTTATATGACCCAAAGGACAATGCCAGACATAGGTAGGATTCAAATCATTGGGTCGTCGTTTCTTTGCATTAATATTATAAACATGTGCATCTTCAAGATTTAGATTATATAATCCATTTAACAATGGACAAACAATATAGAGCATACCATTCGAAAATATTGAACAACACTTGTTCTTTATTACGAATTAAAAATCTTATTCTAAACATAAAGAAGAGATAATGTTTCTGCCCAATGCTGGAACGTAATAACAATTATTCAATTCCAGAACTAATCTAGAGGGTGGCGATAAAGAATAAATGCCGATGGCCAATGTGCAACTTTTGCACCATTGCCGATGCGGATATCCAGTTCATCTTTTACACACTTTTTGACCTACTCAGTCCTTGCAATGATTTACAAGTATGAATCATTGACCTGGTATCTGTTAACACAAAAACGTGCCCCCGCACTTGGGTCAGTTCGACGATCCAAAAGTGTGCGGATACTTAGGGACAAGCCTAAGCGTAACATAGCACCGATGTCGTGTTCCGACTACCCTTGGCCGTGGTAAGGGGAGTGGAGTCGCCAGGCAATCAGATCACACAAAATAATCCAATTAGCCGAAAGAAATATATCAAACAGAATAAATCAGCAAACCGGTCGGAGCCTGTCTACTTCGAAGTATGGTGCGAAGGGGGTAACCGAAGTATACCTTCGGCGTCTGATGTGAAGTGTCCCGCCGAAGGGTACCTTCGGCGTTCGGACTGATCTGGCTGAAGATGAACTCCAAACGGATCTAGACGTGACAATCACCTCTGAACAGCGGGGTTCAATGCAAAGTCTCTGATATAGTAAGATATAGAATAATGACTCAAACGCAACGCGCGAGCGTGACTTCGTCCGGAGCGGAGTACGAGTGTGGCGAAGCCTGTCGTGATGAAGTCGGTTGGCGAAGCGTGCGGTCGGAGCAGTAGTCTCGCCGAAGGGTGTTCTGTCAACCTCCGAACCGATCTCTCAGCTCCGGACACCTCTAACGAAGTAGCTTCGAACGTAGAAACCTGCAACAGATTAGATTCAAAGTACCAATTCGGCTTGAGGACCAAATTCTGCTAAGTGTTGCACTAGGAGCGAAGGTAGCAATCTATTACGCAGATTAGCGGATACTTCACAGGTGAAGTAACAAGGCGATAGCAATCTATTATGTAGATTAACAGGTACTTCACAAGCGAAGTAACAAGGATTACCACTATTCCGAAGTGGCCGTCGGAGGGCTTCCAAGAAAACCCACGAAGAGTACAGCAAAGTAAAGATAAAGTAAATGCGATTCAAAGCTAGGGCTTTGTGGTTTATTTGTGTTGGGGGGCCACTAAACTGGCTTCGCCTCTATATTTATAGGGACTAGACCTCTAATCTAATCTACTATAATCCGGCTGAATAGAGATAAACACTTAGCCAGAATCGGGTCCAACTCTACCTCTGCCCGAAGTGGGCCTTCGGCCAAGCCTGCCGACTCCTGCTCCTTGGGCCGAAGCTTCGGAGGGGTGGGCCTCCGAAGGCTTCCTGGCCGAAGGCCGTGGGCTGGCTGGAAGCTTTCGGAGCCCATAGTCCAATGGTCCTTCGGCCCTGTAGGGCTTCGGCCTGACCTGGGACATGAGTATTTTTGGCCCAAATTACCAAAATTGATATTTTGACAATCTTAACCATTGATGCCATTTTTTGCTATCAACACATGCCCCCTGCCTTTTAGTGAACTAAGTGAACTAAAAGCACAACAAGCTAAAGATGATACCTTCCATATTGGCCTTTCGACACCTCTTACGTTGTTTGCCACACACTTGGGAAATACCTTTTCAAGTATCTACCGTTCAAAGCTCTTCGAAACCGCTCTCCTTGCAGAGATTCTAACACATATGCATTGCTAGGAGCGATTTCGGCTATTTTGAAAGGGCCTTCCCAACTAGGTGACCATTTACCAAACTTGGGACTCTTAGTGCCTAAAGGTAAAATCATCTTCCAAACCAAGTCACCCACTTGAAATGATTTTGGTTTGACCTTCTTATTGTAGGCTTTAGCTACTCTCCTCTTGTCTACTCCCATGGCTTCTAAAGCCTTCAATCTCTTATCGGTCACTTCTTCTAGGTTGTCCTTCAAAAGAGTTTCATACTCGTCGACCGATAAGACATCTTGCTTTAACACCCTTAGAGAACCAAGATCTACTTCTACAGGGAGAACGGCTTCTTGTCCATACACTAACTCATATGGACTAACTTTGGTAGCACCGTGCTTTGCAATCCTACAAGCCCATAGCGCCTCGGAAAGCACCTCATTCTACCTTTTAGGGAACTCTTCAATTTTCTTCCTAATGAGCTTAATCACTATTTTATTGCTAGACTTGGCCTGACCATTGGCTTGAGCATAGTAGGGCGAAGAGTTTATCAACTTAATACCATAATATTCGGTGAAGTCCCTCACTTCTTTAGAAACAAATGAGCTACCTTGATCTGTAGTGAGAATTTGAGAAATGTCGAATATATGTATGATATGCTTCAAGATAAAGTCAAGTACCTCGTTGTGAGTCATGTTCTTGAGAGGCACGACCTCGGTCCACTTGGTGAAGTAATCTGTTGCCATCAACACGAACCGATGCCCTTTTGAGGAAGGAGGGTGAATTTGGCCGATGAAGTCTAAACCCCAACTTCGGAATGGCCATGGCTTGACAATAGGGTTAAGTAATGAAGCAGGAGCTAATTGAATATTGCCGAACTTTTGACATGCTCCACACCCTCTATAATACTTAAAACAATCCTCAGCCATAGTCGGCTAGTAGAAACCCGCTCTTTTGAGCATCCAACTCATTTTTTGGACCGACTGTTGAGTGCCACAAAGTCCTTCATGGACTTCTCCCATAGCCACCTAGGATCATTCGTGGTCTAAACACTTTAACAGTACTCCGTCGATGGTTCGGCGATACAGTGTGTCATCTATCAACACAAATTTAAACGCTTGTCACCGAACATTCTGATCAACCCTTTGGCTAGGGTCTCTCAAATACTAGACGATTGGAATTATCCAATTGCCCTTATGGGCTTCGGAGGGTATCGCTAGCTCACTTCCTGAAAAAGTGTCTAGGCTACTGATTTTGGGGTGCCCCACGAGCCCTTCCTGCTTCTACCGAAGCCTGGTTGGACTGGCCGTGCGGAGCACATCAGGCCGAAGCCTCCTGCAGAGGGTCTGGACTCCCGGAAGCCCTCGCTGTCCCGGGGACTCCAGCTCGTGGGCTCCGGCGTGCCCGACTCTTCGGTGGGCAGAGCACTCCCGTACCAGGACCTTGGCGCGCGGTAGCCTCCGGCAGCTGGAGGGGTCTGACCCGGAGGGTGCGCCTGCCTGAAGTCACTGGCTTCGGCAATGAGAATAAACATCGGCTTCTCCCATACAGAAAATTTTCCTCTCTTGACTTGGTAACCACATGCTTGCTGAGCCAAATCATTTGCAACCGAATTGGCCTCTCTTGACACATGAGAAATTTTGAAGTCATCAAAAGTAGCAACTATGTCCAAGCACTTATCCAAGTAGCTGTTTAGCAAGCCATTAAAAGATTGAGCACTCTTAGCCACTTGTTGTACTACTAACAGGGAATCACCATGCGCATGGACATGTTTAACACCCATGGAATCTAACAATTCAAGACCTAGCAGTAAAGCCTCGTATTCAGCTTGGGTATTAGTAGAAGGAAACTCTAAACGAGTCGAGGTCTCAAAGTGCGCTCCGCTAGGTGATATGAGGACCACTCCAATACCTTGGCCATTTTTGCAAGTTGAACCATCAAAGTAAAGTTTCCATGACATTACTTCAATCAAAGCAATATTGTTGCTCCAACTGACGTCTATGTGGTGATCAACTATAAAGTTTGCTACGATCTGGCCTTTCATAGCTCTTAGGGGTGAGAAGCCATGTTGAAGAGCGTGGGCCTCATGGCTCTAGATATGATGAGTGATTGTCCATGGAAGTCAAGAGGACACAAAGAGAGGAGAAGACATGTTTGTGTCTGGGCCGCATGTGACTCAGGTATACGGGCAGCGAGCGACTGTCGGGCAGAGGGGTCGTGAAGTCAGGCTGGCCCAATCTGGGTACATGGGCTAGGAGCAGCAGAGGATCCACTAGGTTGTTGACCAGGATTGACTCGGGCTAGCAGCAGCAGAGTGATTGCTGGGCTGAGAGAGCCGTGGAATTGGGCTGGCCCAATCGGGGTACCTAGTGCAAAGTCGGTGGACGCTTTGTTAGTTTCAACGCAAAACTGACAACCGCTGATCTTGGATCTGACCGTTCTGAGGCGAAGCCGTAGCCGCTACAATAGCTCCACTTCAGGATAAGTCATCTGTAATTAGGAGTTTACTATTTTGCCTTTAGGCCCATAGTCAGTCAGTTGAGTCTGTAAAAATATCATACGGGCATTTTGGTCTTTTCCATTTTATTTCAGCGTCTGTAAAAACCCTAAGGGTCTTTTGGTATTTTCCTAGGCTATTGGACTGCCTATAAATAGGGCCCCAATCCCTAGGGTTAGGGTTACCCATTGTGAAATAAAGTTTATTCTCACAAAAGATTGGGTCACCTTTTTGGTTTTCTCTCTGTTTTGTTCCCGTGGGTGCGCCGCCACTATTCGTCTCAGGTTCTTCAAGATGTGCTTCTCTGACTGAGAAATCATTGCTTCAGGTTCTATTATTCCTCTCTCAGTCATTGAACATCTCGCTGTGAATCTACTTCTTGATCACCTCGTTTTGCGTGCCTAGCCTGTGATTATCTGTGTGCGATGGTTTAGACTCTGGTATTCTGTGTTTTCGTGCGCTGAAAGCTCATGCGTTAAAACTTTGTTATTCGTGTCTCGAGGGAGTTCTGTAGATCTGCTGTGCCGCACTAAGCTTCAATTTTTATTCACTGGCATCTCTATTTTTCTCTGGTGCATAACTTTTTATTCGATCCCATAGCTTGTCATCGGTAGCTTGCATAGCTAGCCAGTTATGTTTTCAGCCGCAGTAAGTGTGCTTCTTTGCAGTATGCGGCAGGTCATTTGAGAGTTTTTTTTTCAGCGGCTTGTCAAATCAGCTAGTAGCAGCCTAATCTTCTAGGCTTTTCGCATAGCTACTGCAGCTACTCAGATTGCTATTTTTCTTGTGGCTCGGTTATTCACGAGAAGCTAGCCTGCAGTCTCTGTGCATTTTACACGAGGGGCTGTTTCTACAGAGTGTATGCAAGTTTTGTTTCAGAGTTTTTTCGCTGAAGTTTTGCTGTGTACGAAGTGCTTCGAAGGTATACGCGGGTCTGTTTTTGCTTAGCGAAGATCCTAGCACATACTGTCTTCGGCATAATTTTTGGGTACCTTTGGTTTTTTGAGACTGGTTCGAAGCTACTTCGTTCCGAAGTAGGCTTCGCATTTTGGTAGGCTTCGGAGTTTTTGGTTTGTGTCCTTTGGCTGATTAGGCTTCGGATGTTCGAAGTATACTTTGCACGGTACACTTCGTCAGCAAAAGTAGACTTCGACAGCTAGCACTGCACACCTCATTTCCGAAGTACCTTGTTCGAAGTCTAGGAGCAGACTTCGGCAGCTACACACTTCACCAAACTGTACTGCACGGACTTCGACAACTCTAGGCTTCACACGTCCACATAGCACAGGCTTCGACGAGTATCGAACGGGAGACAACCTTGAACAGTAAGATTCCTCATTTTACATGCACTCAAATTAAACCTCTGTGATGATCTATTTTTTTGAAGCTTGATACGTCCATGTTTTAAATGCTTTGTTAATTTGCCTTTAAGTACTGTGTTGGTGTCTCTTTGTTAAGGACACCGGTCATTTTTAGGCTAGATCATTTTAGGCTTTGTTGATCTGTTTACTTTTCCCTGCTAAGTCTGTTGAGGTGTGTTTGGTGTTGGGAGCAGGCTATAGATTCGAAAGAATTTTTTAGGCGCCCATTCACCCCCTCTGGTCACTACTTTCAGTCCTACAAGTGGTATCAGAGCCTGGTTAGGGTTTTTCCATACCTTGACCGGTTCTAAACCCAGGTAGTGATCATGGCTTCTCCTGGAAAGGTCCCGTCCTTGGAAGCTTATGGCTATAATTATTGGAAGACTCGCATGCGAGCCTATCTCATGAGCCAAAGCTCAAACATTTGGGACATTTGTGTTCACGCTACTTTCACCGTATTGCTAGTTGCTGAGTGTAATTCTCCTAATATTATCGCCCAGCATCTGAACAACAACAAAGCGGTGAACATTTTGTTTTTTGGTTTAGGTCCCACTGAATTTGAGCATGTGAGCCATCTCACCACTGCTAGAGAGATCTGGGCTACCCTCTAGGCACACCATGAGGGGACAGCCCAGGTCAAGGCTTGGCTCTATCAGACCTACCGGCGTGAATATGAAAATTTCACACAGAAGTCGGGTGAATTTGTTGAAGCTTTGTTTAGTCGTTTTCAATCGATCATCAATAAGCTTCGGGCCAACAAGGCCGAGGGAGTTCAGCTGGTCTCAGATCATGAGCAGGCGCTCAAGGTTCTCCATACCTTGGACCCTAAGATGTGGGAGATCAAGGTATCCTCTATCATTGAGAGCACCTCTTATGATACCTTGACAATTTCTGAGTTGTTCAGCAAGCTGAAGGCCACTAAGGTTGATACCCAGTTGAGATCAAATCTCACTGGCTCTGGATCAAAAACCCTGGCCCTTGCTACACCTTTTGCTGACCCCTCTCCTATGAGTTGTGCTGGATTCTCCTTGATGTCTATCACTGAGGACCAGCTTGAGTCGTTAGGAGATGATGACTTGTGTCTGTTTAACAACCGGGTGCGTTGTGTCTATGATAAGCGAATGTTCAAAAGACACGGCACAAAATCCGGATGCTTTGAGTGTGGTGATCTAGGTCACTTCATCGCCGACTGCCCCAAGCGCAATGGTCACAAGAAGGGTACCGGTGGTGGTTTCTACGACTCCGGCAAGCACGATGGCTCCTTCTTCACAAAGGGCAAGCCAAAGACCAGATTCTTCAGAAAGACCCTGAAGGACTACCGGTGTGAGAACAAGAAGCGGGACAAGGCCTTCTTCGCAGAGATGGAGAAAAGCTAATCCAAGCGGTCTTCGTCTCCTTCCTCTTCATCAAGCTCAAGCGATGAGGAGATTGTGATAAGGAAGGGGAAGGACAAGGACAATACGGCGGGCCTCTGCTTCATGGCCTTCGGGGACAGGCCGAAGAGCCGCTCACATCAACGCCGAAGATCCCGCAAGAGCTTCTGCTCAATGGCTCTTCGGGATAAGGAAGAGAAGGGCTCCTCCGATGACTCCGATGATGACGACAATGAAAAGGTATCTTCTTATGAACATGAAATCGTTGATTTACTTGAATAGAATCGTCAGGAGTTGAAATATCGGGAAAAACTGCTTAGAGGGGCTAAGAAGAGGATAGATGAACTTGAGAGTGAGCTTGCCATGGCCAACGGCATAATTGAGAGTCTATCTTCTTCCCCTTGCTTGGGTGATAGCAGTGAGTGCCCAAAGTGTGAGGTGTTGCTCTGTGACCTAACGACTCTGAAGTCCAGGTACACAAAGAGGGTAGATGAGAGGGACGCTTTGGCCACTGAGCTTGAGAGCGCTCAGCTGGAGCTGAAAGATGCTTATGCCACTGTTGTTGTGCCCTGTGTTGATTGCCCATCCCATCTAGCTAGTTTAGCTGAGCTGAAAGCCAAGGGTGATGAGCGATTGGGCGATTTGGAGAGAGTAAGAGCTGAGCTAGCACAGACTAGGCTAGAGCTTGAGACACTGTCAGTTCCGCCCACTGTTTGTGAGAACTGCTTGTCTCTTAGATTGGATTTGATCAAGATGAAAGCCGAGAAGTCTATCCAGGTTGATAGAGAGTGTGAGACCTGCTTGTCTCTGGTGGAGGTTCTAGCTTCCTTGAGAGAGGAGCTAGCTGATGTTCAGAATGAGAACTTTTACCTTCGTCAAATCCTGAGTTGGGTGAGTGCCAGAGAGGCACAGCTCGGCATGATGATCCAGCAGTTTAAGAGGCGGGATGGGTTTGGGGTAGGCTACACCTACAGCAAGGCTGATTTTGAGAGTGCTATTAGCCGAGCAGTGGAGTGGAGTAAAATGACTCATGAACAGAGATACCCCGAGACTCACTCCACTGAGTCTTTTCAGGCTAGTCAGCTCAAGGATGGAGTGTTCCAAGAACAGCCTAAAGCTCTACCCAAGAAGCCCATCTGGGTTCCAAATCCCAAACACCTCCGCACTTCTCTAAACTCTCTTCCTGGACCCTCTCACACCAAAGAGTCTACACCCAACACCACTAAGCCAAGAACTCCAAGCCTCAACCACATCCCAAGAAGCCCACCTATCACTGTGAGTACTGTCAGAGAGACGTGCATCTTGAGGAGTTTTGCTTCAGGAGGAAGCGGGTTGAGAGAGCAGAGAGAGCTCATGGTGGGCAGGAGCAGTTCTACTAGCAGGGTGGTAGACTGAGAGTTCCTCGACGCGGGGATAGGATAGAGGCCAGGACGCGTCGTGTAGGTAGTGGTAGAGGAGACGACTTTCATGCCCGTGCTCCGGAGGGTGGTGTTCGCTCCGGTAGAGCTCCAGGTCATTTTGGAAATGGCTCTGGACCTCGTGGCCGAGGTTTTAGGCAGAACCGAGGATCACGCTTTGAGCCGCGCTTTGGTCCAGACTCTTATGATGCTTTCTGCTTTCCGTCTTTTGAGCAGATGGCTCAACATTGGTTTAGTTCTTTTGCTAAACCTGGTGCCGGACCATTTGCTCCCCCTTACGACCACTGATTGTGTAGGATTGGGGACTGGAGGACGTATGGATCATGGACTCAGGATGCTCTCACCACATGATGGGACATCACAGATGGTTCTCCAGTCTCTCTCCCCCGAGGTCCAAGGAATACATCACCTTCGGGAATAGTGGTCAAGGGAAGGTACACGGCATTGGCTCAATTCACATCTCTGACCATTTCTCTTTGAAGAATGTTGCTTTGGTTGGAAATTTGAACTTCAATTTGATTTCTGTTTCGCAACTTCTTGAGGATGGTTTGGAGGTTCGTTTTAAGAAGGGCATGTCTTCTGTGGTTGATTCTAGAGGGTCTTTGATTTTCCAGATCTTACCGTTCGGTAAGGTTTTTCGGATTGACTTCTCTAGTTCTTTTGGCCCTTCTCGCTGTTTGATTGTTGGATCCTCATCTGAGCTCTGGAAGTGGCATAGGAGGCTAGGCCATTTGAGCTTTGATCTACTAGTCAGATTGAGCTCTATGGACCTCATTCGAGGATTGCCCAAGCTTAAGATGGAGAAGGATCTAGTTTGCTATCCCTGTCATCACGGGAAAATGATTGCCGCTTCTCACTCACATGTGACTCAGGTGATGACTTCGTATCAGGGAGAGCTGTTACACATGGATACTGTTGGTCTAGCTTGGGTACGCTCAGTCAGTGGGAAGTGTTACGCGCTTGTGATCGTTGATGATTTTTCTCGATTTTTGTGGGTTTTCTTCTTGGAGTCTAAGGATGAGTCTTTTCATTTTGTTCATGACCTGATTTTGAAGCTGAAGAATGAGAACAATGGTCGGATGTAAGTGATTCGCTCTGACAACGGCTCTGAGTTCAAGAACTCTCAGTTCATCAGCTTCTGTAGTGATCAGGGTCTTGATCATCAGTTTTCTGCTCCTTACACTCCCCCACAGAACAGCGTTGTGGAACGAAAGAACTGCATGCTAGTCGAGACGGCTAGGACGATGCTCGATGAGCATAAGACTCCTAGGCGCTTTTGGGCTGAAGCCATGAACACGGCTTGCTATCTGGCCAACTGCATTTTTCTTAGAGCTTACTTAGGTAAGACTTCATATGAGTTGTGGTTTGGCAGACAGCCCAAGGTGAGCCACTTGCGAGCGTTTTGCTACAAGTGCTTTGTGCTCAAGAAGGGAGGACATTTGGACAAGTTTGAGTCTCGTTGCTGGCATGGAGTTTTTCTTGGCTATGCTTTGCATTCTCGAGGCTTCCGTGTTTGGAACCTCGACTCCCAGCAGCTTGTCGAGACTTGCGAGGTTTCTTTTGACGAGTCCTTGCCTTCTTTGACTCCTTCTTTTGAGCTTTCTGGAGATGATGAGCTCGGAGAGTCCATCTTTGAGGAAGATGATGATGCTCCAGCTGTTGATGAGGGTGGGCCTTCTGCACAGTCTGCAGAACCCACACCTTCTGAGACTTCGACTGAGGACGAGGGCGGACCTCTGATCACTTCTTCCACTTCGATCAAGCCCCCTCAGTCGAGTCCTGAGGTGCCAGCTGCTGACTCCGGTGGGGTGACTTCAGATCACCAGGGATCCTGAGCAGTTCAGCGTGATCACCCTTCAGAGCTCATCATCGGTGATCTGTCAGAGAAGACTTTGCATTCTTCTATTGACTCACTTGCTGTGTTTGATGAGTCTACTTTTGTTGCATCTTTTGAGCCTAGAGACGTTTCTCATTCTCTTTCTGATTCAAATTGGATTAATGCCATGCAAGAAGAGATTGAGAATTTTGTCCGCAATCGGGTGTGGACACTGGTTGAGCTGCCACCTGGATGCAACCTCATAGGCACCAAGTGGGTGTTCAAAAACAAGCAAGGTGAAGATGGGGTTGTGGTGCGCAACAAAGCTCGACTAGTTGCTCAGGGTTTTTTTCAGAAAGAGGGTATAGACTTTGAAGATACTTTCGCTCCTGTTGACCGTCTTGAGTCCATTCACATTCTCTTAGGTTTTGTTGCTTCGAAGGGTTTTAAGCTTTTTCAAATGGATGTCAAGAGTGCTTTTCTGAATGGGTACATAGAGGAGGAGGTCTATGTTAGGCAGCCCCTCGGTTTTGAGAACCCTAAGTTTCCTCGACATGTTTTTAAGCTGCAAAAAGCATTATATGGTCTTAAGCAAGCCCCTAGGGCTTGGTATGACCGGTTGAAGCAGTTTGTGTTGGGGAAGGGCTTTGTGATGGGTTCTGTGTATAAAACTATTTTCTTGCTCAGAGATGCCTCAGATTTCTTGGTTGCTCAGATATACGTGGACGATATCATTTTTGGTGGTACTACTGATGTTCTTGTGTCCAAGTTTTCTAAGCAGATGCATAGTGAGTTTGAGATGAGCCTCATTGGTGATTTCCACGTTGCGAGACTTTGGGTTGTTCTTTCCTACCAGAGTTCCTTTGTTTTGTGACAGCACCAGTGCGATTAGTGTACGGAAAAACCCTTGTCTCCATTCAAAAACCAAACACATTGATATGCGCTTTCACTTTCTGAGGGATCAATATGAGAAAGGTGTCATTGACCTTGTCCATGTTGATACCCATCATCAGTTGGCTGACATTTTCACCAAACCCATAGATCAGTCTACTTTTGAGCATTTGCGAGGGGATTTGGGTGTTGTGTATCCTTTTTAGGATATTTTGAGTCAGTTTTTCTTTCTTATTTACTCTTTTCTTGAGTCTTTTTGTGTGTGTTCATATCATGTATATTCACATATCACACTTTGAGCCTGCTTCTGTCATATGATTGATCTGCTTTACTTATTCTAGTTGGTACATGTTTTTGATTACTTGTCGATGATCATGCTTTGCTTTAGTTCACATGATATGTCTGATATCTGTCATATGCATGGCTTTTATGCTTTAAAATTGAAAAATGATCACCATTGCTTCTGGTAACTAGCATATGTAGGCTGAATGCTTTTGTTATCTGTTACATGCCTTGTAGCTAGATCCTTACCTAGATGCAGATATGCAACTTGGACATCTTTATGCTTTAAACATGGAAATGTGCTATAAAAATGATAAAAATCAAAAATTGAATGAAAAATACATGCCTTTTTATGCATAATTTGAAAAGATTCAGGTGGGTTTGCTTTGTAGCATTACATTGTTCTGGACTGCTTACCATAGCACCTTGGTATGAACTAGGACAGTGTAGTGTATGCCAAGACCAATGTCTTAAGCTTCTGATGGTCCAGTTCTGGCCTAGGCTTGACTTGGTCGGTTAGCATAAGGTTTGACATCAGTTAGCTTTTGCATCTCATGTTGTACCTTGCTTGTCAACTAGAAAATGTGGTGATGCTTTTGTTTGCAAAAATTGAAAAATGTGTGCTAATGACTTTCTTTAGATATCATCTATTGCACTGATCATGCAATGTGTCTTCGACAGTATGTCTTTTGCTATACCTGTTAGATGTTGTAATTGCAGTCAATCATATCTGAGAAGCATGCTTTCGACACTCCACCTGCACCCTAGTTGCATTCATTGCATATTTTGAGGGGGAGTTGCATTTCAGGGAGAGTTTGTGTGTCTTTAGAGCGTATTTCAGGAGGAGAAATTTTGGGTTACTCGTTCTCTTCGAAGAGTTTAAGGGGGAGTTTTAGCTTTCTCTGGGATTTGTTTCAGGGGGGTTTTTGTCCCGTTTGTCCTTACTCTTTGATAACCTTGTTGATAATTCTAAGATTGCACTCGTTTTGAGTCTTTACTTTTGGTTAACCATAATGACCACTTTCTTGTTTTTGTTCGGCTTTTGGTCATTAGGGTTAAACTTTTACTTTATTTTTCTTCTTCTCTGTTTTCTTGTGTTTTGTTTTCGTTGTTTACACATGTGCTTGCAGGTACTGGAGAACTGATGAAGAGAAGTGTTGACAATGCACTCATCAAGGGGGAGATTGAGGAGCCATGCTAAAGAGCGTGGGCCTCATGGCTCTAGATGTGATGAGTGATTGTCAACGGAAGTCAAAAGGACACAAAGAGAGGAGAAGACCTGTTGTGTCTAGGCCGCATGTGACTCAGGTATACGGGCAGCGAGCGACTGTCGGGCAGAGGGGTCACGAAGTCGGGCTGGCCCAATTCGGGTACATGGGCTAGGAGCAGTAGAGGATCCACTGGCTGTTGACTAGGATTAAATCAGGTACACGGGCGGTGAGCGATTACTGGGCTGAGAGAGCTGCGGAATTGGGCCGGCCCAATCCGGGTACCTGGTGCAAAGTCGGTGGATGCTTTGTCAGTTTCGGCGCAAAACTAACAACCGCTGATCTCGGATCTGACCGTTCTGAGGTGAAGCCATAGTTGCTACGATAGCTCCGCTTCAAGATAAGTCATCTGTAATTAGGAGTTTACTATTTTGCCTTTAGGCCCACAGTTAGTCAGTCGAGTCTGTAAAAATATCCTAAGGGCATTTTGCTCTTTTCCCTTTTATTTCAGCGTCTGTAAAAACCCTAAGGGTCTTTTCGTATTTTCCTAGGCTATTGGACTGCCTATAAATAGGGCCCCAATCCCTAGGGTTAGGGTTACCCATTCTGAAATCAAGTTTATTCTCACAAAAGATTGGGTCACCTTTTTTGTTTTCTCTCTGTTTTGTTCCCGTGGGTGCGCCACCACTGTTCGTCTCAGGTTCTTCAAGATGTGCTTCTCTGACTGAGAAATCATTGCTTCAGGTTCTATTATTCCTCTCTTAGTCATTGAACATCTCGCTGTGAATCTACTTCTTGATCGCCTCGTTTTGCATGCCTAGCCTGTGATTATCTGTGTGCGATGGTTTAGACTCTGGTATTCTGTGTTTTCATGCGCTGAAAGCTCATGCGTTAAAACTTTGTTGTTCGTGTCTCGAGGGAGTTCTGTAGATCTGTTGTGCCGCACTAAGCTTCAATTTTTATTCACTGGCATCTCTCGTTTTCTTCGGTGCATAATTTTTTATTCGATCCCATAGCCTGTCATCGGTAGCTTGCATAGCTAGCCAGCTAGGTTTTCAGCCATAGTAAGTGTGCTTCTCTGCTGTATGCGGCAGGTAATTTGAGAGTTTTTTTTCAGGGGCTTGTCAAATCAGCTAGTAGCAGCCTAATCTTCTAGGCTTTTCGCATAGCTACTGCAGCTTCTCAGAATGCTTTTTTTCTTGTGGCTCGGTTATTCACGTGAAGCTAGCCTGCAGTCTCTATGTGTTTTACATGAGGGGCTATTTCTACAGAGTGTATGCAAGTTTTGTTTCGGAGTTTTTTCGCTGAAGTTTTGTTGTGTACAAAGTGCTTCGAAGGTATACGCGGGTCTGTTTTTGCTTAGCGAAGATCCTAGCACATACTGTCTTCGGCATAATTTTTGGGTACCTTCGGTTTTTTGAGACTGGTTTGAAGCTACTTCATTCCGAAGTAGGCTTCGCATTTTGGTAGGCTTCGAAGTTTTTGGTTTGTGTCCTTTGGCTGATCAGGCTTCGGATGTTCGAAGTATACTTCGCACGGTACACTTCGTCAGCAAAAGCAGACTTCGACAGCCAGCACTGCACACCCCATTTCCAAAGTACCATGTTCGAAGTCTAGGAGCAGACTTCGGCAGCTACACACTTCACCGAACTGTACTGCACGGACTTCGACAACTCCAGGCTTCGCACGTCCATATAGCACAGGCTTCGACGAGTATCGAACAGGAGACAACCTTGAACAGTAAGATTCCTAGTTTTACATGCACTCAAATTAAACCTCTGTGATGATCTATTTTTGTGAAGCTTGATACGTCCATGTTTTAAATGCTCTGTTAATCTGCCTTTAAGCACTGTGTTGGTGTCTCTTTGTTAAGGACACCAGTCATTTTTAGGCTAGATCATTTTAGGCTTTGTTGATCTGTTTACTTTTCCCTGCTAAGTCTGTTGAGGTGCATTGGGTGTTGGGAGCAGGCCATAGATTCAAAAGAATTTTTTAGGCGCCCATTCACCCCCTCTGGTCGTTACTTTCGGTCCTACAAGGGGTTCATAGGCCAAATCATATTCACTCAAAGCGTAAGTCCATTTTCCGATTCTTCCACTTAGAATCGGCTTTTGCAACATGTGTTTTATAACATCGGTTTGACAAACGACAACACATGTAGTTGGGAGAAGTAATGGCACAATTTGGCACACGCGTAGTAATGTGACAAACACAAACGTTCCACAAATGCATACCTGGTTTCGGCGTCCAGCAGGCGGCGGATTAGGAACGTGATGATGTACTCATTTCCTTCTATCTCCTGGGTTAGCACGGCCCCGGTCACGCTATCTTCAGCAGCGATGTACAGCCGAAATTGGATCGTGACTTTAGGTGCTCTCACCATGGGCGGCGATGACAAGCACTCCTTGAGTTTCTCAAAGGCGCCTTGTTGGCTTGCCCCCCAAGTGAACTTGGCCTCGTTTTTTAGACGGAGTATGGGAACAAAGGCGTCAATCTTGCCGGACAAGTTAGATATAAAGCGATGCAAATAATTCATCTTGCCTGGCAACTTTTGTACATCCTTTTTGCATGTTGGTGTTGTAACGTTTCTAATTTTCTCAAGCCTCTTAGGATCAATCTCTATGCCTCTCTCATGAATCATAAAACCTAAGAACTTACCCGCCGACACGCCAAAAGCACATTTGAGCGGGTTCATTTTTAAACCATACTGTCGCATCCTATCAAAAGCAACTTTCAAATCAGCTAAATGGTTTCTCATAACGTCTGATTTGACTATGACATCATCAATGTAAACTTCTAACATAACTCCTAGCATGTCATGAAAGATTAAGTTCATAGCATGCTGATACGTGGCGCCAGCATTTTTCAAACCAAAAGTCATGATGACCCACTCGAATAAACCGACAAACCCAGGGCATGAAAAGGCGGTCTTGTAGATGTCCTCTTCGGCCATAAAGATTTGATTATAACCAGCATTGCCATCGAGAAAACTTAGTACCTTGTGCCCTGAAGCATCATTGATTAGCATGTCGGCTATTAGCATCGGATACTCGTCCTTCGGAGTGGCCTTGTTCAGATCCCTGAAATCAATACATACTCGTATCTTGCCGCTCCATTTCTTCTCTACAGGCACAATGTTAGCGACCCATTCTGTGTACCTGCATGGCCTAATAAACCCATCTCTGAGTAGTCGCTCTACTTCCTCTTTAACTCGGTCATAGACGGCCGAGTTAAAGCGACGAGGAGGCTGTTTATAAGGCCTAAATCCGGACTTGATAGGTAGCCTATGCTCCATGAGCTCGCGGCTTAGTCCCGGCATCTCGCTATACTCCCATGTGAAACAATCAACATACGACCGAAGCAACTTTATAACTTCGACCTTTTCATCAGGATATAAATGTTTGTTTACAAAAGTCGGCCACGGGATGCTACCATCACCTATGTCAACTTCTTCTAAGGGATCGGCCGATGCAAAACCTTATCCTAATTTCTCTACTTCGCTAAATTCCAATATGGCCTCGGCAATACCGTCTTTTTTAGACCGATACTGCTCTACACGAGGCTTTAGCCAATCCACATTACACTTGCTAGACATGACTACTAATGCAAAAATAGCCATGCTACACCAGCCGGCTTTATGGACACTAGTACAAAACGTCCTCCGGACACGCTAACAAAATCATAATCCGAAAGATCTCTACCAGAAAAACACTCTACCTTGTTGTGAACGGCGTCAACTGATACGTCGGCCAATGCCACTTGGGCCAAAGTATCTGTGGGAATGACTTCTACTTCATCGTCGTCCCACTGAATTAGGCACTGGTGCAGAGTAGAAGGAATGCAGCAATTCGCGCGAATCCAGTCATGCCCAAGCAGCACGTTGTAGTTACCTTGTACATCGACGATGAAAAATGTTGTTGGCAACGTCTTGTTGCCCACTGTCAACTCCATGGAGAGCACGCCCTTGGCCTCGGAACTCTCGCCATTGAAACCGTTGAGCATCAAGTTGGTCTTCTTCAGATCGTCCTCATCCCTGCCAAGCTTCTTCAACAGTGAGTAAGGCATTAGATTAACTGTGGTGCCACCATCGACAAGCATCCGGGAAATCGGCTGTCCGTCAATGTGACCTCTGACGTAGAGAGGCTTTAGATGGCGTGCCGAGTCCTCGGGCTTCTCAAAAATAGAGTTGCGCGGGCCGAGGTTCAACTGAGCAACCTTGGCCTCATCCAGCGGTAGGGTAAACTCAGCGGGCAGCATGACGACGTTGATGTCCATCGCCTGGGGTGTAGGCCCCTTGGAGACAGGCGAGTAGTCGTCGTCGAGCATGTCGTCATCGTCGCTCGGGCTAGGAGCCGGGTTGGTCATTTCAACTGGCTTCATCCTCCATACCTGTCTTGTAGTTGGTCGAGAGCAGATTTCTTCAAAAATAGTGTCCTGCTCGTCCTCGGCTTTCCTCTTGTGCATCTCCAGTGCCCGTAGTCGTTACAGACATCTCTTTTGTGATTTGGACATGCCTAGAGGTGCCCAAGATGGTTGTGGCTTGGTGCCAGGTGCTACTGCCTGGCTCCTATCAACTTTAGCCGAAGTGGTGTTGCCCACCTCAGCCTCATGCACTCTGTATTCAGAGGGGCCTTCGCTGTGGACCACGGCAGTCAGACTGGCCTTGTTCGGTCGATCGGACCAGGCTTCGGCGCGGGCTCTGGCCGAAGCAGGGGACTCACCTCCATCAGACTTCGGCGATAAGGCCTTCGGGATTGGGACTTCCTGAGACCCTACTCTGACTGTGATAGCTTCGGACTCCCTGTGCTCGGCCTCTTCACATGTGTATCCTTCGACTTCGCTCTGCACGGGCTGATTTGGAGGTACCACGGACAGTCTGTGGATGATGCCTCCCTCCACTGTGTCTATGTGTCCCTACCATTCATAATACTCCGAAGGAAAACAATGCATAGTGTTAGGTTGTGGAGGGTACTCCGGCTGTGATACATACGGAGCCCACAGAGTCCTCGCCCAGTTGTACGGTGAAGGTATCGGTGGCTCTAGTGGCCTCGCCCACTGTGAGCTGAACCCATTACCTGGAGGGGTGTTCGGTAGAGTCGACGGTGTCTTAGATCATATCAGCGAGAGGTCTTGCCAGGCCGAAGGTATGTTCGACTAGTGCGGGCCGAAGTTTCCTGTCGAAGGACTCATCTAGAGTGGTGCGGGGTTCAGCCATTGGGGGCCGAAGTTATTGTATGGGGAACTCGGCCACTGAGGTCCAAAGCCACTGCATGGAGCGTTAGGCCACTGTGTTCCGAAGTCATCGTGCGGAGGGTTCGGCCAATATGGTCTGAAGTCGCCGTGCGGAGGGTTCGGTCACTACAGTCCAAAGTCATCGTGCGGAGGGTTCAGCCACTACGGTCCGAAGCCATCACGAGGAGGGCTCGGCCACTGCTGTCCGAGGCCACCCATAGGAAGTATTGGGCCCTTCGGCTGACTTAGTTTTTTAGCGCGGGAGCATGCTTCCTTGGCTTTTCTTTGATGCTTGTTCAACAACATCTTGTATGTTACCTTCGGCTTCTTGTGAGCCTTAGCCGAAGGGGTGCTAATGTTTCATTTCAACACCCCCACCTCGGGGTTCTTAGGTATGAGTGTGCACGTGCGTGGTTCTCTGACAATTATCGCCTTCCCTTTAGTCGACTCGGCCTGTTCTGGCCAAATCAATACCTTCTTCTCACCGAGGTCGACGATGTTGACGGGGAAAGGATTTTTGTCCAGCTTCATCTTTAGATTGTGGTCTATTTTCAATCGTCCTTCTTCTATTTCCGATTGAACCTGCCATCGAAAAACATTGCAATCGTTAGTATTATGTGAATGCTAGTCATGCCACTTACAGTATGGATGTTTCTTCAACTCATCGGTAGATGGAATGACTTGACCTTTAGGCAACCTGAGAATCTAGTTCTTTAAGAGAAAATCAAATATTTTATCACACTTAGTTATATCGAATGAGTACTTGACCTCACTAGGCCGATTCTTCGTGGGAGACGGCCATAATTCGGAGCAAGTGATAGGTTTACTCTTAGCGTTCCAAACCCATTCGGCCGCGTACATGTCGGTCGAATCCTCCTCTTCTGATTCCTCCTCGTCGGAGCGTTCCATGACGTGGATTTCAGCCCTAGGCTTGTTAAATGTTTTAATAAACTTTTTATCTTTAGCTCGGCCTTCCTGAACTAGAGACTGCTGCAAGACTTGGCTAACCTCTAAAAAGTTCTAGTTGTCTAATCTTTCTTTAATCTCAGAACGCAACCCATTAAAAGCTAGTTCCGCCAAATCCCTTTCTGAAATACTAAGGCTGAAACATCAGTTTCTATTATCCCTAAAACACTTGATGTACTTGGAGACGTTCTCGTTAGATTTCTGCCTAACCGATGTCTAGTGTGAAAGCCTAAGTTCTGTCTCACCTGTGTAAAAGTAATCATGGAATTTTCGTTCCAAATCATCCCACGTCTGAATGAAGTTTGGCGGGAGCGCCGAAAACCAAGTGAAAGAGGTGCCGGATAGCGACAGAGAAAATAGTCTAATTTTTAAAGCGTCTGTCCCGCTAGCTTCTCCACATTGTGCTAAAAATTGACTAACATGCTCTAGTGTGGTTTTGCTACCTTTGCCGTTGAACTTACTGAATTCGGGGATTCTATAGCCGCGGGGGTAGGGTATCGTATCGAAATGATCGGGATATGGCTTACGGTAAACCCTAACCCGACCCTTAGGCACGAAGCCGGCGCATTCCCTAAATAGTGCGCGGATTCGCTCCTCTAGGTTATCTTGGCTTGCTGTCTGCGCACGTCTCTCATGCAGGGCGTGACATGCGGCGGGATGTCGGCGTGTCGGCCATGGGCCTCTTTCCTACGTGCTAGCTGTACGACGTGATCGAGCCCAGGTGCCTGTGCATGTGGCGTGGGTAGCGCGGGCAGGGCTAGTATCGGTGCAGGTGGTGGTGGTGCGTGGTGCGTGGTACGCAGTGCTAGTTTGGCTGTAAGAATAATGACTAGTCTCGGCCATAGGTGTCGAGGTCGGAGACGTAATGGTCTTGCCAGTGTTACCATCAGTTATGTTGTACACATGATTTACCAGAGGTACACTAGCAATAGGGACTGGTGGTATGGCCTCAGTAAAGCCGAACCTTCTAAGAGTTGCCTCTACTTGGGAGCTAACTGCCGAATCTAGACGGTTGGCTAGCGAAGCGCTAATGGCCTGATCTACTGATGCGGCTATTTTTTGCTCAATCTCTAAAGAAGATAAACGAGGCGATATGGGTGTTACCTGGATCCGAGCAAGGTCAGGGGCGATGATGTCGCGCTTGATGAAGCCCGCGCGTGTCTTGACGTAGCCCCCAAGCATCATGTCTTGGAGCGCCTTTAACTTTGCCTCGATCTCTGCTCGGTCTTCTACAGGAATATCTTCAAGAGTAGGTGTTAGGATGTTGCGGTTGTCGATATCCGCGCCTCCTATGGTGTCCATCGGCGGTGTATACGTAGCAGTCGTTGTAGATGTACCGGTGGCCGATGTAGACGTACCCATCATGTTGGCGTAGCTTCTCCCCAGCGGAGTCGCCAAAAAGTGTGTTGACACGAAAACGTTCCCCCGCACTTGGGTCAGTTTGACGATCCAAAAGTGTGCGGATACTTAGGGACAAGCCTAAGCGTAACACAGCACCGACATCGCGTTCTGACTACCCTTAGCTGTGGTAAGGGGTGGAGTCGCCAGGTAATCAGATCACACAAAATAATCCAATTAGCCGAAAGAAATATATCAAATAGAATAAATCAACAAACCGGTCGGAGCATGTCTGCTTCAAAGTATGGTGCGAAGGGGGTCACCGAAGTATACCTTCGGCGTCTGATGCGAAGTATCCCGCCGAAGGGTACCTTCGGTGTTCAGACTGATCTGGCCGAAGATGAACTCCAAATGGATCTAGACGCGACAATCACCTCCGAACAGCGGGGTTCAGTGCGAAGTCTCTGATACAGTAAGATACAGAATAATGACTCAAACACAACGCACGAGCATGACTTCATCCAGAGCGGAGTATGAGCGTGACGAAGCCTGTCATGATGAAGTCTGTTGGCGAAGCGTGCGGTCGGAGCAGCAGTCTCGCCGAAGGGTGTTCTGGCAACCTCCAAAACCGATCTCTCAGCTCCGGACACCTCTGACGAAGTAGCTCCGAATGTAGAAACCTGCAACAGAGTAGATTCGAAGTACCATTTTTGCCTGAGGACCAAATTCTGCTAAGTGTTGCACTAAGAGAGAAGGTAGCAATCTGTTACGCAGATTAGCGGATACTTCATAGGGGAAGTAACAAGGTGATAGCAATCTATTACGTAGATTAATGGGTACTTCACAAGCGAAGTAACAAGGATTACCACTATTCTGAAGTGGCTGTCGGAGGGCTTCCAAGCAAACCCATGAAGAGTACGGCAAAGTAAAGATAAAGTAAATGTGATTCAAAGCTAGGGCTTTGTGGTTGATTTGTGTTGGGGGGCCTATGAACTGGCTTCGCCTCTATATTTATAGGGACTAGACCTCTAATCTAATCTTCTATAATCCGGCTAAATAGAGATAAACACTTAGCCGGAATTGGGTCCAACTCTACCTCTGCCCGAAGTGGGCCTTCGGCCAAGCCTGCGGAAGCCTGCTCCTTGGGCCGAAGCTTCGGTGGGGTTGGCCTCCGAAGGCTTCCTGGCTGAAGGCCGTGGGCTGGCTGGAAGCTTCCGGAGCCCATAGCCCAATGGTCCTTCGGCCCTGTAGGGCTTCGGCCTGACCCGAGACATGTGTATTTTCAGCCCAAATTACCAAAATTGATATTTTGACAATCTTAACAATTGATGCCATTTTTTGTTATCAACAGTATCAAATACCCATGAATCATTTGGGCGAGTACAAGATTAATTTCAATAACATTTATACTTGAAGTAGAAGCGGAAGTCCCACTTCCCTTCCCCTTCCAGATTTCTTCCGAGTACCATTTGCAGTTCCTGAACCAGTCAAATAAGGATATTGAGGTACCATACCTCTTGATCTGAGCTTTGTTTTCAAACATGCATTGGTGTCCCATAATCATAGTATGAACATCCTTGTTCTCATCTCGCTTCCAAATCTCAGAGGACATACTAGTAGGTATGAGACAACTTACATTAAGTGGCTCATTTGAGTGTTTCTCACAAGCCCTCCGGTCTACTAGTTCATCATGATGGGACTCCTCTAGAACATATTATTTTTTCTTTCGTTTGAGAACACTTCTCAAGTTTCTATACCAATTTATAAAGATTGTTCCAGAAAGAATAAATCACAAATTAAAAATTGATGTGTTCTTAATAGTATTCGGTGTCATGATCTACAAAAATAAATGCAAGGTTCAACACTATGCTATGTTTATCTTTTATCCAATAAAAGATGTTCCACTATGTAAAAACAGTCAGTTTCCCTCTAATGACTAATATTGGCACAACATCCATATTAATTCTAACTCCTAGTGAGCTTTTGCATCACTGCTAGAAGCTAGGTAACCTTGGTAAGCAACCATTTTTTAATCACATCATATGTGACTCTTGTCATTGGGGAAACATCCAATGCTCAACGTCCAACTCCATGCTCCAAACACTACAACAAAATAGAACATCTTCGTCGGCCAATTTAACTTCCGTCGGCCTACAAGACCTGACGGAAGTTAATTTAACTTCTGTCGGCTTTTGACTGTGGCCGACGGAAGTTAAAAGGTTTCCGCCCGCACCCGGGATAAAAGCCGTAACTTCCGTCGGCCAATATTAAAGTCGACGGAAATTAAAGTTAACTTTTGTCGGCTTTAGATGTGGCCGACGGAAGTTACGTTTCGAGCAGCGCGCCTTCTTTTTCCCAACCCGCCCCCTCTTTTAACCCTAGTTTTTCCCGTCGCCACTTCTGCTCTTCCCCGCCGCCACCTCCACGCTACCCGGTCAACACCGCCTCCGTGCCTTCCCGCTGCCTCTGTGCGCCTCCCCAGCCACCGCCACCTCTGATCTCCTCCTCTCCCACTCCGATCGCTCCTTCCCCGGGATGCCCACTGCCTTGGATCGTCGCCGCCGCCGCCGCCACTGCCAAGGCACAAAGCCGTAGAAGCCATGGAGCCCCACGCGGCAGGCGGAGGAGAAGGAGGAGAGGGCGGCCGCCGCCTCCGCGCCACCTCCGCGCGCCTTCCCGGCCACCACCACCTCCGATCTTCTCCTCCTCCCACTCCGGGATCCCCACCGTCCCGGATCTCCACCGCCGCCACCGCCCGAGCGCATAGCCATAGAAGCCATGGAGGAGAGGGCGGCCGCCGCCTCCGCAGCGAGCGAATCGCTGGCGGCGACGCAGCAAATCGCCGGCGGCGCAGCAGCAGCGAGACGGTCGGCACAGGTAGCATGTGATGCAATGAGAGGAGGTAGCTATAATTATATTGGCTAATGCACGGATGAAGGGAGAACAGGAGCAAGGGTGTGTGTGTGTTTCACAGGGAGGGCGCGCGGCCGACAAGGTGTTCGTGCAAATGCCGCTGTGGACTTTCCCTGATTCAACAATTAATTCTATGTATGCTTAATTCTATGTTTGCTCTCCTCGTGCACAGGATGGAATCAACATGATATCCTTTTCGAATTTATGCAGGATGATATAGCGGTGGATCACCTTCTTGTACAATGGTATGGCTTTCTTTTTTACCTGTTATTTTTCTTCTGTACATACTCTTATTTGCATTTACAAAACTGAGCCATCTTTTGGTCTTTCTTCCTAGACATCCCTTCAGAAAGGGATCCATGTCTGTAATTACGAAAAGGAGGTTTTATTATTGTGTTAATGCCAGTAAAACATAACAGGTTCTGATAAAGATTGATGTCTTGCTAATGACCTTGATTAACCCGGCTTCAGTTCCACAGAAAATAATGTCATTTGCGGTGAAAATGCTCGTGATCTTGCTCCCAGCGGATAGCCTCCCTACTTTCTGCTGCTTCTCTCTCAACCATATCTGCCATAAACCCAAAAGAAAAATCATTATCATGCTCACTGGACTATTTATCATGAATTGCATGTAGCTATTTAGCAAAATGATGTAATAGATGTAATAGATGTTAGCTATTTTATCATATTTCAGTTCATGTGTGTTCACCGGACTATTTTTTTAAAAAAGCAAAAAGTAACTTCCGTCGGCCACACATTAGACGACGAAAGTTATTTTTTTTATGTTTTTCCTGTTTTCCGTTAACTTCCGTCGGCCGTACATTAGCTGACGGAAGTTAAGTGTGTTTTTGCTGACGTGGCAAAATACCCCGATAATTTTCGTCGGCCATGTGGAGCCGACGGAAGTTAGATAACTTCCGTCGAACCGTTTCCGTCGGCCAAATGCCGACGGAAGTTAGCTTCTTCCGTCGGAAAATGGCTAACTTCCGTCGGCTTTGGCCGACGGAAATTTGCCGGATTGTTGTAGTGAAAGTCCAAAACCATTTTGATAGCCTTATTAAGCAAACCAATATTATGCATGCAGAAGTCCGACTTCCACCCTAACTGATCAAGATATAAGATAGCACTCTGTTTTGGCAGACCCACTATCGATGATCGAGATCCTTGGTAGGTGTAGATATTGGGAAGACCATCAATACTTAATTTTCTGAGGGAAAACTATTCTAGCAAGGTGACGTTGCCTAGCACGCACAAAACATGCAAGAATAGTATGACCAGAACATAAGTAAGCACCACAGGCAACACATTGATTGTGACATAGTATGGCCCCTTCACATGGTGATCTCCATCTCCATAGCTCCCATCATTTGTGTGCGCTTCCGACCTCCATGAACTTGGACTAGCCTATTACAAATAATAGCACCTATACTAGTTGCATGAGTCGAAGCATCACCAGTCGATACGCAGGTCGTACAAACATTAAACAGCCTTGGGCTGTAAATAATCATGACATGCAGGCCATATTAATAACATGAAATGTATCTCATACATTCTCAGCAAGGCCATACCTGGCACAAAATTTTCTGCAAAACAAAGTTAGGCGAAGAATCTACAAGTGAACGATATCTAGATCTAAAAATTTTAGCTCAATAGGCTCGAAATTGCCAGTTTTGGGTGGATCGAAACTTTTGATCTGATATCGGAACTTCCGATCCACTGGAACTTCCGGTGACAAACTGCTCTCTGTATCGATTAAAAACCGAGAACAAAACTTCTGATCCAACATCGAAACTTCCGATCTATCAGAACTTCCGATCTAATATCAGAACTTTCGATAGCAAAATTGCTCTTTGTATCGAATTATGTTTGGCATCGAAACTTCTGATCCACTAGAACTTCCGATCAGTATCGAAACTTCTGAAATTCGACGAACAGAAAATAGATCTAATCTATTTCCACCACGTATCTTCATACTTGATCGATCCAGATCGAACACTACGCACGTAGGCTCTGATACCACTGTTGGGACATGGGGAATCTACGCTAGCTAGAAATTTCAAAAAATTTGCCCCCAAACCCAAGAACCATGTGCGTGAGGGATCATGAATCGTTACCTTATAATGCGAGATGTGCTAGTGCAACAGAATAAGATGTTGGGGAAGCGCGTCCTCGCTTGTCCTCTTCTTGCTCCACCCATTCCCCGATGATCCAATCGACGATGTCCACGTGAAGAAGCCCACGGGCATCGCTATTCGAGCAACGCCTCTATGGAGTCCACACGTATAGGGATGAGATTGATCTCACGCTGGTGTGCTTACACCGTTGGTGAGATCTAGGGAGAAATCTCAATCTCAACTATTGAGATCAAGAAGGGAGAGGAGAGGTTCTTTGATGCTAAGGTTTAGATCTAATCTAAACTACAATTAATCTCATCACCATGACCTCCTCCCTTTATACAGAACTAGGACATTGGGTCCAAATCCACATTAAGGCCCAACAGATCCAATCTGTTTCATCCACCTCAAAACTTCTGATCCTGGATTAGAACTTCTGATCTGGACTCTTGATCTGCATCCCAGAAATTATCGGAACTTCCGATTATCTCATTGGAAATACTGATTCCAAATCAAAACTTTCGGTTTGAACTCTTTGTCTCTAAATTAGAAATAATCAGAACTTCTGATTTCAAATCGGAACTTCCAATTTAAACTCTCGGTTTCTCAAACCATAAAGCATCGGGACTTCTGATACCATATCGGAACTTCCAATTTGAGCTCTTGGTTTCTAATTTAGAAAATAATCGGAACTTCCAATCCTCCGAAAAGGGCACAAATCCTTCATATTTCACATATTTCACATGTTACAGTAGTTAGAACTCAATGTTTCATACATTGGTGTAAAATTTTTCACCCTTTTTGTTTCATATGTTTTTCACTCTTTTTATTTGTTCGGACATAGTGAATACTGCGTCCGATGATCGATGCTCGGTGGTAGAACGTACTAGCGCTAGTCATCTCCTCTTTATTAAGAGCAAATTTACCTTGAGAATCATAAAATGAACAACATTTTGGAACGGAGGATTATGTTTTTCATACAGGGAGGAGAGATGAAATTGAAAACAACGTATAGACTCTTATAAAAAGTCACCTTCCACGTGTTCCAAAAAAAGAAATATTAAATAAAGATAAAAACCACAAGATAATACTTTAATAGTCTTCTGGCAGCTAATCTATTATCCATTCTGTTATGTGGGCCCAGACCTGCTTGCTACATGTGGGACCCTACCTGCAAAAACTATCACTGCCAATCCTCAGCTAAACCATCAGACTAGTAGTAGTATAGCTAGTAGATTCGCATGAACCTTGACCATTTTGCCGTCAATGTTACCCTAAAAAGTAGGGAGTAGTTGCAATCTCCAGCAATGCAGTCAGTTAAGGTAAGGTAAATATTGGGGGAAAATACATCATTGATTCTCCAAGATTCTAAGCAAATGCATTATGCAATCAAGATAAAGGTAAGTTGTAATCTCGGAGCCCAAGACTTGCCTCCAGATTGAAGGACTCGAAGCCGAAAGGTCCGTCCAGGCTTTGGTCCGAAGAGACCCTCCGAAAGGCTTCCCCTCCGGAGTGAAAAACAACCAGAAAGATGGGACGTCTACCTTATCAATATCCTTCGAGCATGTTTTACCATATTAACCCTATAAGGGACACTGAAATAGTATCCACTATGTTAGTGTAATTAGGGGTAAAAAGGTCTTTTCTCTAGAGATTTTACCTATAAATAACCTCTTCTCGCCCTGTAAGAGGCATCGAATATTCAGATATTTAATACACACTTCGAACTATTTCGAGATATTATCCTTTTCGGAGGCTTAAGATAGTCCGCATTCACAAACACTTCCTTTGTTAGTTCTTGGTTTTATAGAACCTATTAGCGTAATCTGTTACGCCAACAGCTGGCACGGTCCGTGGTGAACTTAGTACTAAAAGCTAGTTCTCTGCCACTGCCTGTACTTCAAAGTACGTTTGTGGAGGGAGTTTCAGAGTCCCAAGATTCCGCGCACCCTTCGACAAGGGGCTTCAAGTATAGTTTGAAGGCTTTTCTCGCCTTCCACCATCGTTCGAAGCTCTCGGTCTCCGGACCCTGCTTAGCCTCCTAAGTCATGCCGCCCAAGCGGAGTATGGCCATCGGCCCTCTCCGAAGGTCCTCTCGGACCTCCAGAGCAGGACCTTCAGACATCCCTAAACTCTTGAAGTAGTCAATAACGCCCGAGCAACCGGAGCCCCTCAGAGAGCTCCGTCCATGCTCCGAACTAATTATGTCAGTTACCAAGACCTAGAGGACCCCTCCGGAGGAAGTGAGAACCCCCCGAAGACGTGGTCGCTCAGATGGCCCAACTTCAGGAGGAGGTGGAAAGATGGAGGCAGGAGGCCGCAGACAGGCTTCGTCCTCAGGACAACCTTGCTACTTCGAAGACGCATCAAGACAACGACCCCGATTATTATCCCGAAGCCCCCCAAGTCCAAGAGAGCATCGAGAACGCCTCCTTTGACGATGAATCTCCGCTGCATCCGGACATGCAGAAGGTGCACTTCGATCCCAGGTTCTGAGCTTCGAAGCTGCACAAATACTCTGGAGGGGCTGACCTCGGGGAATTCTCTTGCTATTATGCTCTTGCAATAGAAGCTAGCAGAGGGGACCGAAATACGATGGCAAAGTGTTTCCCCCTAGCGTTAGAAGGCGTAGCCCTTCATTGGTTCTGGTCTCTAAAGCCAGGATCAATTAAGTCGTGGGAGCAGTTGAAGAAGAAATTTGTGAGTAACTTCCTAGGGACCTTAGTAGCCCCGATGTCTACTGGAAGCCTTTTTTAGGTGAAACAGTAGGCGGGAGAAACTCTTCGGGAATACTTCACGCGCTTCGCCCACACCAAGTCCCAGATCAAGGGGCTATCCACGTCATCTGTTGTTGATGAGGCGCGTGAAGGTGTAATGAATCCCGACCTCCTCAGCAAACTTCATCGGAAGTCGGTGTCTCCAGTAGCACAATTGATGGCATACTTCGAGCAGTATGCTAAATCATAAGAAGGGTGCCTCCGGAGGACTGCTTCGTCCACACCAACCCTCCCCCAAGAAGTCAAGATAGAGCTAGGGGCTCTGAGTCCTCCGCATGCCCTCTTCGATAATCGTTCTCGCGATCAGAGAAGAGGAAGGAAGCACCCTCGCTCCGAAGTATTGAATATTGCCCCCTCTGCTTCAAAGATGCCTTCCAACTATCAACAGGCTCAGGGCAATAAAGCTAGTGGCTCGAGGCCGCTATATAAGCTAGCTAGCCAAAGCCAGACTCTCTTTTGTTGTGTGCATGGCGAAAAAAGAAGCCATGCCACCAAGGATTGCAAGTTCATACTGGATCACCGGGGCGAGTATCTTGGGAGAAACTCAGGTCGAGGTACTTCAGACTGAGCTCCTCCAACAGCATAGTCGAAACCCATACAAGCTGTCGGACGTTCAGGCAGTCTCAAAGCTCCTATGCAACCTCCGGTGGTCAACATTATGCCACCACCGAAGCAAGAAGGCCCTCAAGATCGTGGCAAACGAGTGGTCCTACCCATCTCCGGAGGGGGACCCTCAGTAATATGTCGAAGCATCAATGGAGGGACTACGTTCGGGAAGTAGGACATATAGGGACTTCAAACTTGGCTGCAGAAATGCCCGACTGGTCTCATGTGACCATATCATTCTCTGCCAATGATGTTGTTGGGGTGAAGTTCCCCCATGATGACCCCCTTGTCATTTCAGCTGACGTTGCAGGAGTGGAAGTTCGAAGGGTGCTGGTCGAGAGTGGAAGCTCCGCTGACGTACTCTTCGTCCAAGCCTTTGATCAAATGTGCATCCCCCGAAGGCATCTACTTCCAGTAGCTCGCCCACTCCAAGGCTTCGTAGGCCCTACTCTCAATGCTCTCGACCAAATAGGCCTCGAGGTTGCTTTTGGTGAGGGGCCACTGGCTAGAGTCGAAGAGGTCATCTTTGATGTTGTCGACGCCCCGTACGCCTACAATGCAATCTTCAGGGAACGGAGATGCTTGCGGAGGTAAGCATCTTTCATCAGAACCCATTATACGGCCTTCGAACCACTGGTTCAGGGATTCCGTAAAAGAGCTGAAGGTGGCCAAAACCTACGGATTCCAAGACATCGGCTTGATAGCATCCGCAGAAGAGTCCAAGAAATCTAAAATAATGAAGTTCGAACCACTGGTTCGGAGCATTTGTAAAAGAGCCGAAGGTGGCCAAAACCTACGGATTCCAAGCCATCGGCTTGATAGCATCCGTAGAAGAGTCCAAGGACTATAAAATAATGAAGTTCGAACCACTGGTTCAGAGCATTCATAAAAGAGCCGAAGGTGGCCAAATCCTACGGATTCTGAGTCATTGGCTTGATAGCATCCGTAGAAGAGTCATAGAAGAGTCTAAAGACTTTAAACAAACAGATTCTGACCTCCGGGTTCGATGCATCTGAAAAAGAGCCGAAGGTGGCCAAATCCTACGGATTCCGAGTCATTGGCTTAATAGCATCCGTAGAAGAGTCTAAGGACTTTAAATAAACAGATTCTGACCTCCAGCTTAGATGCATCTGAAAAAGAGCCGAAGGTGGCCAAATCCTACGGATTCCGAGCCATTGGCTTGATAGCATCTGTAGAAGAGTATAAGGACTTTAAGCAAATAGATTATGACCTTCGAGTTCGATGCATCTGAAAAAGAGCCGAACGTGGCCAAATCCTATGGATTCTGAGCCATCGGCTTGATAGCATCCATAGAAGAGTCTAAGGACTTTAAACAAATAGATTCTGATGCTCCGGGTTCGAAGCATCTGAAAAAGAGTCGAAGGTGACCAAATTATAAGGTTTCGAGGCCCCAGCCTAATGAAACCCATTAAGAGTCCTAAGTGACCAATTTCGGAGCTCTAATTTATAAATTCGAAGCTCCTTACTAAGTTTACAGGCATCAAACCATTAGTTCGATGCGTGGATTACTCTACCTCTATTAGGTAAGATATCATGATACGAACATACAGTTCGAAGAACTCTACGAAAAAGTTGAGTTCATGGTTATCAAGTATTGTTTGCAAAGCCTCGACTTTAATATGTCAAGCGTTGTGCGCGATCGGCCCTATTGAATTACATACTACCCTCACCCACAAAGAGGGGCAGGGGAATAAGGCACAATCAAACAATGCTTCTCAAACAAATTATATTACTTGGTTAAATCACATTACAAAACATCATAATCAGGAAAAATTACTATCTAAACCTAAGTAGAAACTGAGACATCTCTAACCTCTAGAGCTACCTCTGGGACCAGCTCGGTCTTCAGAGCCTCGAGTTCTTAAAACCTTTCTTTTGGTTCGAGTTCGATTACACTTCTTTGAAGCTCTCCAGGTTTTCTGCTCTTCTTGAACTTCAACCCAGGTTAGAAGCCATTCGGAGTTAGCCTCCGTCGGGTCTTCATCTTGATACTCCGAATCAGACCAATCTACATACTCCGAAGACGAAGATGTTACTACTTTATCTTCTTCTTTGATATAAGAAAGGACTTCTGTAGGACTGAAAGTAGCGACCAGAGGGGGGTGAATGGGCGCCTAAAAAATTCTTTCGAATCAATTGCCTGCTCCCAACACCCAACGCACCTCAAGAGACTAAGTAGCAAAGAATGAACAGATTGCCTAAGTCTAAAGGTATCTAGCCTAGAAGTAACTGATGTTAAAAACAGAGAAACACTAAAGTAGTGCTAATAGGCAGATAAACAAAATATTCAAGACATGGCAGGTCGAACTTCTCAATGAATGATCTAAGTGTATATAAAGTGAGATGAGAAGTTACTGTTCAAATTTGTCTCATGTTCGGAACTTGGCGAAGCCTGCTTCACTGTGTCGAAGTCCGCTTCGCAGTGTCGGAGCTTGCTTCGGAGGTCTTTGACAAAGTCTAGCGAAGGTTGTCAATGAAGTGCCGAAGATATGTTGAGTCTAGCCTAGTTCAAGTAACAAAGTGCGAAGTATGCTTCGGAGCGAAGTATGACAGAGTCGAAGCTTGCTTCGAACAATGTACTTTGAAGCCTAACCTTCGAACAGACAGCTTCGAACTCGATACACAAGAAATCAACCTTCGAAAGATAAGCGAAGCCTAGCACACGGCAGCAAGATGAAAACGAAGCCTACACTCTACCTTCGAAGCTAGCTTGGTCGAGGTATGATGAACGAAATTATAACCTTCAACCCGAAGACTAACTTCGAATGACAAGCTCCGTACCCACACACTGTGACCTTCGAAAATGACCGCAAGAAGGAACTCCCGTCGAGCGAAGTCTACAAGAGAAACAAGCTCCGAAGCTAACTTCGAAGCTTGTCGAAGTATCGACTTCGAAGAGCTCGAGTCAGAGTACACCTTCGCAAAGACGGTCGAAGTATGCCAAGCCGACAGACTAAGTGCAAAACATACTTCGAAGCTAGAAACACAGTACACAGAGCGAAGTCGAAGTTCAAGCGAAGTCTTCGAGGACGTAAGATCGAAGTCTGCCTCACGGAGCTGAGGGACTTCGAACAGAGAGAAGGGGCTTCGCCAGAAATAGCCAGAAAAGATACTTTAGCCCTGTCAACTCGATCAAAAAGCTATGCAGTAAAAAGTAAGGCTAGAGTACTACTTGCAACAGCAAGAACTAGTACTACTTGCGTGAAGAACAAACGCAACAGAGACACATTCTCAGGAATAAAAACAACAGCACACACCAAACCGAAGCTTCTGATTCAGAGAAATCAATGCACGCACCTCAACAAGAACAGGAGATAGAATCTCACTGGAACAAATAGAACCGGGGGAATGCAGTAATGAACAAGGCACCAATCAGATCCTAGCGGCGCACAAACAGGAGAGCAAGAGAGAGAATGCAAGGAACAAAATGACCCAATAGAATAGAAAATGATTTCAGCAAAAAAGGGTAGTCCAACCCTAGGGATTGGGGCCCTATTTATAGGCTGCCCAATGACCTAGAATATTCCACCAGCCCCTTAGGGTTTTTTACAGACTCTAAAATAAAGGAAAAGACTCAACTGCCCTTAGGATTTTTTACAGACTCGACTGACTGACTGTGGGCCTAGAGATACAGATGACTTATCCGGAAGCTAAGCTTTCGTAGCAACTACGGCTTCTCTTCTGGACAGTCCGATACAAGATCAACGGTTGTCAGTTTTGCGCCGAAACTGACAAAGCCTCCACCAACTTTGCACCAGGTACCCGAATTGGGCCGGCCCGATTCCGCAGCTCTCTCAGCCCGGCAATCACTCACCGCCCGTGTACCTAAGTCAATCCTGGTCAATAGCCAGTGGGTCTTCTGCTGCTCCTAGCCCATGTACTCGGATTGGGCCAGCCCGACTTCGCGGCTCTCTCAGCCCGACAGTCGCTCGCTGCCCGTGTACATGAGTCACACGCGACCCATGAAACAGCAGATCTCCTCTCTTCATTTGTCCTCTTTTACTATCGTTGACAATGACTCATCACATCTAGAGCCATGAGGCCCATGCTATTTAGCATGGCTCCTCAATCTCCCCCTTAATGAGTGCATTGTCAACACTTCACTTCTAGCTCTTCAGAACCTACGAACACATGTGGAAACACGAAAACAAAGCACAAGAAAAACAAAGAAGAATAAAATAAAGTAAAAGTTTAACCCTAATGACCAAAAGCCGAACAAAAGCAAGAATCGATCATTATGATTAACCAAAATGTAAAAGCTCAAAATGAGTGCGATCTCAGAAACATCAACAAGGATATCAAAAGAGTAAAGCCAAACGGGACAAAAACTCCCCCTTAAACTCTTATCCCAAAATTTCTCCCCCTTGTTGACAAGTGAACTCATCAAGCACTCAACAGAGACAGAGACTCCCCCTGAAATGCAACTCCCCCTCAAAATATGCAATGAATGCAACTGGGGTGCATGTCGAGTCTAGAAAGCATGCTTCTCAGATATAATTGACTGCAATTACAACATCGAACAGATACAGCAAAAGACATATTGTCTAAGATACATGGCATGATCAGTGCAATAGATGATATCTAAAGAAAGTCATTAGCACGCATTTTCAATTTTTGCAAACAAAAACATCACCACATTTTCCATTTAACAAGCAAGGTAAAGCATGAGATGCAAAAGCTAACTGATATCTACCAAGATAAGCATTGTCCAAATCAAAGTGCTTCAGCAAACTTGTTATCATTTCAATTTTCATGCTTTTTCTTTTCTCTTTTTCATTTATGCCAGGGGTTATTTGCGTGTCAAACCTTATGCTGACCGACCAAGTCAAGCCTAGGCTAGATCTGGACCATCAGAAGCTTAAGACATTGATCTTGGCATACACTACATTGTCCTAGTTCATACCAAAGTGCTATGGTACGTAGTCCAGAACAATGCAATGCGACAAAACAAACCCACCTGGATCGTGGCAAGTTATGCATAAAGAGGCATGGAATTTTCATTTTTCTTGATTTTTCATCATTTTTATAGCACATTTCCATGTTGTAAAGCAGAAAAATGTCCAAGTTGCATGTTTGCACCTAAGTCAGGAACTAGCTACAAGGCATGTATCAGATAGCAAAAACATTCAGCCTACACATGCTAGTTACCAGAAGCAATGGTGATCATTTTTCAAGTTTTAAAGCATAAAAGCCATGCATATGACAGATATCAGACATATCAAGTGAACTGAACTAAAGCATGATCATTGACAAGTATTCAAGAGCATGTACCAGCTAGAATAAGTAAAGAAGTTCAATCATATAACAGAAGCAGCTCTAAAGTGTGATATGTGAATATGCAAGATATGAACACACACAAAAAGACTCAAGAAAAGAGCAAAAAGAAAGAAAACTGACGCAAAATATCCTAGAAAGGATACACAACACCCAAATCCCCTCGTAAACGCTCAAAGGTAGACTGATCTAGGGGTTTGGTGAAAATGTCAGCCAACTGATGATGGGTATCAACATGAACAAGGTCAATGACACTTTTCTCATATTGATCCCTCAGAAAGTGAAAGCGCACATCAATGTGTTTGGTTTTTGAATGGAGACACGGGTTTTTTTCCTACACTAATAGCACTGGTGCTGTCGCAAAACAATGGAACCCTGGTAGGAAAGAATAACCCAAAATCTCGCAGAGTGGAAATCATCCAAACTAACTGTGAGCAGTAGCTAGCAGCAGCTACATACTCAGCCTCAGTGGTCGAAAGAGCAACTCCAGATTGCTTTTGAGAAGACCAAGAAACAAGGGAAGAACCCAGAAACTGGCAAGTACCAGAAGTCGACTTGCGATCCAACTGGCACCCACCAAAGTCAGCATCCGAAAAGCCAGATAAATCGAGAGATGCTGAAGCTAAATAGAAAAGACCAAGGTCGGGCGCATAAGTGAGATACCTGAATATGCGCTTGATAGCCTGCCGATGAGACGCGCGTGGTGAAGACTGGAAACGTGCGCAAAGTCCCACGGCGAACTGTATGTCTGGTCTTGTTGCCGTCAAGTACAACAGCGAACCAATCATCCCTCGAAACTCTTTCTCATTGACCTTGACGCCGCTCTCGTCCTTGTCCAGGCCTCTAGATGTGCCCATCGGGGTCATCTGCGGCTTCAATTCTCCACCAAAGTCAAATTTCTTAAGCATATCGCGAGTATACTTACCTAGGTGGATGAAAGTGTCGTCCTTGGTCTGCTTGATCTGGAGCCCTAAGAAATACTTGAGCTCACCCATGAGGCTCATCTCAAACTCGCTGTGCATCTGCTCAGAAAACTTGGACACAAGAGAATCAGTAGTACCGCCAAAGATAATATCGTCCACGTAAATCTGAGCAACCAAGAAATCAGAAGCAACTCTGAGCAAAAAAGAGAGTCTTATCCACCGAACCCATCACAAATCCCTTCCCCAACAAAAATTGCTTCAACCGGTCATACCAAGCCCTGGGGCCTGCTTCAACCCGTATAAAGCCTTTTGAAGCTTAAAAACATGTCGAGGAAACTTAGGGTTCTCAAAACCGGGGGGTGCCTAACATAAACCTCCTCTTCTATGTACCCGTTCAGAAAAGCACTCTTGACGTCCATTTGAAATAGCTTAAAACCCTTCGAAACGGCAAAAGCTAGAAGAATACGAATGGACTCAATACGGGCAACAGGAGCGAAGGTTTCTTCAAAGTCAATACCTTCCTTCTGGCAATAACCCTGGGCAACTAATCGAGCCTTGTTGTGTACCACAACCCCATCTTCACCTTGCTTGTTTTTGAACACCCACTTGGTGCCTATGGGGTTGCATCCTGGTGGCGGCTCAACTAGTGTCCAAACCTGATTGCGGACAAAGTTCTCAAGCTCTTCTTGCATAGCATTAATCCAATTTGAATCAGAAAGAGCATGAGAAACATCTCTCGGCTCAAAAGATGCAACAAAAGCAGATTCAGAAAACACAGCAAGAGAGTTACCAGATGAACGCAAAGTTCTCTCAGTCAAATCACCGATGATGAGCTCTGAGGGGTGATCACGCTGAACTACTCGGGTTCCCTGGTGATCTGAAGTCACCTCACCGGAGTCAGCAGCTGGCACCTCTAGACTCGATTGAGGGGGCTCGATCGAAGTGGAAGAAGTGATCAGAGGTCCGCCCTCGTCCTCAGTCGAAGTCTCAGAAGGTGTGGGCTCTACAGGGGGTGCAGAAGGCCCACCCTCATTAGCGGCTGGAGTATCCTCATCTTCCTCGAAGATGGACTCTCCAAGCTCACCATCAGAAGGCTCAAAAGAAGGAGTTAAAGAAGGCAATGACTCGTCAAATGAAACTTCGCAAGTCTCGACAAGCTGCTGGGAGTCGAGGTTACAAACACGGAAGCCTCGAGAATGCAATGCATAGCCAAGAAAAACTCCATCCTAGCAACGAGACTCAAATTTGTCCAAATGCCCACCCTTCTTGAGCACAAAGCACTTGCAGCCAAACGCTCGCAAGTGGCTCACCTTGGGCTGTCTACCAAACCGCAACTCATACAAAGTCTTACCTAAGTAAGCTCGAAGAAAAATGCGGTTGGCCAAATAGCAAGCCGTGTTCATGGCTTCAGCCCAAAAACACCTAGGAGTCCTGTGCTCATCGAGCATCGTCCTGGCCATCTCGACTAGCGTGCGGTTCTTTCGTTCCACAACGTCGTTCTGTGGGGGAGTGTAAGGAGAAGAAAACTGATGGTCCAGACCCTGATCACTACAAAAGCTGATGAACTGAGAATTCTTGAACTCAGAGCCGTTGTCGGAGTGAATTGCTCGCATCCGACCATTATTCTCATTCTTCAGCTTCAAAATCAGGTCATGAACAAACTGAAACGTTTCATCCTTAGACTCCAAAAATAAAACCCATGAGAATCGAGAAAAGTCGTCAACAATGACAAGTGCATACCACTTCCCACCGACTGAGCGTACCCGAGCTGGACCTACAGTGTCCAAGTGTAATAGCTCGCCCGGATACGAAGTCATCACCTGAGTCACAAGTGAGTGAGAGGCGGCAACCATTTTCCCATGACGATAGGGATGACACACTAGATCTTTCTCTATTTTAAGCTTGGGCAATCCTCGGATGAGGTCCATAGAGCTTAACCTGACTAGCAGATCAAAACTCAAATGACCTAACCTCCTATGCCACTTCCAGAGCTTAGAAGAAGATCCAGCAATCAAACACCGAGAAGGGCCAAAAGAACTAGAGAAGTCAATTCGAAAAACTTTACCGAAAGGTAAAATCTGGCAAACCAAAGACCCTCTAGAATCAATCACAGAAGAATTGCCCTTCTTAAAACGCACTTCCAAACCATCCTCAAGAAGTTGCGAAACCGAAATCAAGTTAAAGTTCAGATTTTTAACTAACGCGACATTCTTCATGGAAAAATGGTCTGAAATGCGAATTGAGCCAATGCCACTTACTTTCCCTTCACCACTGTTCCCGAAGGTGATGTACTCTTTGGAGCTCGGGGGAGTGAGACTGGAGAACCATCTGCGATGCCCCGTCATGTGGCGAGAGGATCCTGAGTCCATGATCTAAACATCCTCCAGTCCCCGATCCTACACAATCAATGGCTGTAAGTGGGAGCAAATGGTCCGGCACCAGGTTTAGCAAAAGAGATAAACTAGTGTCGAGCCATCTGCTCAAAAGACGGAAAGCATAAATCATTTTGAGAGATCGGACCAAAACGCGGCTCAAATCGCGGTCCTCGGTTATGCCTAAAGCCTCGGCCACGAGGTCCAGGACCGTAGCCAAAATGGCCTAGAGCTCTACCGGAATGAACACCACCAACTAGAGCATGGGCAAGAAAGCCGTCTCCTCTACCACCACCTACACGACGCGGCCTGGCCTCCAGCCTCTCCCCGCGTCGAGGAACACGCAGTCTACCACCTTGCTGGTAGAACTGCTCCTGACCACCACGAGCTCTTTCTGCTCTCTCAACCCGCTTCCTCCTGAAGCAAAACCCCGCAAGATGCCCGTCTCTCTGACAGTACTCACAATGATAAGTGGGCTTCTTGGGATGTGGTTGAGGCTTAGGGTTCATGGGCTTAGTGGTGATAGGTGTTGTCTTCTTGGGCTGAGAGGGTCTAGGAAGAGAGTCTAGAGGAGTGTGGAGGTGTTTGGGCTTTGGAACCCAGATAGGTTTCTTGGGTGGAGCTTTGGGTAGTTCATGGATCACTCCATCCTTGGGCTGACAAGCCTGGGAAGACTCAGTGGAGTGAGTCTTAGGGTATCTCTGCTCAGGAGTCATTTTACTCCACTCCACTGCCCGGCTGTAGGTGTCACTCCACTCCACGACTAATAGCACTCTCAAAGTCAGCCTTGGTGTAGGTGTAACCTACCCCAAACCTATCCTGCCTCTTGAACTGCTGGATCATCATGCCGAGCTGTGGCTCTCTGGCACTGATCCAACTCAGGATAGAACGGAGGTAAAAGTTCTCATTCTGAGAATCAACTAGCTCCTCTCTCAAGGAAGCTAGAACCTCCACCTAAGACAAGCAGGTCTCACACTCGCTATCAACCTGGACAGACTTCTCAGCATTTAGCTTGATCAACTCAAGTCTAAGAGACAGACAGTTCTCACAAACAGTGGGTGGAACTGACAATGTCTCAAGCTCTAGCCTAGTCTGCGCAAGCTCAGCTCTCAACCTCTCCAAATCACCCAAATGCTCATCGCCCTTGGATTTCAGCTCAGCTAAGTCAGATAGATGAGATGGGCAATCAACACAGAGTGCGACGACGGTGGCTTGAGCATCTTTCAGCTCCAGCTGAGCGCTTTCAAGCTCAGTGGCCAAAGCGTCCCTCTCATCAACCCTTTCTGTGTACCTGGACTTCAGAGTCGACAGGTCACACAGAAGCACCTCACACTTCGGGCACTCACTGCTATCACCCAAGCAAGGGGAAGAAGATAGACTCTCAATTCTGCTGTTGGCTACGACAAGCTCACTCTCTAACTCATCTATCCTCTTCTTGGCCCCCCTAAGAAGTTTTCTCGATACTTTAACTCCTGATGATTGCTCTCAAGTAAATCAACAATTTCACGCTCATAAGATGATACCTTTTCGTTGTCGTCGTCGGAGTCATCGGAGGATCTCTTATCTTCCTTATCCCCAAGAGCCATTGAGCAGAAGCTCTTGCGGAATCTTCGGCGCTGATGTGAGTGGCTCTTTGGTCTGTCTCCGAAAGCCATGAAGCATAGGCCCGCCGGATCGTCCTTGTCCTTCCCCTTCTTGATGACGATCTCCTCATCGCTTGAGCTCGATGAAAAGGAAGAAGACGTGGACTGCTTGGAGTAGCTCTTCTCCATCTCGGCGAAGAAGGCCTTGTCGCGCTTCTTGTTCTCTCGCTGGTAGTCCTTCAGGGCCTTCTTGAAGAATCTGGTCTTTGGCTTGCCCTTTTTGAAGGAAGAGCTGTCGTGCTTGCCGGAGTCGTGGAAGCCACCACCGGTGCCCTTCTTGTGTCCATTGCGCTTGGGGCAGTCGGCGATGAAGTGTCATGGATCACCACACTCAAAGCACCCGGATTTCGTGCCATGTCTTTTGAACATCCTTTTGTCATAGACACGACGCACCCGGTTGTTAAAGAGACACAGGTCATCATCTCCCAAAGACTCAAGCTGATCCTCAGTGATAGACATCAAAGAGAAACCAGCACAACTCACAGTAGAGGGATCAACAGAAGGTGTAGCAAGGGCCAGGGACTTTGATCCAGAGCCAGTGAGATTTGATCTCAGCTGGATATCTACCTCAGTGGCCTTCAGCTTGCTAAACAACTCAGAAATGGTCAAGGTATCATAAGAAGTACTCTCAACAATAGAGGATACCTTGATCTCCCAGATCTTTGGGTCCAAGGTATGAAGAACCTTGAGCGCCTGCTCATGATCTGAGACTAACTGAGCACCCTCAGCTTTACTGTCCCGAAGCTTGTTTATGATCGATTGAAAATGACCAAACAAGGCTTCAACAGATTCACCCGGCTTCTATGTGAAGTTTTCATATTCACGCCGGTAGGTCTGATAGAGTCGAGCCTTGACCTGGGCTGTTCCCTCATGGTGTGCCTTGAGGGTAGCCCAGATCTCTCTAGCAGTGGAGAGATGGCTCACACGCTCAAACTCAGTGGGACCTAAACCAGAAAAGAGAATGTTCACGACTTTACTATTGCTTAGATGCTGGGCAATAATACCAGGAGTACCATGCTCGGCACCTGGCAAAATAACAAATGTATCGTGAACACAAATGTCCCAGATGTCCGAGCCCTGGCTCATGAGATAGGCTTGCATGCGAGTCTTCCAATAGTTATAGCCATAGGCTTCCAAGGACGGGACCTTGCCAGGAGAAGTCATGATCACTACTGGGTTTAGAATCGGTTAAGGTATGGAAAAACCCTAACCAGGCACTGATACCACTTGTAGGACCAAAAGTAGCGACCAGAGGGGGGTGAATGGGCGCCTAAAAAATTCTTTCGAATCAATGGCCTGCTCCCAACACCCAACGCACCTCAAGAGACTAAGTAGCAAAGAATGAACAGATTGCCTAAGTCTAAAGGTATCTAGCCTAGAAGCAACTGATGTTAAAAATAGAGAAACACTAAAGCAGTGCTAATAGGCAGATAAATAAAATATTCAAGACATGGCAGGTCGAACTTCTCAATGAATGATCTAAGTGTATATAAAGTGAGATGAGAAGTTACTGTTCAAATTTGTCTCCTATTCGGAACTTGGAGAAGCCTGCTTCACTGTGTCGAAGTCCGCTTCGCAGTGTCGGAGCTTGCTTTGGAGGTCTTTGATGAAGTCTAGCGAAGGTTGTCAATGAAGTGCCGAAGGTATGTTGAGTCTAGCCTAGTTCAAGTAACAAAGTGCGAAGTATGCTTCGGAGCGAAGTATGACAGAGTCGAAGCTTGCTTCGAACAATGTACTTCGAAGCCTAACCTTCGAACAGACAGCTTCGAACCCGATACACAAGAAATCAACCTTCGAAAGATAAGCGAAGCCTAGCACACGGCAGCAAGATGAAAACGAAGCCTACACTCTACCTTCGAAGCTAGCTTGGTCGAGGTATGATGAACGAAATTATAACCTTCGACCCGAAGACTAACTTCGAATGACAAGCTCCGTACCCACACACTGTGACCTTCGAAAATGACCGCAAGAAGGAACTCCCGTCGAGCGAAGTCTACAAGAGAAACAAGCTCCGAAGCTAACTTCGAAGCCTGTCGAAGTATCGACTTCGAAGAGCTCGAGTCAGAGTACACCTTCGCAAAGACGGTCGAAGTATGCCATGCCGACAGAATAAGTGCAAAACATACTTCGAAGCTAGAAACACAGTACACAGAGCGAAGTCGAAGTTCAAGCGAAGTCTTCGAGGACATCAGATCGAAGTCTGCCTCACGGAGCTGAGGGACTTCAAACGGAGAGAAGGGGCTTCACTAGAAACTGCCAGAAAAGATACTTTAGCCCTGTCAACTCGATCAAAAAGCTATGCAGTAAAAAGTAAGGCTAGAGTACTAGTGTACTGTTGCTACAGGGAAGTAGTACTACTTGCAATAGCAAGAACTAGTACTACTTGCGTGAAGAACAAATGCAACAAAGACACATTCTCAGGAATAAAAACAACAGCACACACCAAATCAAAGCTTCTGATTCAGAGAAATCAATGCACGCACCTCAACAAGAACAGGAGATAGAATCTCACTGGAACAAATAGAACCGAGGGAATGCAGTAATGAACAAGGCACCAATCAGATCCTGGCGGCGCACAAACAGGAGAGCAAGAGAGAGAATGCAAGGAACAAAATGACCCAATAGAATAGAAAATGATTTCAGCAAAAAAGGGTAGTCCAACCCTAGGGATTGGGGCCCTACTTATAGGCTGCCCAATGACCTAGAATATTCCACCAGCCCCTTAGGGTTTTTTACAGACTCTAAAATAAAGGAAAAGACTCAACTGCCCTTAGGATTTTTTACAGACTCGACTGACTGACTGTGGGCCTAGAGATACAGATGACTTATCCGGAAGCTAAGCTTTCGTAGCAACTACGGCTTCTCTTCTGGATAGTCCGATACAAGATCAACGGTTGTCAGTTTTGTGTCGAAACTGACAAAGCCTCCACCGACTTTGCACTAGGTACCCGGATTGGGCCGGCCCGATTCCGCAGCTCTCTCAGCCCGGCAATCACTCACCGCCCGTGTACCTGAGTCAATCCTGGTCAACAGCCCAGTGGATCTTCTGCTGCTCCTAGCCCATGTACCCGAATTGGGGCAGCCCGACTTCACGGCTCTCTTAGCCCGACAGTCGCCTGCTGCCCGTGTACCTGAGTCACACGCGGCCCATGAAACAATAGATCTCCTCTCTTCATTTGTCCTCTTTGACTATCATTGACAATGACTCATCACATCTGGAGCCATGAGGCCCATGCTATTCAGCATGGCTCCTCAACTTCGCTACAAACATCGGGTGCTATCTCTCCATGTTCCCCCTGAGGAACAGAAAATCGCGAGCGCCTATAAGGCCTTAAGCTTTCAAGAATAGCCCATTGTTGGCGAAGCCCTTCGTCAAGCTCTAATACTTTGAGATCAAAGTCTGAAGCATGTGGAAAAATCTAAAAACAAACATCCAAGCAAAGACTTTTCATTCATTGAAATAAAAGAACATTACAAAGTCTTTTTTACATAACAAAGCGCCCTAAGAAGCTAGACCTTCGGGTCCGGAGGCGGAGCAGTTGGCGGAGGTGGAGCCGGAGGCCTCATCTGTGCTTGCCTCTACCGATAGGCTTCGTTGATCAATGCCTTGGCTACAGCTTCGTTATCCGCTTTCCAGGTCGACCGGAAGGCTTTCCAAGCTGAAGCAACGTCCAGAGATGGTCGCAGCAAGCCTTCGTCAGCGAAGCTTGTAGGCGTCGAACCCTTCATCGCAGCAATGGAGACCCCGATGGCTTCGAGATGATGAAGGACTCTGATCCTGGCTACTTTCTCGGAGATTTCTCAATAGCGAGTATTGGAACCCTTCATCATCTTGGTCGCCGCCTAGATCATCTTGATCTTATAGTCGAGAGGCTTGTTCGCCGCAGCCGAAGAAGATGGGAAGACCGTTCCAAAATATTCCAGAACACCCCGGAGGGTGTCCATGGTTTGATCAGCCACCTCGTCGTGCCTCGCCTCGGCCTTTGTCTTCTTGGTGGCAATGGCGGAGAGCTCAACTGTCTTCATAATTAAATAATTCTTCTAAGACAGCGCTTGCTGAAGCGTCTCTTGGAGCTGCACGAGTTCAGCCCTAGAAGTCGCCTCCGTTGCTTGAAGCTTGTCAACTTCAGCTCTCAACACCATTCGCTCCACTTGGAGCTCTTTAATTGAAGATGTCAGGCCAGCATGAGCATGCTGCTCCGTTCGGAGTGCCTCCTTCGCAATGGCCTTCACCTTCTGCTCTTCGAGGAGTTCTTCCTCCAATCACATGGATTTATCTTCGTAGCTCGTAAGGGCCCTCTAGAGCGATGTAACCTTCCTTTTGAGACGATTAAACTCGATCTCGTTGGAAGTCGCCGCCGCTCTAGCAAGAACAAATTGCTGCAAAAAGCAAAGTAAGTATGGTGTAATTACAATGAATTAAATGTACATTATGCCCCTTGCATACCTGGAGGGTAGCCCTTTCGAGGGCTATGTCTAGATCTGATCCACTAGCTTCGCTCAACGTGGAGACTAGCTCGGAGTTGCAAATCTCTTGGCTCTTTTCAGCCAAGGGTTGTAGAAGAGACCGAAGCCCTGTCCGCTGCTCCAAGAACGGAGCTAATAGTGGGAGCCAGGATAAGGCTCTCTGATCATCTTCGGTGGGATCCTCTTCCGAAGCATCCACCGAAGGATCGTTCGTCGATGGCATCATCACCAACGAAGGGAGAGGCCTAGGCCAAGTCTTGCCTTTACCTCTCCCCATTGCAGGAGCTGCCGGGGCCACCTCTTCCATCGGAGTGGATCCCTCTGCAGAGGTGACCCCGTCGGATAAAGCAACTCCAACAAAAGTAACCTCCACCGTCCGAGCTACCTCTTCTTTTGGAGCCTCGTCCCTAGCTGGATCCAAGGCTCCGTCTTGGGCCGGAGCCATATTGCTCCCCGAAGCATCTACAAACATAAGGTATTTGTCAATTATCTAAAGGATATTGCCAATACAATGAAATTATTTCAGTTATGATGAATCAAGAAGTAAAGACCGAAGGCTTACCTCCATCTAGATTTTGAGGGAGGATTACGGGATCCCCTAGATACTCGTACATCCTGAGGTACTCTTCAATATCCTCCCCCGAAGTTTGGGCCGGAGTAGCAGACGTCGAGGCCCTTACCTCCATCGCCACTACTCCCGTCACTAGCAAATCGGAGCCCTCCGACTCCACTCCCTGAACCCCTACGGGCTCAGTTCGGACCGTCGCCTCCTCTTCGGCTACCGGCGTCGCTCTGACAACAACCCGAGGTGGATCCTCATTTTCAGCCCAAGAATCCCCCTCACCACCTTCCATGAGAAGAGATTCGAGCTCCCTTCTCATTCGGGCCTTCGAAGTTTCCTCCTCTTCAGACTCCTCGGAAGAAGATCTCTGAATGTCTAGCAAAGGAGGAGACACTGGTGGTGAAGGGAGCTTAGCCTTCCTCGCTGCATTTTTCTCCTGAGTCTTCACGGCCTTGGAGGTTCTAGCAGCAGCTTTCCACTTTCGAGAGGCCGGGCCTGCTGCGTCGAAGCTTGGAAGAGGAGGGGCTTCGATTCCGAGTACACTCCACACTCGGTTGGAGCATTCCCAGCTCCCAACCAGCTCCACCCTCCGCTGCTTCTCCACTACAGTAGGGGCCCGAGCACCCTCTCCACTGCTTGAGCTACTTTCTTTGGAGCCAGCGCCAAGTCCAAGTCCCTCTTCGAAGAAGGCTTCAAAGACAACGACTTCCCCGCTCCTCGACGCTGGTATCACTTATTCTCTGAGAATCCGAGTTCTCATACCTGGTCCCAACTTGTCGTTCATTGCTTCCTTGACGAACTCCGACGTGCTATTTGATCGTCCGAGAATGAATGCCTGCTTCAGCGGCTTCTTCGATGATGGGCGGAGTTCTCGTGGATCCTTGGGTCAGGAGCCCCCTGGAGCTCCCGCCATTGCTATCGCCGCAGATACGGCCCAAGATTGCCGTTGTGCCAAGGTCGCCGCCGCTGCCGGCACTCTTGCACTGGTTCTCGTCATTGATGGAGCGCTCGAGAGTTTTAGAGAGTAAGGTTGAAAGATGAAAGTGTGGAAATGTCGAAGCACAGAAGCTCTGTAAAAACTTTTCACCGCTAATCGCTTTCCTCTTTTATAACCACTCTGTTCTCGTTCGACACAATTCACGCATGTTTTCACACTTGAAGATCCAACCCACGTCAATGACAGGTGGGGCCAAAGGGTGAAAGAATATGAACCCACGGTAAAACTTTTGCGGTTGTTGCGTTCTCGAAAGGTCTAACGGCAATTTGAGAGGTAACGGTACAAAAGTAATGGCTCTTTGCATTGCACTACTGTCATAACGGTTCATTTTCCTTCGGAGCAATCATACGGAGGTCCGAGTTCGAAGCTCGGATTTGATACATCTCTGATGCCAAGGATGCTTCGAACGATTATAATACCTTGTTTCCTTTCTAAGGTCCCGAGCATGAAAATATTCTTGCGTATACTGCTCTCCTTGTTGTATAGGCTATCCAGAGAAGCGTATTCGAAGGGCTACTGTTGAGGGAAAATACTTCATCCTCATGATCCTCCAAGATTCCAAGCAAATGCATTATGCAATCAAGATAAAGGCAAGTCTTAATCTCGGAGCTCAGGATTTGCCTCCGGATTGAAGGACTCGAAGCCGAAGGGTCCGTCCAGGCTCCGGTCCGAAGAGACCCTCCGAAAGGCTTCCCCTCCGGAGTGGAAAACAACCAGAAGGATGGGACGTCTACCTTATCAACATCCTTCGAGCATGTTTTATCATATTAACCCTATAAGGGACACCAAAATAGTATCCACTATGTCGGTTGTAATTGAGGGGTAAAAAGGTCTTTTCTCTAGAGATTTTACCTATAAATACCCCCTTCTCGGTGATGGGGGACTGGTCCCGATCTTCCGCTAGGTAAAGGATAACTTGGGTTGGTGGAGAATCTCGACGTTGGCGATCCAAGGCTCCGGTCCGGCGGATCAAAACCTTGCAATCGTTACACCACTGTCTCCGTTGGTTATCAACCACGCAGAACGCGATTGACCTCGCCACGAAGGCTAATTCCTGCAAGCGAACCCAAGAACACAAGCAAGAACAGGAAGGATACAAGTCGAATGCCAAATCACAGACAAACGATGATAAGGTGAGGTTTCACAAACGCCAATGCAGCAGCCAATCGGTCCGGTGCAAGAGGCGGGATCTAAACACACAAGTGTAGATGCAAACAAAGCAAAACCTAACCCTAGAGGCGGCTGGCGTGAGAATATATAGGGCGGCAGCCTGTGGAAGGCGAACAGACACGGGCTGTGGGCTAGAAGACGTACAGACTCAGACTATGGGCCAACATGGCCCAGTTCTGTCACGCAGGAATGTTTAAATCACACAGAACGACTCGAGACTCCAAATGAGGTGAAACCAACGGCAAACGATCCGTCTTCTCCTCAGCTTTCCAAAAAGTCAAAGAATGCGCCAATCGGACTTCGTATGAGGAAGTTATGCCCATTTTAGTGCAGGGTGGTTGATGTAGCCCGAACCAGCGAAATCTTGACTTCAAAACATCTGTGCGACTCCGTCTTCAGCTCCAACTCTTCTATTCCATCTCCCATGTTCCTAAGCAACAAAATATCACTATTATTCAGTAGCATCCCGTCCAAACAAATATTGACATAGTTGCTAAGGAAAGAATTAACATCATGGTTCAAGCGACGGGCACGGGTGCGTGTGATTCGTCCTAGTAACTGAATTGTAGGTGGAGGCTCCATGTGTGTATCATGTGAAGTGATGTCCTCATCATCCTCCCCCTCTTGAATTGGAGTCATCCTCGACTCAAGCTCATCGTCAGCTCCCAAATAGGGTTTTAAGTCATCAGCACGGGGCATCAATTTAAACTTTCTCAAATCAGGAAAACGATCCTTGCGCAAGTACAACCAAACAAGATTAACTGGTTTGAAAAACATCTTCTTTCTTCCTTTATTTGTCTTTTGAGCAAAATAGTGTGCCTTCTTTTCTATAACTTCCTTGGTCTTCAGATGCATAGCTTTCACAAACTCTGCACGCTTAGTTGCCTCCATGTTTGCTCTCTCTTGAAAAGGAAGTGGCAGCAAATCAAGTGGTGTGATTGGCTTAAAACCATACACCACTTCAGACGGGCATAATTGTGTTGTTGAGTGGACATCTCTATTGTATGCAACTTCAACATGTGGAAGACCGTCCTCCCATTCTTTCAAGTTCTTCTTAATCATTGTTCGCAGCAACATGGAGAGTGTACGGTTTACCACCTCTGTTTGACCATCAGTTTGCGGGTGACAAGTTGTTGAAAATAGCAATTTTGTGCCAAGCTTGGCCCACATTGTCTCCCAAAAGTAACTCATAAACTTCACATCATGATCTGAAACAATGGTTCTAGGCATCCCGTGCAATCTCACAACTTCCCTGAAAAATAAATCAGCAATATGTGAAGCATCGTTGGTCTTGTGACAGGGAATAAAATGTGCCATTTTAGAAAACCTATCCACTCTTACAAATATGGAGTCTCTCCCCCTCTTTGTCCTAGGCAATCCCACAATAAAGTCCATGCTAATATCTTCCCAAGGTGCACTAGAAACAGGAAGTGGAGTATACAAACCATATGGGTTAAGTTTGGACTTAGCTTTATGGTATGTGGCACAACGCTGCACAAATCGTTCAACATCTCTCCGCATCTTGAGCCAATAAAAATTTTTGGACAGCAGGGCCAAAGTCTTTTCTCTCCCAAAATGTTCCATTAATCCACCGACATGTGATTCCTGCAACAACAACAAACGTACAGACGAATCTGGAACACATAGCTTGTTAGCATGGAACAAGAACCCGTCATAAACATGAAATCTTTTCCAACCTTTCCCATCATTACATTTAGTGTATGGTTCAGCAAATTCTTTATCTACAACATACAAATCTTTCAAACTTTCCAAATCTGGAACATTAATATCAAGTTGAGATAAAAGAACAACCCTGCGAGACAATGCATCAGCAACCACATTTTCTTTGCCATTCTTGTATTTCACAATGTATGGGAAAGATTCAATAAATTGAACCCATTTATCATGTCTACGGTTCAGTTTAGCTTGCCCTCTCAAATATTTTAGTGCTTCATGATCAGAATGTATAATAAACTCCATAGGCAAAAGGTAATGTTGGCAAGTTTCGAGCACACGCACTAAGGCATATAATTCCTTATCATAGGTAAAATAATTCAATTGTGGACCATGCAATTTCTCACTAGAATAGGTCACAGGTTTACCTCTTTGTAGCAGCACATCTCCGATTCCAAAATCACTAGCATCACATTCTAACTCAAAAGGCTTACTGGAGTCGGGTAGCTGAAGTAGAGGTGCACGTGTAAGGCGATCCTTGAGTGTGACCAAAGCTTGTTCTTGTGCTGGCTCCCAAGTAGAAGTAACTCCCTTCTTGGTCAACTCAGGTAAGGGGCCGGCTATGGTACTGAAATCTTTCACAAAACGCCGGTAGAAACCTGCAAGACCAAGAAAACTACGTACTGCAAGGTTAGTTTTAGTTGCATGCATGACACATCCTTTCAGATTCATAACTTGTGATGAGGAAGGAGAAACAACTTTGTCTTTTTGTTGCCTCGAAAGTGTTTTAGCTACTTGCTGATTTTCAGAAAGTTGTTTGCTCTTTTGTGCGTCCCTAGCACGTTTTTCTTATTCAAATTTCATAATTTCAGCAGGAGTCATAGGAAGCAATGTAACTTTCTTTCCTTTATACATAAATGTGTACTTATTGCTCCTACCATGGTGTGTAGCATCAGTATCATATACCCAAGGTCTACCAAGTAATAGAGAACATGCTTGCATTGGTACTACATCAAATTCAGCAACTCCGAAGTATGTACCAATGGAAAACTCGATGTGAGCAGTTTGTGTTACCATGACCTTACCGCTATTGTTGAACCATTGCACGTGGTAAGGGTGTGGATGTGCACGTGTGGGAAGTTGAAGCTTCGTTACCATGTCCTGGCTCGCCAAATTGTTGCAACTACCGCTGTCGATGATGACACGTACACGACGGTCTTTGACGCGGAAGAAAGTCTGAAACAGATTATTCCATTGTGACTGGTCGTCCTGGTCCATGTGAGTGCTCAAGTCACGTTGTATAATAAGTGATGCCATGTTAGTGAAAAGACAAAGCAACAAAGAATAATCCTTATGTAAAACAGCTAGGTGGGTTGGTGGATGTGTGGTGGAAGCAATCCGTCAAGCACCTTACCCACGCTTGCAAGTGTTCTTACCACGCCGCAGTGAGGTCACCGGCCTACAGGCGATGAACCAAGTGGAGGGTGGTGGCAATTGCAAGGAATGAACCTGTCCTGACCAAGAGAAAGGTGTAGCTTGGAAGGCAAAGTGAGTAGCAAGGATTAGCGATAATAATAACAGTTAAACCAAGTTCAATAAGTATTCCCAAGTACTCGTCAAAGTTGCTGGCCTTAGTGCTCCCAAGGTGAAAATTCAAGCAATAGAGGGAAAATATGTGCCCAAAACTCAAATGGAAGCAACACAGGGCAAATTCAGCTCTCTACAGATCGGACAAGAGATCGGACAAGGGATCGGACAAAGGATCTGTTACTGCCGCTGATAACTCTGTTACTACCGCGGATCGGACAAGAGTTCGTACAAGAGATCGGACAAGCAGAATCTGTTACTGCCGTCGATAATGCTGTTACTACCGAATCTGTTACTGCCGCTGAGAATTCTGTTACTACCGCTTCTTCTTTTTTTTTGATTTTTTTTTCTCTTCTTTTTTTTCACTCTATTTTTTTGAACAAGGATGACCAGAGATGCAACCACAAAAATTGGCACCTACAACTGAGGTGGGATGTGGCTCAGAGAAATTCAACAAGTTCGCTGACCGGCGAGCAAAAACTTTGACCAATTTTTTTCTTTATCTTCCTGATTTTTTTTTGGTGATTTTCTGGACTCTAGGTAAAAACAAAAGCAGATCGAGATTACCTAACGGGAAATCTGAGCTCTGATACCAACTGATGGGGGACTGGTCCCGATCTTCCGCTAGGTAAAGGATAACTTGGGTTGGTGGAGAATCTCGACGTTGGCGATCCAAGGCTCTGGTCCGGCGGATCAAAACCTTGCAATCGTTACACCACTGTCTCCGTTGGTTATCAACCACGCAGAACGCGATTGACCTCGCCACGAAGGCTAATTCCTGCAAGCGAACCCAAGAACACAAGCAAGAACAGGAAGGATACAAGTCGAATGCCAAATCACAGACAAACGATGATAAGGTGAGGTTTCACAAACGCCAATGCAGCAGCCAATCGGTCCGGTGCAAGAGGCGGGATCTAAACACACAAGTGTAGATACAAACAAAGCAAAACCTAACCCTAGAGGCGGCTGGCGTGAGAATATATAGGGCGGCAGCCTGTGGAAGGCGAACAGACACGGGCTGTGGGCTAGAAGACGTACAGACTCAGACTATGGGCCAACATGGCCCAGTTCTGTCACACAGGACTGTTTAAATCACACAGAACGACTCGAGACTCCAAATGAGGTGAAACCAACGGCAAACGATCCGTCTTCTCCTCAGCTTTCCAAAAAGTCAAAGAACGCGCCAATCGGACTTCGTATGAGGAAGTTATGCCCATTTTGGTGCAGGGTGGTTGATATAGCCCGAACCAGCGAAATCTTGACTTCAAAACATCCGTGCGACTCCGTCTTCTGCTCCAACTCTTCTATTCCATCTCCCATGTTCCTAAGCAACAAAATATCACTATTATTCAGTAGCATCCCGTCCAAACAAATATTGACATAGTTGCTAAGGAAAGAATTAACCTCATGGTTCAAGCGACGGGCACGGGTGCGTGTGATTCGTCCTAGTAACTGAATTGTAGGTGGAGGCTCCATGTGTGTATCATGTGAAGTGATGTCCTCATCACTCGCCCTGTAAGAGGCATCGAATATTCAGATATTCAATACACACTTCGAACTATTCCGAGCTATTGTCCTTTTCGGAGGCTTAAGGCCCTGTTTGGCACTACTCCGCTCTACTAAAATCTGTTCCACTCCACGAAATTCACCTAGGATCAGATCTGAAGTAGTGTTATTACTCAGTTGTACCTGTTTGGCTTGCAGTGTAGATCCAGATTCGAGAATGATGGATTTTAGCTGGAATGTGCTATTTTGCCCCTGAATTGTTTTATGCTTTATATGTTGACATAAACTAATGTAAATATAATGCATTAATAATTATTATAATTTTAAACCTAAATAAGTCATAATACTCAAGTAGTTCATAAACTTTTATATATAGTAGCATTACATACTAATTCCAATTAATAGAAAGGGCTGATGCTAACTCATCCTGAAATACATCCATAGTTGGAGCATTTGCCACTGAAGTTGATCCATCGGACGAAGTTGCATATCTACAATATCTTTCCGGTATTGTAGGAACATAATTAGGATCACGATCAACACGTGCAAAGTCTACATCTTCACCCTTATGCTCACGAATGAAATTGTGAAGGACCATACATGCAATAACAATCATTTTCTGTTTGTGCATTGGGTATACTGGCATCTTGTACAAAATTTGCCACTTCATTTTTAAAACTCCGAATGACCGCTCGATGACATTTCGGATAGATGAGTGAATACGGTTGAATCCTTCCTTAGGAGTATTGGGCTCCATACCTCTATGCCATTCTGGAATATGATATCTCTCACCCTTATAAGGAGCTAGATATCCCGGTCGATTAGGATATCCTACATCGACAACATAGTATTTGCCTACAAAAGGAAACAATATGAGATATTTGTTTTCTAGCTTTAAACTAATCGTAATTTGTATGATCATGTAGTTTTAAACAAAAATACCTTGTGGAGGATGCGGGAAGAATTTTTAATCAACTCTTAGTGCATTGTATAATACACTAGTATCATGCATAGACCCCGGTTGTCTCGTTGATACATATGTGGACCGCATGTCAAAGTCACAAATTGCTAGAACATTTTGAGTGGGTATACCTGATTTTCTAATATATCTCACTTGCTCATCCGAGGATAGAGCCACTCAAATGTGTGTGCCATCAAGAGCACCAATACAATCTTTGAAGTGTGGATATGCTCGTCTATCATCTCTTATCCTCTGATGAACAGATGGAAAATTAGGGTCCTTAGGTTTTATAAAATCCTTTGCCATAGCCATCAAATAATTAAGAACCTCATCAAATTTTCTACTAATGGTCTCACCCGAGTGCTTAAATCGATTTTGGCATCTTCTATTGGACTCATTTCCACCACATATGAATAACAAAATTGCAAGACTCTCCATAGTATTCATCATTAATGATGGTTGTAGTCCATATCTTTCCACCATTAAATCATGAAGATCAATGAACATTTGTGAGCTCATACGAAGTTGTGTATAACATTCTCCTAGGGTCCTCAATGTCTCTAGGACCCAACCCATGCCACTCAGTGTTGATGTCCTAGGTAAATTTTTATCAAGATACAAGTCAACATATGGTGGCAAAATCTTTGCTCCACATAACACAATATTCCAAAACTACTCACTCTCATCATCAGAATCATCGCTATCATTTTCAGCCATCTGCAAAGTAAAATAGCATAAATAAAATGGTTCAAGTCTCATACATAAAATGCATTGAATAGTTTAAATGACTTACATAAGTTCAACTAATAAGCAATAATGCAAAGTAAAATACTAAACCAGCACTAGTTCAACTACAGCTAACAACCCACACTAGTTACTCAATTCCCATACTTGTCATTGTATCTCTTCCTAAGCCAATTTAACCTAATCTTTTTAGTGGGAAGGATCATAAACATTTCTCTTTGTTCCTTCTTCACAAAAAATTGAGTGGCAATGTCATATTCATCAGATCCATAATCTACTCCACACTCCAATACAAGGTCCATGACTTCCTTCACAGTAATCTCATTTTTCTTCCTAGATGCATAATAGGAAGCAGATTCAGCTAACTTTGTGACTTGTTCTTGGATAATGATTGTAGTACTTGTTTTAGCTTTCTTTCCCTTATCAAGAACAACCCGACTCCTCTTTTTTGCATTACCAACCAAAGGAGAAATCTCTAGCACATCACGCTCCATAGTATCAACATCAGTTGGGGTATCATCACATACATCTTCATCTGTAAGTGGAACAAACTTGTCAAGATCAATGGTTCCACTTTGATGAGGTGGTACAATGGGGTTGTCACTCATAGGATTCCAATGATAACATTCATTGTTTATAATGCCCGCAAACATTTCTCTTAACAACTCCTCATTTTGAATAGCCTTTTTCCTAAACTTGTCACACCCAGGAATGTCCTACAAGAATTAAAGAAGCATATGCATCAAGTCAATAAATTGGTCCACCTTTTTTTCTACCTTCATGACATAATTAATTGATACCTTCAACTCACCTTTTTTTCCTTCTTCCACCACTCGTTGGGCATGTCGATGACACCCTTTTCATTGTTCCAACCGGTCCCTATTTGATTCCTCATTAACTTATTCCAAATGTTCCGATCTATTTTTAACTTGTTCCACTTATTTTTTATTTGTAACTTAGACAACTCAATTCCAGTCAATTGAAAAAACTTGTGTGACACCTCATTGTACCCAACAGAGTTTAAACTTGTGTTTGGCCGATTTCCTTTTCTAACTTGTTCGGCCATCAACTCACAGAAGAGTGTCATATATGCATCAGTCCATTCCATTTGATCACCCTAACCATGATATTTCCAAAAAATCCATTATTGTTATCATATCAAGTGCAACATTACATGATATATCAGCCGTAAAGCAAGATAAGCGTCTAAAATCTAGTCTCATAAAAGTGCTACCCTATCAACATCACAAATATATAGCTCATAAGTGCAAATAATTTCAACAAGAACCCAAGGATACATCAAAATTAAATCATCGCCACAACACAAGGAGCTATGATTTTTTTTATGTTGTTCATATTCACAAGTGATGGCCATTCATTGCTAAGTGTCAGTTGAAAGTTTGTCAAACTTCAGTACCTAAACTAAATACGCTTTGCTTGATCAGTCACATTAATCCCATGTGCCAGAATCTACAGATAAAACAAAAAGATTTTTGCCAGCTTACAAGGATAAATCCACCTCGTACCATGACACAAAGCATATACACATAGAAATTCAGTGCAAATCAATGGCACAAGCATATGCGATGCAAATTCAGAATTGAAGTTTACTGTAGTATACCTGTTCATCCTTCATGTTAGATGCACGAGCTCGTTTCCCTGTTCTTCCCGGCACGGTGCTAGAACCCATTGCTGCGCCGCTCCCTGCGAGGCTTCTCCCAGCCGCGCCGCTCAGCGTCCGGCTCCCCGGCAGAGCACTCCCAGCCGCACCAGAGCTCCCCGCCAGGATGGGAGCCCCGCCGCTCCTAGCCAGGACGGGACCCCCGCCACTCCCCGCCAGGACGGGACCGCCACCACTCCCCGCTAGGGTGAGACCCCAGATGGGAGCCCCACCGCTCCCCGCCAGGGCGAGACAATCGCCGCTCCCCGCCAGGGCGAGACCCCCGCCGATCCCCGACACGGCGATAGCCCTGCCGCTCCCCGCTACGACGCTCCCGAGACCGCAGCCGCTCCCCGTCAATCCACTCCCCATCAGGGCACCACCGCTCCCCTCCAGGGTGTCGCCGCTCCCCGCCAGGGTGCTCCTAGGAGCCCCTCCGCTCCCCGCCAGAACTGCTCCCCGCCCCGCTCCCCTTGGCGCTGCACCCGCCGCCGGCCTCTCCATGGCAAATGAGATGAGTTCTGCGAACAGATCAAATAGAAAAAGAAACGAAGGGGTGCGTTTTGTAATGGCAGGTGGGTAAATATTTGGGAACTCCACGACTTCTCTTAAAAATTAATTTCGCAGAGTACCCCTTTAGGTGCTCCCTAAAAAACGTGGAGTGTAGCATCTCAGATCTTAATTTTTTTCGGATCTAAAAACGTGGAGCAAAACCTATTTGGCTATAACTCTTCAGAGCGGAGCTAGAAAACAAAGAGCAAAGCAGTGCCAAACAGGGCCTAAGATAGTCCGCATTCATAAACACTTCGTTTGTCAGTTTTTGGTTTTATAGAATTTGTTAGCGTAATCCGTTACGCTTTTAGCAGAATCTGATCTCACTAGATCGTGTGATTGGTTGATAATTCACAAATGTATGTACACGTATCCATCAATGTCGCTTCTGGATATATACGCGGATTTTTGTGCCGCGCGTTTTTCAAACTATAATATTTTATTTTTTTAATCATTACACGGTCTAATCTTTTTAAAATTCTATATAAAATAATAAATATATATATAAATATTTTATCAACTTTCTAAAATTGATTTTTTTCATGTAAACTTCAATCTAAATCATCCATTGTATACACTCGTCTTTGAACGCTACCTATTAGCAAGTCTATTAAGGGTTGGACATTTGGACCAGAACACATGGCTTGAAGTTTATCTCCTAGTACCAGGTCATCCTTATTTTTATATTTTTATAATTATATAAATTAATTATAATAATTTATTTAATCTCTAATCTTCGGATTCAATTTCCATGTATGGAACAACTGCGCGCCGCATGTCATGCCGGTGAACTCACGGGTCATTAGCAATTACTAGTTAGAGGCCTGTGCTTTGCAACATAATCTTATTTTATAATAGAGTTTTTGCGCAAAATTCATGTTTCTACATGATTTTTCCAAAAATCTAAGGGTTTTTACTTCCCGCAAAATACATAAATTAAAATACTGAAATATATATACAGTTTTCTTTTTCTTGTTTTTTATTTTTTATTCTTTTTCCTTTTTTTCTTTTTCTTCTTTTCTTCTTTTTTTTCTCACGCAGCCAAAGCAAGTTGCTGCGCGCACATGCATGCGCGCGCGTTGCGGGAGGGTGGAACAGCGGTGCACTCACAGGACGGTTGTGGCCCGGGCGGTTGGGGCACCGGTTTTTATAGGGTATAAGTTTTGATTGGTTTTTTGTGGGAAGTGGGGAGGCAGTACAGAGCGAGCGGACGGACGAGTAAGTCCCCGCTTTAATATAGTTAAGATGTTATCTAAATCTACTGTGTTTAAGTTGAAATCTCAATCAGAAACTATCGATTAATCAATTATTATTATTTTATAATTTAAATATAACCAATGACTAAGATTATTTTATCTCTTACCTCTTCAATAGTTAAGAGATTATAGTAAAAAATCCTTTTATTTATCCTATTGCTTGGAGCAGTTTTCAATTTTTCATCACAAGAGATTTACCAGGACATTACCATGGTATGAGCTCTGTTTGTGTAGTGTAATTTTCACCTGCTCCACCAAATCCAACTAAGCATTTCCTCGTGAAAGAAAAGATCCAACTAAGTATTATGGATGGTGTATTTGTACTCCAGAAAAAGGATCCCATGTGTTCATTTCACTAAAGTTTTGTCGTATATTTCAATTCAGCATTCAGAGTAAATAGATTTCATATTCTCATCATCTCCCTCATGCAGTAGTTCTGTTAATCAGATTCCTCCTGTAAAAAAGATACTACTACTCCAACATTTGAGATCAGATGAACATGCATTTAAGCAGAATATTAATCTACCAAATGGACCACCCTCCTTTTGGGCAAATGCATGCATTCTTTCTACTCCGGATCTTAAGGTTGCAATTGCAAACAGCACCAGCTAGAAAGATGTTGGTTAGGCATTAAAAAGGGTCAAAAGCTCAACATGTACCATGATTGTTCACTGCCCACTCACTGCTGCCATGCAAATGCAGGAGCTGGTCCAAAGTTGTTGAGTTTATGCTTTTAGAGGAAATGCTCATCACATTTGCAAACTTTCTAGGTGAATTCAACAGTTACTCCTTACTACCTGGTAGCTTTAATCACTTTGTTACAGCTTCATCTGGACTCAGTAAGTGAGTATTAATTCTATCTCCATATGTACTGTTCCAGTATAGGTCAAGACAAAGTTTGTGTTCAAGGACAAGCTCAAGACAATCAGAAGAGTTCAGTCAAGTCCAGGTCATGGTAAATCACTGTCAAAACTTGTCAAAATAACTACAGTCTACAGATGGTACAAGCAGTACAAGCCAAATAAAAAAAGCTTGAATTAATGTATCTTGTGGGGTTAGCACCTAACACGTACAATAGCATTCAGTTCTATCTTAACTGAATCCATTGGTTTCCCTGCTCCCAAAGATTTTCAGCAGTAGCACTGAGTTTTATCTCTTGCTAGGAAGAAAAAGCATGTCTGATCTTTGTAACCAATCCTGGTTAAGAAAATTATCTAGCTACCTAGTGTTAGTTGGTATGGTTAATGGAGTGCACACTATGAAAAGCCGTAATCATGTCCAATCCTCTCGTCTCCTGACAAAACGAATGAGAAGAAAAGAGAGTAAGAGACATCAGAATAACTGCACAGCCTATGATCTGTGATGTTACTTATGTGCTTGGTTCAGATGACATTAGATCATGCTGTGTTTTTATCCTAATGGACCCACTCAGCTGGTCACAACTGAACAAAATTGTAATTAGGACACAGTGGCTGCTTACTTTACAACGGTGCATGCTGCACTTGTCTCTACAGCGAAGAGAGCTTTCGAAATGTCCAAGTATTGGTCCATGGGAAGAACGACAGTTTGCATGCACTTCCTACCAGTAGAAGAAACCTACCTCTCTTTTTTCCTTTTGTGTTTTTTGGAAGATATATAGCATCATCTTTTAATTATCTACAAAACACGTGAAGCATAAACCTACCTAAGGTAGTTCAGCATACTGAAAAAGGGGGTTGCATTTCACCATCTGTAACCAACCAAAACATATATGTTAATTCAACAGCAATCCATACTTTATTCATGGGTCCTATCCACCTCATCCACCCAGCCAAAGTGTGTATGTTCCTCAAATGAAAAACAATATGTGGTCATCGTAAACCCTTCAAATACAAGATACACTTTGATCCAAACATGAGACATGATCAATCACAAAATGATGACAAACCCCAATAATGCTCACTAGTATCACTCTTTTCTTCACTAGAAGTCACTTCTCCATGCTGTTCGATAGATACTCTGCTTTTAGTAGACTACACGAATTGTAATATTGCAACAACAGAAAAGTACTGTCATCATACATACAGGGTCAATTAGGGGCAGTCATCATACAGAAAAGTATTTAGGACCAGTTATTCTAATGCATCTACTGCATTGGGAGACAAAATAAGTAAGTAACAATGGAGTGATTGATAATTTCTCTGCCCCATCAACACCAACACAAACCCTACACGTATATGAACCCGTGCCTGCACAGGAAAGAAAGGTGCAGATCCATTGCCAGGTTTTTCAGATGCTTCAGACAAGAATCCGAACTGTCCGTTATGACAAGTGGAGGCTCTGTGTTTGTTGGGCACATAAAGATCAAGACTCATGGTGTTCTTCATCCTGAAAATTTTGCTGTTTTGTGTCTGCTTTGTTTTGTTTTGCAGCAAGGAGCCAAAGAAACAAAGGAATTTTTGCTCTTATAGCACAAAGTTGAGTGGTGTTTACTTTTTTGCTACGTGTCATGTGTGTTTGATAGCTGGGCTCAAGAACCACATGTCATACACTTATATGAGGCAAAAAAACAAATTCTACCAACTTATGTATGGCATGAGAGCAAATCTCCCAACAAAGGAATTTTTGCTAGTATTGTTTTTTAGATAAAAGAAGCATTATTGAACTCAGTTGTTCACTAAACACACTCAATTTCTATATAGCTAGAGTGCACATACCCAACCACGCACACACACACAACCAAAAAAAATATATGAGGAAAGCATTAAGAATCATCGATCTAAAGGCTAGATCGTAACACATGCTCGCTCCTGGGTAAAATATTCTCTAACACATGTCACAATAACTAAATCTCATGAACTAGACTACATAAGGATGATCATGTAAGAAGCCAATGGTTAGTAGTATAGCTTGAACATGCAAGGCTGCAGTGGCCATTCCACTCCACAGCAGGAGATGATGACACAGTGTGATAGAATCACATAACCGACTTGGTAGCATGGATGCTCTGTTGGCCCAGCTGAGTCCAAGCAATTCATCATCGCGGTATTTATGATCCGCGAGATAGTGCTGATATGCACGCGCACAGGAAAATATATGCAAGCATGCAACTTTTGAGCCCCGATCTTCACGGCAGATAAATAATAGATAATCGTTACCACGTTAGTTGACCAAAAGGCAGTGCACCTTGAGATTTTGTACATTTGTGATAAACTACCAAGGCAATCATTCTTCCACCATATACCGACGAAAGTATGAAACTAGCCCACACAATAATGCCACATACACGTGAAGGCATGAACATGCATGATAAACCCGCGTTCTACAACTGTTGTCTTATCAGAAGTGTTTGATCTGAATTGAAGCAAAGCCAAAAGTAATAGCTTTAAACATATCCAATAATGATCAAATAACGGACTTAGATAATTTTCCTGGCTACACAGAAGAAAAAACAAGAACTTCTTCGGTGAAAATATGCTCATCGTGGATTTTGGAAACTATACACCGAATCAATTAATTACAAACAGTTTTGTCACGTCACCAAAATACCCTTTAAAATATAAATTAAATTGTTTTGTAATACTGTTGATCTTTTTCATATGGTAATTTTTTATAAGGTTATTTTGACTTTAGTGATATTTCAAGGATGTAAATTCTGTTTTGCATGCATTAATTACATCACAGAAATCACGGAAATAAAGGGATTTCCGATCAAATGGATGGTTCGTTGCACGCATGCTTCATGTTTATAAAGTTTACATATATAATTTATCAAGTAAATTAATTACATGTATGATTTATCAAGTAAATTAATTAATTAAATTTCAGCATTCAAAATTCATCGATTCCTCTGAACCGAACTGATTAACATACAAAAAAAATAAAATTCAAAAATTCACAATACAAAACTCACATATTGAAACATAAATTTGTTTAACACGGCGAAACTGATTTACATAAAAAAGTACTGACAAAAGAATTTACATTTTTCAAATTTTCAAATGAAAATTTCAAGAGTTCTGAAATAAATTTTCAAATTTTCAAAGTTTTCTGTTTTTTCACAAAATTTAAAAAATAAAAAATATTTCAAAGGTCTACCACCATTCGCCGGAAAATAGGAAACAAATGACGTCGTAAATTAAGGGATTTCAAAAAAATAATTATGGAAAGTAATCTCAGCCCGAATTAAAGCAATAAAATCATGCACCGTAAATTTGTGGATTTCAAAAAAAAATTAGGTGCATGGAAAGAAATAGTTTTGGCACACGAAAAGATTTTATTTTGCATGCATGTGGGTCGTGGTGAAAGTGGTTCGGATAGTTTCCGACCGTATCCGGAAAAACGGATTCGGATTCGGATTTTTTTTGATTCGGATACGGATTTTTCGGATACGGATTCGGATTCGGATATTTTTTTTCGGATACGGAAACGGATATGATATGTCTGATATCCGTCGGATTCGGATACGGATTCGGATAATCCGGATAGTTCTTATTCGGATATCCGGCCCATTAAAAATACAGGCCCACTGGCCCATTACATAATAGGCCTTTATATGGCACTATGTCATATTGGGCTGGCAGGCCCACTGCCATGGCGCCATGGCCATGGCCCAACCGCACAAGGAGTTTGAAATAAAAAATCTTCTTTATTTTTTTTAAAAAAATATTTTTTAAAAAAAATAAAGAATATTTTTTAAAATATATATATATTTAAAAATGGGATAAATTTCTATAAATTTAAACAGACAAAATTTTTAATAAATAAAAAATATTTTTTTAGTTCTTTCAATTTAAATTTTAGAAACACAATGAATTAATGAAAAATAGCAAACTTTGTCAAAATAATTTTAAATTTTTATCACAGCATCTATGTATCGTATGATGATACCATGAGACGTATCGTATTTTTCAGACTTAATTTGAATTTTTAGAATTAAAATTTCATTAAGCTCTACGTTGTCCATCTAGTGTCGTAACATTTTTTTAAAAAAATATCTTTCAATTTAGTGGATACTGACTTAAAATAGACTCACATGCATGAATATGATTTTTCTAGAATTTTTAGTTCATTATTTCATGCACTTGTAGTTTAAATTTGATAAATTTCAATATAAATCAAAGAAACATACATAATGAATTAAAAATAGCAAACTTATGTATAAAAATGTGAATTTTTTTTATAAGATTAGATATGTTGTATTTTAATCATAGAAAAAAAATCAAGTTTAAACAAAGATATAACTATTGATTTGCTTTTAAACCTATCACATTCTTCTTAACATTCTAACTCATTACTCTCAAATCTCCATCTTTCTTAACATCGTAGATGCAAACTTTGTCAAAATAATTTTAAATTTTTATCACAGCATCTTTGTATCGTATGATGATACCATAAGACGTATCGTATTTTTCAGACTTAATTTGAATTTTTTAGAATTAAATTTCATTAAGCTCTACGTTGTCCATCTAGTGTCGTAACATTTTTAAAAAAAAATATCTTTCAATTTAGTGGATACTGACTTAAAATAGACTCACATGCATGAATATGATTTTTCTAGAATTTTTAGTTCATTATTTCATGCACTTGTAGTTTAAATTTGATAAATTTCAATATAAATCAAAGAAACATACATAATGAATTAAAAATAGCAAACTTATGTATAAAAATGTGAATTTTTTTTATAAGATTAGATATGTTGTATTTTAATCATAGAAAAAAATCAAGTTTAAACAAAGATATAACTATTGATTTGCTTTTAAACCTATCACATTCTTCTTAACATTCTAACTCATTACTCTCAAATCTCCATCTTTCTTAACATCGTAGATGCAAACTTTGTCAAAATAATTTTAAATTTTTATCACAGCATCTTTGTATCGTATGATGATACCATAAGACGTATCGTATTTTTCAGACTTAATTTGAATTTTTTAGAATTAAAATTTCATTAAGCTCTACGTTGTCCATCTAGTGTCGTAACATTTTTTTAAAAAAATATCTTTCAATTTAGTGGATACTGACTTAAAATAGACTCACATGCATGAATATGATTTTTCTAGAATTTTTAGTTCATTATTTCATGCACTTGTAGTTCAAATTTGACAAATTTCAATATAAATCAAAGAAACATACATAATGAATTAAAAATAGCAAACTTATGTATAAAAATGTGAATTTTTTTTATAAGATTAGATATGTTGTATTTTAATCATAGAAAAAAAATCAAGTTTAAACAAAGATATAACTATTGATTTGCTTTTAAACTTATCACATTCTTCTTAACATTCTAACTCATTACTCTCAAATCTCCATCTTTCTTAACATCGTAGATGCAAACTTTTTCAAAATAATTTTAAATTTTTATCACAGCATCTTTGTATCGTATGATGATACCATGAGACGTATCGTATTTTTCAGACTTAATTTGAATTTTTTAGAATTAAAATTTCATTAAGCTCCACGTTGTCCATCTAGTGTCGTAACATTTTTTTAAAACAATATCTTTCAATTTAGTGGATACTGACTTAAAATAGACTCACATGCATGAATATGATTTTTCTAGAATTTTTAGTTCATTATTTCATGCACTTGTAGTTCAAATTTGACAAATTTCAATATAAATCAAAGAAACATACATAATGAATTAAAAATAGCAAACTTATGTATAAAAATGTGAAATTTTTTTATAAGATTAGATATGATATATTTTAATCATAGAAAAAAATTAAGTTTAAACGAAGATTTAACTATTGATTTGCTTTTAAACCTAACACATTTCTTCTTAACATTCTAATTCATTACTCTCAAATCTCCATCTTTCTTAACATCGTACATGAAAACTTTGTCAAAATAATTTTAATTTTTTATCACAGCATCTATGTATCGTATGATGATACCATGAGACATCTCGTATTTTTCAGAATTTATTTGAATTTTTTAGAATTAAAATTTCATTAAGCTCTATGTTGTCCATCGAGTGTCGTAACAATTTTTAAAAAAAATATCTTTCAATTTAGTGGATACTGACTTAAAATAGACTCAAATTCATGAATATAATTTTTTTATAATTTTTGGTTCATTATTTCATGCACTTGTAGTTCAAATTTGACAAATTTCAATATAAATCAAAGAAACATACATAATGAATTAAAAATAGCAAACTTATGCATAAAAATGTGAAATTTTTTATGATATTATATATGTTGTATTTTGATATTAGAAAAAAAATTCAACTTTAAACGATCATTTATATTTCAAATTTACAATTTTAAACTTTATCTCTCTCACTCCAAAAATAAGTAAATAGTCAACTTTGACTAAAACTCTATCAACCCTAATTTTTCTTTCTCTCTCTCGATCTCTCCTACTCCTGTCACCTCTCTCTCCCCGTTCGTGATGATTTATATGATGATAACTATTATTTGTTATTTGTCTATTGTGATCGTGAATAAATAAATACATTATTGATATTCGGTAAGTATTCGTAACCGTATTCGTATTCGATTCGTATCCGCTCCGTATTCGTATTCGATGATATCCGACTCCGTATCCGTATCCGGATTATCCGAATCCGAATTCGAATCCGAAAAAATATATGAAAAAGGATATGATATTAGTGATATCCGTCCGTATCCGATCTGTTTTCATCCCTACATGTGGGTCCCGCACTCATGAAAAGAAAGGTTATATGAGTTATTACCTCCTAAAAATAAGAGGTCATATATTTTAAATCTGAGATCACATTGATTGGACGGCTCAAAAGAATTTGGGAGCACCATAAAATAATAAAACTATAAATCCATTTCTGTTTTTATTGGTGGAAAAAAATCATACAACAAGCTTAGATTTTAAAAGGGAAAATTGAAAAAAATTCCATTACAATTTTCTGAATTTTAAAAAATGCCAATGTCAGTGACTGTGGTAGGTCCCATCTGTCAGTGACACACCTATGGCATATTTCAAAACTGTGAAAATTATAATGGCATGAAAAAATTTGGCCCATTTTAAAAACCGTTTAGAATATATGTGCCTTAGCTTCTTGTCTATGCATGGTACTCGTATATATGTAATACCACTCAGATTTATGCATGTGTATTGTGGAAGAGTTAGCACAACACAGTATGTATGTGATATAGCGGCGAATTCAAGATAAAAATGAAAGATATGCTAGAATTAAAATTTAAGTATAAGTATGTACAATTAAAATGAAACATATATACTAACACAGGTCAATATATTATACATACATAATTAAATTAAAACAAATATTAACAAAATACATATCATATCACTAAATCGTTGATAAAGAAACTTTTTTCTCTAATGCAAAGCATTGAACTAGTAGAGGTTAAGCAGAGTAAGACTTAAAATTATGGTGTTTTACTATACGGTGAGAAAGAATAGTTAACAAGCCAGACTTATGGGTGTTTTGGCGCTGACAAAGTAAAAATAACATTTGAGAATTATGATTAGTTAACTAGGAATCTATCATAGAACCAAATTGGAGTTTTGGACCTTGTCCATATATTCAGCTGCAATTCCTGCAAATCTCACATTTAGTCTCCAATACGACCGACAATCATCTGAATGGCAGTTTATTTCAAGGATAAAGTCATTATCTAAAAAACTTAGACCTTGCAAAATTTCAAACTTCATTGTTTTTTTGGAATCCCAAGTTGTCAGTAGTTCTAGCATGGTGTATGGAGACTTGCTGTGAATGATAGGTTTTTTATTTCAAGCAAAGCGACGTTGTTGAAATAAAAAAAAATTGCAAGGCGGTGTTGTATTCATAGTTGTTTTGGCATTGGAACAGATATCTCTTGTGCTGTGTCGTGGACTGTAGAGGGCAGAGACCTGAAAAAAATTGATAATTTATTACTTTCAAAACGTGGATTTTGATTATAGTATAACATTTGAGACCAGCTGAGTAAAAATCTCTCGGCACAGGTGGTGTGGGGCACATGCGTGGCTGTGCGATTGTGTGGAAGCAAAGCTGCTAGACTGCTAGCTGAATTGCTGAAATACTCTAATCAGTCAAATCGGCCAGGCAACCAGCTAAAAGATTGAAACCCAAGCACGTTTAGGCAAGGCAACAATTTTCTTCTTCCACGTCGCCGCCACCGGTCGGTTCTCGACTTTTTCACTCGCTGGTTGAAGAAAAGAGATGATATATAGCTAATTTTTTAATAAAAAATAGAGGATGGGCTAGAATCTGTTTATATATGTGATTTGAAGTTGCACTCCATTGCTCGAAATTTATGTCCAAAGTAAGCCACCAGTCCCCAAACCTGAAGTGCTTAAACATATATTCCCTCTTCTGTTATATATTATAAATCGTTTGGTTTTTTATAAATTAAACTTATATAACTTTGAATAATTCTATAAAAATATCAATAATTAAAATACCAAATTAGTTTTATAAATACACTATAAAACGTATATTAATAATTTATTTATTTAATATTATAGATATTGATATATTTTTATGTAGACTTCATCAAAACTAAACAAGTTTGACTTCAAAACTCAACAACATATGGAGGGAGACTTGCTCAAAAGGTTGGCACGTTTTCTTGGGCTAAAATTGGGCTATGTGCAAGAACAACTCATCAGCTGGGCCAATAAAGGATCCATAAGCTACCTAGTCAGTTTATGATTCTATCATACTGTGCCACCCTGTTGATGACAGTTACTGTTTCCATCTTTTTCCTTGTGGAAAAGATGGCCATGTGCAGACCCATATTAGGCACAAAACAGCAAAATTTTCAGAGTGAAGAGCATCATGAGTCTTGGCCTTTATGAGCCCAACAAACACACAGTCTTCAGTTGTCATGATGGACAGTTAAGGTTCTTGGCTGAAGCATGCATGTGGAATACTCCAGGCAATGGATTTGCATCTTTTCTTTCCTCTGCAGACTGGGTGCATATATGTGCAGCTATGGTTTGTGTTGGTGTTGATGGGGTACAGCAATATCATACATATCATGATCTGCACAATAAGCTATTTCATATTTTTATACAAATAAAAAATTATTAAACTCAGACAATTATATCACTCCGGGCATATACATAATTAAAATGCACACAACAAAAAAGCGTACACACTACAAATGATAAAACATGATAGGACCACAGCTATTTCATACCCTGATATGTACCAAGAAAATGTATTTTTTGTAGCATTTATATTTTACCACGCAAACGTCTAACTTCAATTGCATATATCAGTACTCTGTTCTGATCATGCTGGCCCTGTTAGAGATAAGATCTTCAGAACTGGTACTGATCGGAATTGACTAGCTTGTGAATGGACGCCTGAAATTTCTCAGCCAGGAAAATGGTCAGACAATGGAGGAAACTCTCAGAATTATCCATCTACCACCAACTAGATGCTTGTTCCAGATTTCACGAGTACATCATCTCTGATCATCCACGTAAAAGACAAGGCTTGGTCACGTGATCATGGCCCCATGACACACCATTATATCAACTGTCCAACTGACAATCGACTAACAAATCCTAGTCACTCCCTGTCTGCTACTACTAGGGCTGGAAAATTAGCGTACGATCGGCTTGGCAGGTAACTCAAACAAGCAGAGCCTAAGCCTATTTTTTTACTCTTATCAAACAAGCCGAGCTTGTTGAGCCAGCTTGTGCTCGTTAGCGAGTGAATATGACCCCATGTTCCATTATAATTATAACTCATAATATATTTTATTTGAGAGTGGTATCTAATATTTTTGGAAAGTTGGTACTATGAATATGTTAATTTGGACTATTATTACTATTTGTAGAACAATAACTATTTATTAGACAACTATCATGGTTATTATTAATTGTTCATGTTTTATTTTAGTGTACACCATAATTCTTATTAATTGCCCATATTTACTATTAAATATTCTACACATCAATAAATCATGCTTAAATTTGGTTATCTCAATTTGCATTCTAGAGGCAGAATATACTGAAAATTTCTAAGCTCATTAGTTAACTCGAGCCACCAAACGAACCAAATTGAGCATAGGTTTTAGCTCATTTCAAGCAGAACCAAACCAAGCCACATCGAACTGAGCCGATCCATGATTGATCGGCTCGTTTTCAACTACTCTGCTACTACAAACCTTCCTCTATTTAAACAATGCATCGCCTACGATGAGTTAACTAAGAAATCATTTGCATTAAGCTCAGAGAAAGAGAGAGCGAGAGAGTGAGTGTGTTGTCACATAGACATATGGCTGCCACTGTCATGGCGTCTCTGGTTCTGAAACCATCTGCATCTCCATTGCAAGAACGGTTGAAGCTCCGAGGCGCACGGGCATTGGCAAGGCCGTCCTTAACCATAGTGGCCAAAAAAGCAAAGAAGATTCAGACTTCCCAACCCTACGGTCAGTACGTACTGTAATATTCAGATTGAATACCAACTGACTGAAAACATCTCAGTTCCATGGCTACAAATTAAATGAGTGTCTACCGAGTATCTTCTTCTTCTACATGCAAAGGGTGATCAGTGGTTGCGAGTAGAACTATGATTCTACCATTCATTTTAACTGTCTTGTAGTGTAAATCTACTATGTCCTGTAAATAACAGGAGTCATATTAGAAAAACAATTTATTGTACTAAGTATAAAGGAATAAGTACTTTCCACTGCATAGGATATATTACTACTGCATATCAACCTTAGAGTGCAGACCCTGGTATATGCTAACTATATAAACATATGTTATCCTAGAAAGTAATGCAAACACAGGTAAAAGTTTAACACTTAGTTGTATTTGGTTAAGCCATAGTTTTTTTTTAATGTTATAACCTATCAATTATGAACAAATTGATGTGAATTATAAGCTACGGAAAAATGTGAAGTTGTTTTTGGCTGGAGTATCTGTGGGTCTATAGTAGAACAACATAAATTGTGAAGTTGTGAAATCCCAAGGGATAATGTGCAAACCTGCTTTAGTTGAAAAAGTTGCTTTCATATGATACCGTTTAGGTTCAACATTTAGCTTTCTAACTAAAAAGCTAGTTAGAAAAATTAAACCAATCGAATCCTTAAATTTATGGGATGACAATATTTAATTCGTAATGATAGTTTTATGCTCAGCAAAATCTCGCGCACTCGGCAAACTGTGGCTTTCCGGTAGCGGTAGTTATCTCCATAAATAAACCTTCTCACAAATCTATGGTATGCCATCATCTAGGACCTGCTGGAGGAGTAGTGTTCAAGGAAGGTGTGGACGCATCTGGAAGGGTAGCCAAGGTCAGTCAGTAATAAGCACAAACAAGCATATAGGGCGAAATGTTCATTATTCACCAGATTTTTTTCCAATTTAATCAGGGAAAGGGTCTTTACCAGTTTGCCAACAAATACGGAGCAAATGTTGATGGATACAGGTAAAACTTGCCAATCCAATGAAGGACATTACCGTGTTTTTTTTCAAAAGTATAATGGGTAAAGCATGTGGATGAACATACTGATATATTAACACACAGATCTAGATGGACGATGAAAAGGGGAACTACCACTATTATCTGTAAACACACTGAAGAACAAAAAAAATCACATATCATCCTAACTTTTACTCGTTCTTGTATTGCAGCCCAATATATAGCCCAGAAGAATGGTCTTCAAGTGGTGATGTCTATGTTGGAGGTAAGCACATGAAACTAAAATCTTGAAACAAGGATGTCATTCTTGGCAGTTGTATCAATAAAGTTTCCTTCATAAAAAAAAATCTTGAGATCTGTTTGGTACAGTTCTAGATTCATAATTTATTAGAGTTAATCAAATCTAACTCTTAAGAAATCATGAATTAAAACTAAAAGTTTAAACTATTTTATTTTATTAGATAAACTCCAGATATAGATCTGAAAGCTCTAAACCTATAAACATAGACCCTAAAACTGCATTCTGTTATTACATGTGTCGAAAGATGTTTACTGTGTTGCAAATTGTGTAATTACATAATTTCTTGATTTTCCCAGGAAAGACAGGTTTACTTCTGTGGGCAGTCACTCTTGCTGGAATTCTACTCGGCGGTGCAATTCTTGTGTACAACACTAGTGCACTGGCTTAGCCTAGCTGCAGGCGTGCAGCAAATCAAGCTGTATGTGTTCATCCATGTATATAATCTAGAAGTGTAACCAGTTATGTACTTGACTGGACTGGACTTGATTGCCAGTGTTTGGTAAGTAATAATGAAAATAAAACCGAGTAACGTTCTAAGTTCGTCATAAGTGCATCCATGTTTTGTTAACCAACACACTGCTGCGTTTGGTTTAGAAATTAGGTCAATCGGTATATCTATTCAATTTATGCTGCTTCGAGTTGGCAGGACACACTACACTACGGGATAAATGTTATTTGTCGAGTGCCAAAAGCACTCAGCGAAGCCTTATTTGCACTCGGCAAAGGCTTCGCCGAGTGTTGCACTCGGCGAACGACGCACGGTAAAAACACTATCGGCGATCAACTGTTTGCCGAGTGTTTTTTATCGAGCACTCAGCGAACACCTCACCGAGTGCCAAATTTGACACTCGACAAACAAAATATTATAACGGAGCATTGACGGAAGGTTTACCGAGTGCCCAAAATTTGGCACTCGACAAACAAGAAAACAGTAAATAAAAAAAATAAAAATGTGCAGAACGGGATGTCTCGAATGCACATTTTGTCGAACACAAGGCGGGCGCGACGCGGCATGGCGCGGCGCAACGCGAGGGCGCGGGGAACGTGGCACCAGCGGCGGATCCAAGGGCTAGGCTTCAACAGGCTCTAGCCCACCCTCCAATTTTTGCAAAAAAACCTAGGTATATATTATCTCATGTTCATTCTTCAACCGGAATGAACTGTGCAGCGGCGCGTCGGGAGGAAGAAGAACTGTTGCCGCCTACCTAGGTAACGCTCGATTATTGGATTTATTTGCAGATGGGCCTGACGTTTCAATCTTTTAACTGGCCGCTTGGCCCATTTGGCCCATTTGAGTATTTCAGCAAGCAGTTAGGGCTTCCGTAAGGCACCGCACATTCTGTATTCTTCAGCCTTCAGTGCAGTCCGTTGTCCGCATAGGCTCCACCGCGTCGCCGCCAGCGACACTGCAGCAGCTAGCAGGCCAGCCGCCAGCAGGGTGCAGTTGGCGCACCGGTGCACCTGGGCGGTGGCTAATGCGCCAGCCCCATGCAGTATTATCTAATGAATATAAACATCTTATTTTCAGGCACTTCCTTCTGATGATTGTCGTTGTGCAATGTGCTACTGTAAATTTTGTCAGGAACATTCAATAATACTGAAGTTGATTCTTCGCTATGTACTTGTTCCCAATGTGGAAAAAAATGTAATCTCTGTTTATACTTCCTTTTATTATACTTCACTATTTCAGTACTTGGTAGTCTTAGATAATTTATTATTAGCTAGATTATTTTTACTGAAATTTTATTTCTTCACACTGATGATGTATGCAAATAGCCCTGCTTGCTCTCCTGAGATTACTAGCTAGCACATCTAGTGTCTCCCGTCAATCAAGGAATTTACTCTGCCAACAAAGTTGTAGACTGGTAATACTTGTCTAAATTTCATTTCTTTTTTCCCTGGTTTCTCTAGCATGCTACAAGAACTGGTTTTTATAGTTTCATTTAAGTTTTGCTACTTTATAACAATTCCATGTTTTAATTTAACTATATATATAATGCATTGACTTGAGTAAAAATATATGTTTCATTTTAATTACGTGGACTTAGACTTCTAGTCCACCCTACATTTTAATTCTAGATTCGCCACTGCGTGGCACGGCGCGGCGCAGCGCGCGGGGCGCGGGGCACGCGACACGACGTGGGCCTCGGCGCACGGGGCACGTGGCACGCGGGGCGTGGGGCAAGCGAGGGCGGTTGTCGTGGGAGCTCGGCGCCGCTGTGGCGCGGCACCGCTGTGGCGCAGTGGCCGGGGCGGCGACCGATGGCGACAGGGCGGGGACCGACGGTGACGGGGCGAGCAGGGCACGGGCGCGCACGGCGACGCGGCTTGGCGCCGTAGGGGCTCGGCGGCGCGGCGGCCGGGGCGGCGACCGACGGCGACGGGGTTGGGACCGACGGCGACGGGGCGACCATCAGCGGCGAGAGAGGGAGCCGGTGGGAGGGAAGTAGAAAGAAAATGAAGGTAGGTAAGAGGGAAGGGGTGAGATTTTAAAGGAAATTCATGAAAAATTTGATAAAAAGTGCGCCAACTTTGAAATTTTGGCGGAAGAATTATGCGGGAGAGGTAATTTTTTGTTTGCCGAGTGTTGCACTCGGCAAACCCAAAATATTTGCCGAGTGCCTCAAATGTGGCACTCGGCAAAGAGGCTTTTTTATTTTTTTTTATTTTTATTTAATTTGTTTTACAATCTTTTTCTTGATAGAAATTATAAAGCTATATTGCATAAAAACTAAAAATAAACTCAACAATATAAATATGATTTTTAATAATATTTTTTTATTATTTCATTCATTTGGAGTTCAAATTTAACCTATTTTCATTTAAATTTTAGAGACATAATTAATAATTTAAAAATACCAAACTGAACCTAAAAAATGTGAAAATTTTACATGGGATAATATGTGTTGTGTTTTTATTGTAGAAAAAATTTCAAGTATAAAAAATGATTCACCCATCAAACTTCTTTCAAACATATCTCATTTCTTCTGTAAACCCTAATTCCTCGTCTCGTAATCTCCGGTTTCTAAACACTCTACGTGATAATTTTCTCGAAATATTTTTAAATTTTTATCACAACATCTATGTATCACATAATAACACCATGACAAATATCATGTTTTTATACTTCAGTTGATTTTTTTATAATTAAAAAACTATTAAGCTTCACGTTGTTGAACGACCATCACACCCTAAATTATTCAAAATTTCTTTCAATTCAGTTTATAAGAACCCTAAATAGACTTAAAAACATGAATATGATTTTTTTTTATAAATTTTGGTTTATTATTTTAGGCACATGTAGTTCAAATTTCACCTATTTCAATTTAAATCTTAGAAACAAACTTAATAATTTAAAAATAACAAAATTGAACCAAAAAATGTGTAATTTTTACATAAGATAATATATGTTGTGTTTTTATTGTAGAAAAAAATTCAAGTACAAAAAATAATTTTTTCGTCAAACTTCTTTCAAACCTATCTCATTTCTTCTCTAAACCCTAATTACTCATCTCATAATCTCCGATTTCTAAACACTTTACGTGATAATTTTCTAGAAATATTTTTAAATTTTTATCACAGTATCTATGTATCATATAATAACACCATGATAAGTCTCATGTTTTTAGACTTTAGTTGATTTTTTATAATTAAAAAATTATTAAGCTTCACGTTGTTGAACGAGCGTAACACCATAAATGCTTCAAAATTTCTTTCAATTCAGTTTATAAGAACCCTAAATAGACTTAAAACATGAATATAATTGTTTCATAATTTTTGGTTTATTATTTTAGGCACTTGTAGTTCAAATTTCACCTATTTCAATTTAAATCCTAGAAACATACTTAATAATTTAAAAATAACAAACTGAAACAAAAAATTTGTAATTTTTACATGAGATAATATATGTTGTGTTTTTGTTGGCGTAAAAGATTACGCTAACAGGTTTCTGTAGAAAAGAAACTAACAAACGAAGTGTTTGCGAAGCAAACTGTTCTAAGCCTCCGAAAGGATAATAACTTAGAATAGTTCGAAAGTGTGTATTGATTCACTTGTAATCGGTCTCTATTACAGGGTAAAACGGGGGGTATTTATAGGCCTAAATATTAAGGAAAAGACCTATTTACCCTTCTATTACAACCGACATTAAGGAAACTATTCGGTTTCCTTAATAGGGCTAAAATGGTAAAAGACTAATCTAATAGGATAGAAGATAAGTCTTCCATCTTAGCTGGCAGAAAAGATCTTGAAGGACTTTGGTTCGAAGACATACTTCGAACCAATGCCTGCCTTCGGACTTCGAACCAGGTTCTATGCACCTTCGAAGATGGACTTCGGACAATCTTCGAACTGGTCAGCTGTCTTCATGCTGCTTTGGCAATAACCCTGAAGATGAGATATTTTCCCCCAACAGTAGCCCCTCGAATACGCTTCTCCGTTCGACCTATAACGTTAGGAGAGCAGTATACGGAAAGAAAAGATAACCAATCATAGGGGTTATTAATTTTTGTTTTATCTCCGAAATGCATGAAGATATGAACTTCGAATCAGTCATAAAGTAATTACTTTTTCGAACTATCTTAGAACCGATTCAGGAAGTTCGAAAGTCCTTTTAGACTTTAGAAAATATAACCGTTAGTTTCTGTTTCTAACGGAGTTATATGAAGCGTTATTTTCGGAGGAAAATAACAGGCGGGAATGCGAAAGGGCAGAGCCCAAACGGTAACAAACGGAAAGTTTAGGCTATAAATAAATGACTCCAGAACTTACTCGATTACCTTTTCACCGCTTGTTCTCAGTCAAAAACCTTTTGAGCCCTTTGAGTTCTTGAGCCCTAGCTTTCGAGTTCTTGAGCCCTAGTCCCCGCTTTCTCAAATCAATCCAGCAATTGCGATGGCGAAAACCAAAGGCTCTGCACCTCCTTCGACCTTAGCTCGTCAACAAGCGACTGCGGCGGCGGCAGCGGCAACAATGGCGGCGACGTCTTCGATGCAGGCGACAACTTCCATGGCGGCAAAGGGAAAAAATCCTCAAATCCCCGATGTCCAAGGTCTGTGCCCACCCTCAACCAAGTACTTGGATCAATCTTTTGAGTTGGGGCGGTCTACCTGCAAGAAAGAATCTTTGGCAATCACAGCGGGGGGAAATATTAGTAATGGAGTTATGATTCGGAAGCCGGGCAAAGAATCAATTCCATCACCGAGACCCGGAGAAGTTGTGGTGTTCGAAGCTTTTTTCGAAGCGGGCTTGGGCCTCCCGGCTGTGGATTTTTTAGCCGAAGTACTTGACTTGTTTCACGTAACCCTCCCCCAGCTGTCTCCGAATGCTGTAGCCAGACTAGCTATCTTCGAGTGGGCACTGAGGGCCGAAGGTTGTGAGGGGAGGGCTGAAATCTTCGCTGCGCTGCATAGAGCGACTTGTCAGCCAAAGACCTTCGTAGGCTCCGGAGGTGAGAAGGTGGTAGTTTCCTTTGGAAGCATCAATTTTAGGCTTCGTGATGAATATGCCCTGCAATTCCCCGCTAAAGCCATCAATGCTAGATGGTACACCGATTGGGTTCTAAGGTGGTTTTATGCCGAAGTTGGAGTGGGTAATCCTCTGGCCGGTCCCCTCAAGGAAATTCAGTTTCGGAAGGAAGCCTTAGTGCAACCCGACGGAGGCCAACTCGAAGCTCGCCTCAACTTGCTTCAGAAAATCAGCAAAAGGTTGAGCATGCGGGACTTAGCCGAAGAGTTCATCGGACTTCAAATTCCTCCGTTGATGGCCAACTGGCCTATCGCCTTCGAAGATGACTTGGAAGGCGGTCTTCGCAAGATAAACTATACTTCGAGCCCTGCAGGTAACTTCGAAACTAACATGCATAGTACATATTTACTTCGAAGAAAGATTAACTTAAATTATTTATTAGCTTCTTCAGCCCCTATTACTTCAGAGCAAATTGTAAGGGCTTCGGAGAAGATTTTGGGTGCTCCAACTCCGTCAGAAAAGGAATGGCGAATCAAATTAGTCGGAAGTTGGGAGCGTTTTAACAGAGTATGGGGAATGTTGGAGTTAACTCCGCCCCCTCTGATGGACTGGGTGCCTCAAGAGAAAGGACCCAAGAAGAGAGTAGCCGAAGCTGGAGCCTCCAGCTCCGCAAAGACTCCGACGAAGAAGGTGGCTCGGAAGCCGAAAAACCTCGCACCTTCGAGCTCAAGAGCTTCGGCTTCTTGCTCTAAAGAAGACGAAGGTATTTTATTAGTAAGATTAATTGACGAAGATGCGGCTCAACAAAGTATTCACATTGAAGACACTGCAGGTATTCCGGAGCTTCAAGCCAACATCGAAGAAGTAAGAGCTCCGGATACTCAAGAAGATCAAAATGAAGCCCCTATGGGTGTGAATGAGGCCGAAGTGCCTGCGAACATACCGGAGTCTGGAGACAATGTTGATCAACCAATGACTTCGGTAGTTCAAGAAGACATAACTCAGGCCGGAGTTTCAGTGGATGAAGGGGGAGTCGAAGTCACTATGGCTTCGATTCTCGAAGAAGTAACGAGGGCTCTTCAGGACGATGCTCCTGTAGTCCAAGATTTAACGGCTGATTCGGATGAGGACTACACTTATGATCCTCCGATCAGCCCGGTGCTCGATATTCCAGAGAATATCGAAGGTAAATTTTGCTTAATTCTTATCAATTTTTGCAAAATTTATACAATGTGTAATATTTTTGTTTTTTCAGAGCCTCCTGTTGTCGAAGTATCCCTCGAAGATACAACTCAAAGACCTTCGACAACTTCAGGGCCGCAACCGGGAGTTGCTCTACCGGGGCCTGGAAGAGGAAAAAGACACATCGAGCCCCTCCCAGCTCAAGGATCGACTTCATCTGAGTCAACGGACGAAAGTGAATCGACTGAGGGGGGGCCATCTTCTGAAGTTCCAAGGGCCTCGGAAGAAACCTCCGGACCTTCGCTAAGCAGGGCTGACCAGAAAGCTTCAAAACTGCTTCCTCTCATAACTCCTTTTTTGGAGGAGAAAACCGGACTTGGGACTTTGGTTAAACCTTTGGGTGAAGCCAGTCGCCAAGTCGGGGAAACAGAACTGGTAGCCCGTTTAAGCAGAGTGAAGGGTTCGGAGCTTAACCTTGCTGTGGAAAGAGCAGCTTATCAGGTATAAAGCATCTTCGAACCAAATAATGAATTATATATGAATAATTTCTTATTTCAGTTTTTCTTTTTCTTAGCAAGCAGTCTTAGCCCGCGCTGCAGCTTTGTCGAATGAAAACGAAATTGCTCAACTTCGGGAAGAGAACGAAACTCTTCAAAGAAATCTTAACTTCTCCGAAGGTCGAGTATCTCAAATGGACAATGTGATAATAGCAGAGCGAAGAGCTAGGCAAAGCTTGGAGGCTGCAAGAAAAGAGCTCGAAGCAGAAAGAGTTGTGCTTCGAGCGGAGATTGAAAGACTGCGGACGGAGGATGCTGCGAAGGACTCCGCACTTGTAAGGCTACAAGAAGAGGCTGGCCAACTCCGAACTCAAAAGAATGCTTTGACTACGGAGAACGCTAGAATCTCCGGAGTTTTAGCTGAAACAACTTCGGCCAAGGATATGCTTATTGAAGAAAAGGTTAAGTCCGAGAAGGTGGCTTCGGAGGTCATCGAACAAATGTTAGGTGTCTTGGAGTACTTCGGTACTACTGGATCACTACCTTCAGATGACAATGTAACTCTGCTGCGCCGGCTAAAGAGGATCCAAGGAGCAGCGAAGCAAATGAAGACGGCATGCATACGTTATGGAGAACTCTCCGGACAAGTGTCTGCCCTTGGACTACTTCGCTACTACGAGGATTTGGGCCGAACAATCACTCCGAGCGCAGAGGGTTCTATCATCTTCGACGACGACCGACTTCTAAAACCTTCCGAAGGTATAGCTGCTGCTTGGCGAGCCTTCCAAACTTCATGGAGAGCCGAAGGTCGATCTGCGATCAAGGCTTGGATTGATGAAGGCCAACGCCAAAAGCAAGTTCGGAGCCAAGCTTCGAGCAGTCAGCCTCCTCCGAACCCGCAGGTTTAGGATTATTTAGGATTTTTTGATTATGTAAAGCTGATGCTTGTAAATATTTATCAATGAAAATCTTGTTTGTCATATTTTTAGGCTTTGCCTCTTATGGAAGATATCGAAGTGTTAGAGCTTAACAGCGAACTTCGCTCACTGTGGAAAACCTTCGAACTTCTAAAGAGTTATAAACGTCCTCGATTCCTTATCCCTCGAGATGACTCCGGCGTTATTGCGCCCGAAGTAATCAAAGACATATTGTCTTATATTAAAGAGGAAGATAAAGAGAGCGACGCAAACACCTCGTCTTCTGAAGACACTAATTGGTCCGAAGACGAAGGTGAAGCCCAAAATAAAAGATCTGAAGATCTTAGAAGCTGGGAGAGAAGCCCCGAGCGGCTTCGAACTTGGGCCGAACTTCAACAAGAGCAGAAGGATTTTAGAGCTTCGAAGGGGAGGAAGAGAGTTAAACGTAAAGTTCTTAGAACTTCCGATGTTGGAACTAGTCGTTCCACCCCTAGCTCTCGGGACCGAAGAGGTCTCCGATTCCTTCTTGGTATAGATACCAATTTTTCATAATGTAATTTGTAAATACATTTGTTTTGATAATGAATGCCGATTTAAAATTGTCTCCATATTTACTAGCCCCTCTTTGGGTATAAGCAACTTCGAACTGTATTCGAAGATGGTTATGCGCAAAGAAAAAACTTCGGAGTACAATTTTTTTGGGGGTTCGGAGCCCCTCTGTCATTTAAAGATCTTTTGAAATCTTATGAAATGTCTTCGACTATTTGTAGTCAGAAAAATGGTAACTTGGTACCTTTGTTTATTTCATGAAAGAAATCAATTGAGATAACTTCCAGGACACTTTAATGTCTTAAAAATTTTTGTCACTTTGGACGCATATGAACAGTCATTCGAAGCTCATGGCTTAAATGCTGTTTTGCTTTAGCCACCTTCGGCTTGTTTTTTGCAGAAATCTACCAGCCGGAGCTTGGATTTCACAGAATTGTAGCCACCTTCGGCTAATTTTGCAGAAGTCTACCAGCCAGAGCTTGGACTTCGCAGAATTTGGCCACTTGGGCTCTTTTTTGCAGAAGTCTACCAGCCGGAGCTTGGACTTCGCAGAATTTGGCCACCTTCGGCTCTTTTTTGCAGAAGTCTACCAGTCGGAGCTTGGACTTCGCAGAATTTGGCCACCTTCGGCTCTTTTTACGGAAGTCTGACAAGCTGCAGCTTGGACTCCGCAGATTTTGGCCACCTTCGGCTCTTTTTACGGAAGTCTACCAGCCGAAGCTTGGACTCCGTAGAATGTGGTATTGGCTCTTTTACGGATGCCTACAAGGTATCAGCTTGGGCTCCGGATGGATTTCAGCCACCACACCGGAGGCTTCGACTTTAAGGGTTCGAAGTCCGGAAATACAGCCCTGCTTAATACACTTCCCTCTCGAACGACTTCCGTCCCAGCGCGTCCGCTCGGGAGACTAGGAGCGTCAAGGGGAAGGCACGCTACAGGATGTATGCTTTATTAATTTAGAGGTGATTACAAGCGAATTACAAGGAGCCCTTATGCGAAGTATCGCTTTAGGTGCTCCGCATGCCAAGTATGCGCTAACTCTTCACCTTCTAAATTAGCTAATTTAAATGAACCAGGGCGCCCCGAGCGGACTATTAGATATGGACCGTCCCATTTATTGCCTAACTTCCCTGGTGCTATAATGCTTCGTAGAACAAGATGACCCGGTCTTAACTCGCTGAGCTTAACCTTCGGGTCATACCAAGTCTTCGTCTGCTGATGATACTTTGATAAATTGGCTACAGCTCGAAGCCTTGTTTCTTCTGACAAATCTAACGAAGCTTGTCTTTCTTCTTCGATGTCTGGTTCGGTGCTGCGAAGTGATCCTCCTTTGAGCTCCGTTGGAGTCATGGCTTCATCTCCGAATAGTAGTCTGAACGGAGTAAAACCTATGGACCTTGTTTGCGTAGTCCGAATGGACCACAGAATTTTCGGAAGCTCTTCGGTCCACAGTCCCTTTGATAATCCTACTATTCTTCGATTTAGCCCTGATAAGATATTTCCATTGGCTCGCTCAACTGCTCCATTCGACTGAGGATGTCTCACTGCAGCAAAACATAGTTGAATGCCTAGGTCTTCGCAAAACTTCCTGAAGGGTTCTGCGTCGAACTGTGTTCCATTATCAACTGTGAGATATCTAGGCACTCCGAACCGGCAAATAATGTTTTTCCAGAAGAATTTCTGTACATTATTCGAAGTGATAGCTGTTAAGGGTTCTGCTTCCACCCACTTAGAGAAATATTCAATAGCTACCACTGCGAACTTCAGATTTCCCTTTGCTAACGGAAAGGGACCAATTAGATCCATACCCCATCTGGCCATAGGCCATACCGGAGCAATGACTTGAAGAGCTGTTGGTGGGCGATGACTCCGTCGACCCATCCACTGGCATCCTTGACAAGTGCGGACCAAGCTCTCCGCATCAGCTGTTATTGTGGGCCAATAAAGCCCCTGGCGAAGTGTTTTTCCTGCCAGAGCTCTAGGGGCTAAATGGCTTCCACAAAGGCCTTCGTGAATTTCTCGAAGAATTTCTTGGCCTTCTGTTTGAGATATACATCGGAGTAGAGGGGAACATACTCCGGCCTTGTATAATATACCGTTGATTAGCTGATAGTTTCTTGCTCTGAGCTTTAATCTTGACAATTGGGGTTCTTCGGGCAAATTTGTTCCTCCTTGCAAGAGTTCTATGATTGAATCCTTCCAATCTGCACTAGGAATGCAGAGAATCTCTGCAGAAGCAACTTGTGGCACCGAAGGTATATTGAGCTCCTCATAGAAAGCTTCGTCAGGCACATCCACAGCTCCGGCAGCAGCCTTCGCTAAAATGTCCGCTTGCACGTTTTCAGCTCTTGGTATACTCCGAATGGAAATACCCTTGAAATGTGCTTCGATCTTGCGAATTTCTTCCAAATACTTTGCAAGCTGTGGATGTCGGGCCTGAAAACTTTTGTCTACGTGCCCTGCTACTATCTGAGAATCTGTCTTTATAATTATTCTTGTAGCCCCTAGAGCACGTGCTTTCCGAAGTCCCAATAATATTCCTTCGTACTCCGCTATATTATTGGTAGACTTAAAGTTGAGTCTTGCGGAGTACATTGCTCTTTGCCCTGACGGTGAAATTAATACTGCCCCAATGCCTGCTCCGGATGCTTGAAAAGCCCCATCGGAGTAAATAATCCAAACTCCATCGTCTGATTTCTCCGGAGTCAACTTCGCAGGTGGAGTCAACTCTGCTACGAAGTCTGCTAGAACTTGAGATTTGATAGCTGTCCTTGCCAGGAAAGATATGCCGAAGGGTGCTAGCTCTACTGCCCACTTTCCAATCCTTCCAGTGGAATCTTTGCTTCGGAGCATATCTCCTAAAGGATACGAAGTTGGTACAATTACATTATGAGCCAAAAAATAATGTCTTAGCTTCCTTGAAGCCATTATCAGAGCATAAACGAACTTTTCAAGTTCGGAGTATCTTGTCTTCGCTCCTGACAATGCTTCGGATACAAAATAGACAGGATTTTGGACCAACTTCCCATTTATATCTACTTCTCTGACAAGGACTGCGCTGACAGCTGAACCTGTAGCTGCAAGATATAGGAGTAGGGTTTCGTCTGCAATAGGCACCGTGAGTGTAGCAAGATTGCTGAGATAATCTTTAATATCTTCGAAGCTTTTCTGACACTCCGGTGTCCATGCAAAATCTTCGGACCCTTTCAAAGCTTTAAATATTGGCAAGCTCCTCTCCGCAGACCTTGATAAAAACCTGCTAAGTGCGGCCAGACGTCCAGTCAGCTTTTGCACTTGCTTTAAATTCTCCGGAGGAGCCATCTTCTGCAGCGCAGTTATTTGAGTAGGGCTAGCTTCAATTCCCCTGCTTGAAACTAAGTACCCTAACAACTTTCCAGCCTTAGCTCCGAATATACATTTTTCGGGGTTAAGGCGGATCCCACATGCCCGAAGGCTATTGAATGTTTCTGCTAAGTCTAGGCTATGTTGGTGCTTTAAAGCACTCTTTATTACAATATCATCCATATAGGCCTCCACATTGCGACCTAATTGATGACCTAGAGCCTTAGCAACTAATCTTGAAAAAGTAGCCCCGGCATTTCTTAGGCCGAAGGGCATTCTTACATAGCAGAAGACTCCCGAAGGAGTTACAAAGCTCGTCTTGATTTCATCTTCGCGCTTCAACCATATTTGATGATATCCGGAATACGCGTCGAGAAAGCTTAGTAACTCCGAACCTGCAGTGGAGTCAACTAGTTGATCAATTCGGGGCATGGGGTAGGGGTCACGTGGGCACGCTTTATTCAAAGATGTGAAATCAATGCACATGCGCCACTTTCCGGAAGACTTCTTCCTGACGAAGACTGGGTTGGCTAGCCATTCTGTATGGGCCACTTCTCTGATAATCCCCGCCTTCAACAGTTTTTCAACTTCGTCCTTAGCTAGAGCAGCTCTCTCCGCGGACATCTTCCGGAGCCCTTGTCGAACAGGCCGGGCCTTCGGGTTTACAAGCAAGCTGTGTTCAATAATATCCCGATCGACTCCGGTGATATCTTCGTCAGACCAGGCGAAGACATCCAAATTTTCTCCTACAACCTTTTCCAAGGAAGTTGCAACTTCGGGAGGTAAATCTTTACCAAACTGAAAAGTGTATTCTTTACCATCTTTGACAATGATCTTCGTTGCAATCTCTCCTTCGGGACTTGGTCTTGGAAACGACTTCTTCGAAGCTTCGGAGGAGGCTGAAAAAATTTCTCCATTTTCTTGGACACTGTTTACTTGCCTCGGATCAAGAGGAGGACCATGACCATATTCTGCTCTCCGAGCTATGGCTTGATCTCCGAAGACTGTCAGAACTCCTGATTGTGTGGGCATCTTCATGCACAAGTAATTGTGATGCGCCACAGCTCCGAACTGATTCAACATGCCTCGGCCAAAGATAACATTATAAGCATACGGGGCATCCACCACATCAAAGATAACTTCTTCAGTTCGGGCTAGTAAACCTTCTCCGAAGGTTACTTCCAGGCCTATCTGGCCAAGTGCATCTAGCGGGGGTCCTGCGAAACCTTGCAGAGGACGAGCCGCTGGAAGGAGATGCTTCCGGGAAATGCATAACTGATCGAAGGCTTGTACAAATATGATATCTGCCGAGCTACCTCCGTCAATTAGTACCCTTCGGACTTCTGTTCCTGCAATATCAGCAGTGATAACCAATGGATCTGCATGCGGGAACTTGATACCAGCTGCATCCTCCGCAGAGAAAGATATTGGAACATGAGACCACTCCGGCATTGCAGCTGCAGATGACGAAGTTCCAATGTGGCCTACTTCTCGAACGTACTCTCTTCGCTGTCTCTTGGACATGCTTCCGAGGGTACCTCCTCCGGAGATAGGGAGAACTACTCTCTTCCCTCTATCTTGCCCTTCTTCTTGCTTCGGAGGTGGCATAACATTGGCCACCGGAGGATGCCTTGCAGCATCAAGATTTTCTATCCGCGCCACAGCCTGGACCGGCTCCGAGCGCACTGCTGCTGCTGGACTTCGGTCGGTACTACCTCGACCCGAAGTTCTCTCCAAGTATTCTCCCCGAAGGGTAAGAATAGCCTTGCAGGTGTCAGTTGCATGGCTTCGGTTCTCTCCATGAATACAGCAAAAAAGGGTCTGGCCCTTGCCAGCCGTTTTCCCTGGCGGCCTCCAGCCGCTGGACTTGTTCCCCGCAGATTGTGGAGCTCTTGGCGCAAACTTCAGCGGGGGTGCGATGTTTAAGACCTCAGAGCGAGGGTGCTTTTGCCCTCTTCTTCTATCATGTTGCACTTCGGGGACTGGTTCTTGCGGCTGAGCCGAAGTCTTCACCTCTGCTTTAACTTCTGTCAACACTGTCGAAGTAGCAGTAGTCCTCCGAAGCCAACCTTCTTCTGACTTCGAGTACTCCTCGAAGTACGACATCAGCTGTGATACCGTAGTGATGCTCTTTCGATGCAATTTATCCAGAAGGCCTTTATGACTGACGCCTTCCCGAGCCGCATCAACCACTGAAGATGTAGACAGCCCCCGGATTTGCGACTTCGTGTGAGCGAAGCGCTTGAAGTACTGTCTCAATGTTTCTCCGGGGAGCTGCTTCACTTGGAAAAGGCTCCCTGTCGACATGGGGGGCACGAAGGTGCCCTGAAAGTTACTTATGAACTTCTTCTTCAACTGTGACCATGAAGCGATTGATCCTGGTTTTAAAGACCAGAACCATCTCAACGCCACTCCTTGAAGGGCTAACGGGAAGCACTTCGCCATAGTTTCTCTGTCTCCGCCACTAGCCTCGATTGCTAGGGCATAAGAACGCGCAAACTCACTAGGATCTTCGTCTCCGGCATACTTGCAAAGCTTTGAAGCTTTGAACCTCGGATCGAAGCGAACCTTCTGAAGCTCGGGATGCAACGGAGATTCATTGTCGTAAGAGGCGTTCTCCGGGGCTTCGGGATAATCAAGATCGTCGTCTTCGTGCACTTCGGGGATAGCTGGGGTGGCTTGAGGACGAAGCCTGTTCGCAGCCTCTTGCCGCCACCTCGCTACTTCGGCTTGAAGATTGGCCATTTGAGTGGCCATGTCTCCAAGGCTATCTTCATCTCCTCCGGAAGGACCTTCCGGGTCTTGAGAGCTGGTATGATCAGTTTGAATCGGAATGGAGGGTGGCAGAGTGGCTCCGGGTGGTCGGAGTGTGGAAGGGGTTGGTGGAGAGGCTTCGTATCCTCGAGGGATAAAAGCCCCTTGCGGAGTTTGAGGTGGAGGGATAGTCGAAGACCCTCCGACTTCGACTGTGTCGAAGGGTATCTCTCCGGAGATCCGAGAGGACCTCCGAGTGGGATTGCGAGGTGCGCTCCGCTTAGGAGGCATGATGCGAGAGGTTGGTAGAGAACGAAGTTTTTTGGACTAGGTTCCCCACGGACGGCGCCAACTGTTGGCGTAAAAGATTACGCTAACAGGTTTCTGTAGAAAAGAAACTAACAAACGAAGTGTTTGCGAAGCAAACTGTTCTAAGCCTCCGAAAGGATAATAACTTAGAATAGTTCGAAAGTGTGTATTGATTCACTTGTAATCGGTCTCTATTACAGGGTAAAACGGGGGGTATTTATAGGCCTAAACATTAAGGAAAAGACCTATTTACCCTTCTATTACAACCGACATTAAGGAAACTATTCGGTTTCCTTAATAGGGCTAAAATGGTAAAAGACTAATCTAATAGGATAGAAGATAAGTCTTCCATCTTAGCTGGCAGAAAAGATCTTGAAGGACTTTGGTTCGAAGACATACTTCGAACCAATGCCTGCCTTCGGACTTCGAACCAGGTTCTATGCACCTTCGAAGATGGACTTCGGACAATCTTCGAACTGGTCAGCTGTCTTCATGCTGCTTTGGCAATAACCCTGAAGATGAGATATTTTCCCCCAACAGTTTTTATTATAGAAAAAAATTCAAGTTAAAATCAAATTGAAAATATCATGTAGACTTGAAACAATGGTTCAAAAAAAATAAAAAAATGGGTTTGCCGAGTGTTTTTTAAAAAGCACTCGGGAAACATACTCTCTTTGCCGAGGGCTTTTTAAAAAACACTCGGCAAACCCTTAAATTTTTTTTTTGCCGCGCACGCTGTCGTGACGTCCGTTAATAACATATTTGCTGAGTGTATTCTTAAAAAACACTCGGCAAAAATTTAATTTTCCAAATGTTTTTTATTTACCGAGTGCCCGAGATATTGCACTCGGCAAACTTCTCATTTCCGGTAGTGACAGCTGCGTCCTACGCTCTCTGGTCTGACATACACAATCATTTTGAATATAATTCTAGATAAAAAACAATTGATTAGTTTATAGTTTTTTGTTTATATCGGTTAAATACAACCTGAAAATAAAGATAGCACGAAATGAGAAATAGTAGTACTATATCATAGGTATAAAATACACAATAAAATATAAAACAACTTATTTTAGATAATACTTGATACATATCTAAAACAAATTCTTTTATGAAATAGGAGAGAGTACTCTTTTTCTAAGATGGAGTGATCTTAATTAGATCACACAAAAAGATATTTTCTAAACTAGAATGACGCCATCCCTCACTCGCCAAACGCACCCTCTACTGCTCTAGTTAATTACGGCAAGTTCTACAAACCTAGCACTTGTTACATCATAAAAATTGAATCAGCAACACAACTTATTCTGTTATCCTGAATGTTGTCATGAAAGTCTCAATTTTCTGTCATACAAAATCATACAAAAAATCTAAATCATAGATAGAAGCATTTACAGCACAACATATACCTTAAAAAAGATTTCTAATTCATTCTAGGCCTTAATTATGTTTGATTAAATGAATTAAATATATAATGCATTTATATTAACCGGCTACATCACATACTTTGTAGTTACCATTTACATCCAGTGATCCGGATTCACCTGAGATGACGTTGATTAGTTGCCATAATCAAACAACCGCGAGTTGATTAGGCTATTCGCAGTGGTGGATTTCATAACACTGTTTCCTAGAAGTTCACATCAGTTTTGTAACTGAATGAAATACTCTCTCTTAGTGGAGAGTTTCATTTCACTATTTTTAGGCTAACCAGTGTAATTAAATGCAACTAGCTCTCATGAAATACCCTCTCTCCGATGAAACAATTTAGCTCTCAGTGGTCGTTTCATTTCGTTTCATCCGTCTTGAAAACGGGTTAGCATCCACTACAAAAAAACAGGAAATTTTCGTCAGCTAAAATAACTTCCGTCGGTTTTTCCAAAAACCGACGGAAGTTAAATAACTTCCGTCGGCCTCATGGAGCCGACAGAAGTTAACTTAACTTTCGTCGGCTTTTAACAGTGGCCGATGGAAGTTAGTCGACATTTTTCCGTGGCCGATCAGATCCACCTAACTTCCGTCGGTCAGCATTAAAGCTAACTTCCGTCGGGTTTAATGCTGGCCGACGGAAGTTAGGGGATTTATTCCCCAACCGCGCGCGCGTACAGGGAGACCTAACTCCCTGTACGCGCGCCCATACACCTCCCGCGCCGCATCTTGCCGCCGCCACCTCCCGGCGCCGCCGCCCGCTGTAGGACCGAAAGTAGCGACCAGAGAGGGGTGAATGGGTGCCTAAAAATTTCTTGCTAAACTATGATGTAATACCAACACCCAAATGAACTTAACCAAACAAATAATATTTGAAAAAAAAACAAATTTCAGGAATTAAAGTTGTCTAGCTTAAAAATGACCGGTGTCTTAATTGAAGAGATATTAAAGATAAACTAAAATAAAATTACTGCAGTAAATAAAAATACCTAGATAAAACTCGAAATATTAATATTTCAGTCTAGAAATAAAATATTAATTAAATGAATAAAACATGGATCATTAAAAATTAATTCAGAATTAAACCGAAAATATTGCATGTAAAAACTAGACTAAAACTATAACTGCGACTAATAAATTTTTCCCTTTTTTATGAGCGGATTAAAGAGATAAAAAATAATCCGAGATAACTAATAAAATTTGACAGATTAAAATAACAACGAAATTTCGAAATAGAATTTTAGCTAATTTTTTAATATATAATTATCTATAAAATTTATCTGCCTAAAAAATAGTAGATTAAAACTAACTAAAACAATAGAAGATCGAAATTTACCTGCATTGAAGAAAATCCTGGCGTCACCGTGGAAACCGAGGAAGAAACATCAGGAAGCTGCTGTCGGCGCTGCGCTGCACGGTAGCCGGAGCTCCCGCTTGCGCACGCTGAAAAGAAAAGGAACAGTGCTCCTAAAGAAAACATCGTGGAATCAATGGCTGGGGCCTACCTGACAACGCGTCCTCCCACTCGCTATTGACGCACGACAGGAATAAAAATATGTGCTGCGTTGGAAGCACCGCCTGTGCACCGCACTATTTCCGTGGGGCCCGCTGCCGTGCCGGCCGAAAAAACGCTTCCTGCTGCTGCTTTTCGTGGACTGCAGTGCTTGGAGAATCACAACGAAGATGCACAAACTGCCATGCAATGCCGAGAAAACACCACACACAGCAACGAACGACGTTAAGTCGCAGAAAAAAAACTTCGGAGAAGAAAAGTTTTCGGTGGAAAGCGAATGCGGAACCAGAAAAAGTTGGACTATAGATTGATTTAATAAAAACAGTCGTCTATCCCCAGGGGGGGATAGGGGCCTATTTATAGGCGACTCCTGATACATGAAAAGACTAATTTACCCCTAGGGTAAATTAACACTGACTCTAAAATAAATTCCGAAATCTACTAAAATATTCTTAGAAAAATCACCTAACTCAAATAAAAATATCCTGAACTTAAAAACTAAATATTAATACCCTAAAAACAAAATAATCATAGGTTGTCAGTTTTGCGCCGAAACTGACAAAGCGTCCACTGTCTTCGCATCGGGTACCCGGATTGGGCCGACCCGACCCCGCATCTTCCTAAGCCCGGCAATCGCTCACCGCCCGTGTACCTGAGTCAAACCCAGTCAACAGACCAGTGGATCATCTGCCGCTCCTAGCCCATGTACCCGGATTGGGCCAGCCCGACTCCACGGCTCCTCTGCCCGGCTGTCGCTCGCTGCCCGTGTACCTAAGTCACACGCGCCTTAGACTCAGCAGGTCTTCATTTCTCTTCTTCTTTGACTTCCGTTGACAATCACTCATCACATCTAGAATATCAAACCCATGTTCTTCAACATGGTTTCTCAATCTCTCTCTTGATGACTGCATTGTCAACACCCTTTTCAGCTCATCTCCAGATCCTGCAAAACATGTGGAAACAGAAAAACAAAAAAAATAGAAGAAAGAAACTAAAAGTTTAACCCTAATGACCAAAAGCCAAACAGAAGCAAGAAAAATGGTCATTATGGTTAACCAAAAATAAAGCCTCTAAAACAGGTGCAAATCTCAGAATTACCAACAAGAATAAACTCCCCCTGAAATAAATCCCAGAGAAAGCCAAAAATATATCCCAAAATTTCTCCCCCTTATTGACAATTGGACTCATCAAGTGAGACTAAATGCACTCTAAAGAGACATAAACACAAACTCCCCCTGAAATGCAGCCCCCCTCAAAATATGCCATGAATGCAGATGGGGTGCAGGTAGAGTGTGAAAAGCATGCTCCTTAGATATGATTAACTGCAATTACAAAATCTAACAGGTATAGCAAAGGATATACTGTCTAAGATACATGACATGATCAGTGTAACAGATGATATCCAAAGAGAGTCATTAGCACGCATTTTTTGATTTTTGCAAACAAAAGCATCACCACATTTTCTAGTTGACAAGCAAGGTAAAACATGACATGCAAAAGCTAACTGATATCTACCAAGATAAGCATTGTCCAAAACAAAGTGCTTCAGCAAACTTGTCATCTTTTTAAATTTTTCAGACTTTTTCTTTGTCCTTTTTAATTTATCATTTTTGCCAGGGGTTATTTGCAAGTCAAACCTTATGCTAACCGACCAAGTCAAGCGTAGACTAGAACTGGACCATTAGAAGCTTAAGACATTGGTCTTGACATACACTACACCGTCCTAGTTCATACCAAAGTGCTATGGTAAGCAGTCCAGAACAATGCAATGCGACAAAGCAAACCCATCTGAATCTTTTCTAATAATCATAAAAATGCATAAATTTTTCATTTTTCTGGATTTTTTTATCATTTTTATAGCACATTTTTCATATTTAAAGCATATGGATGTCCAAGTTGCATATCTGCATCTAAGTAAGGATCTAGCTACCAGGCATGTAAAAGATAGCGAAAGCATTCAGCCTACACATGCTAGTTACCAGAAGCAATGGTGATCATTTTTCAATTTTAAAACATAAAAGCTATGCATATGACAAATATCAGATATATCATGTGAACTGAAACAGAACATGATCATCGACAAGTAGTCAAAAGCATATACTAGCTAGAGAAAGTAAGGCAGATTAATCATATAACAGAAGCAAGCTCAAAATGTGATAGATGATTATGCATGATATGAACGCACACAAAAAAAGCCTCAATAAAAAATAAAAAGAAAGGAAAAACTGACTCAAAGTATCCTAGAAAAGATACACAACTCCCAAATCAAGATCAATAATCATGAGTGGGAACAAATGGTCCAACACCAGGATTGGCAAAGGTGTTAAACCAGTGTCGAGCCATCTGCTCAAATGTAGGAAAGCAGAAGGAATCATATGAGTCTGGACCGAAACGCGGATCAAAGTGTGGTCCTCTGTTCTTCCTAAAATCACGGCCACGAGATCCAAAACTGTATCCATAATGATCTAAAACTCTGCCGGAACGATAACCACTCTCCGGAGCACGGTCATGAGAACCATCTCCTCTACCACCACCTACACGAAGGGGCCTGGCCTCTAGCCTCTCTCTACGTTGAGGGACTCTCTGTCTACCGCCCTGCTTGTAGAACTGCTCCTACCCACCTCGAGCTCTCTCTGCTCGCTCAACCCGCTTCCTCCTGAAGCAAAACTCCTCAAGATGCCCATCTCTCTGACAAAACTCACAGTGATAGGTAGGCTTTTTGGGATATTGTTGTGGCTTAGGGTTCTTAGGCTTGGTGGTGTTGGGTGAAGCATCTTTGGTGTGAGAGGGTCCAAGTAAAGAATTAAGAGAAGTGTGAAGAGTTTTAGGCTTAGGAACCCAGATCTGCTTCTTAGGTGGAGCTTTAGGTTGTTCTTGGATCACTCCATTCTTGGACTGACTATCCTTAAAGGACTCAGTGGAGTGAGTCTTGGGATATCTCTGTTCGGGAGTCATCTTAATCCACTCCACTGCACGGCTAATGGCGCTCTCAAAGTCAGCCTTGGTGTAGGTGTAGCCTACCCCAAACCCATCCTGCCTCTTAAACTGCTGGATCATCATGCCGAGATGTGGCTCTCTGGCACTAATCCAACTCAGGATTTGACGGAGGTAAAAGTTCTTGTTATGAACATCAGCTAGCTCCTCTCTCAAGGAAGCTAACACCTCCACCTGAGACAAGCAAATCTCACACTCTTCATCAACTTTGACAGACTTCTCAGCTTTTAGCTTGATCAACTCCATTCTAATTGATAAGCAGTTCTCACAAACAGTGGATGGAACTGACAAGGTCTCAAGCTCTAGCTTAGTATGCTCCAACTCAGCTCTCACTCCAGCTAACTCGCTCAACTGCTCATCACTCTTGGCTCTTAGCTCAGCTATACTAGCTAAATGAGATGGACAGTCTACACAAGGTGCGACGACAGTGGCATGAGCATATTTCAGCTCCTGCTGAGCGCTCTCAAGCTCAGTGGCCAATGTGTCTCTCTCATCTACTCTCTCTGTGTACCTGGACTTAAGAGTCGTCAGGTCACACAGCAACACCTCACAGTTAGGGCACTCACCACTATCACCAAATCAAGGAGATGAAGACAGACTCTCAATCTTGCCATTTGCCGTGGCAAGCTCACTCTCAATCTCATCTATCCTCTTCTTAGCCCCTCTAAGCAGTTTCTCCCTATACTTCAACTCCTGACTGTTCTGTTCTAGTAAATTAACAACTTCTTGTTCATAGGAAGATGCCTTCTCATCGTCGTCGGAGTCGGAGTCGTCGGAGGAGTCCTTCTCTTTCTTCTCCCCAAGAGCCATTGAGCAGAAGCTCTTGTGGGATCTTCGGCTGTGACGTGAGCGACTCTTCGGCTTGTTCCCAAAGTTCATGAAACAGAGGCCCATCGGATTGTCACTGTCCTTCCCCTTCCTGATCATGATCTCTTCATCACTTGAACTTGAAGACGAGGAGGAAGACGAGGATCTCTTGGAGTATCTTTTCTCTATCTCGGCAAAGAAGGTCTTGTCTCGCTTCTTGTTCTCACGCCTATAATCCTTTAGAGCCTTTCGAAAAAATCTTGTCTTGGGCTTGCCCTTTGTGGAGTTGTCATACTTGTCGGAGTTGTAGGAGTTGCCGTCGGTGCCCTTCTTGTAATTCTTCTACTTGGGGTAGTCGGCGATGAAATGGCCTGGGTCACCACACTCAAAGCACCCGAATTTTGTGTCGTGTCTCTTAAACATTCGCTTATCATAGACACGTCGCACCCGGTTGTTAAACAAGCACAAATCATCATCTCCTAAAGTATCAAGTTGTTACTCGGAAATAGACATCAAGGAAAACGCAGTACAACTCATGGCATTAGGATCAGCAGATGGTGTCGCAAGCGCCAGAGTCTTTGATCCAGAACCAGTGAGATTTGATCTCAACTGGATATCGACTTCTGAGGCCTTGAGCTTACTAAACAGCTCTGCGATGGTCAAGGTATCATAAGATGTGCTCTCAACAATAGAAGAGACCTTGATCTCCCAGATCTTAGGGTCTAAAGTATGAAGTACCTTAAGCGTGTGTTCATGATCTGAGACCAGCTGATCACCATCGGCCTTGTTAACGCGTAGCTTGTTAATGATCAATTGAAAGCGACCAAACAAAGCCTCAACTGTCTCACCAGGCTTCTGTGAGAAATTTTCATACTCACGCTGGTAGGTCTGGTAGAGCCTAGCCTTGACCTGAGCTGTCCCCTCATGGTGTGCCTAGAGGGTAGCCCAGATCTCTCTAGCAGTGGTGAGATGGCTAACACGCTCAAACTCACTAGGACCTAGACCAGAAAATAAAATATTCACTGCCTTACTATTATTTTGATGCTGGGTAATTACATCTGCAGCAGTATCCGCAGCAATAGTCGTTATGGTGAAACTAGGATGAACACAAATCTCCCATATGTCCGAGCTCTGGCTCATAAGGTATGCTCGCGTGCGAGTCTTCCAATAAGTGTAGCCAAAAGCCTCTAGGGACGGGATTTTGCCAGAAGACGTCATGGTCACTACCTAGGTTTAGAATCGGTTAAGATATTAGAAAACCTAACCTCACTCTGCTACCACTTGTAGGACCGAAAGTAGCGACCAGAGCGGGGGGTGAATGGGCGCCTAAAAATTTCTTGCTAATATTTGAAAAACAAATTTCAGGAATTAAAGTTGTATAGCTTAAAAATGACCAGTACCTTAATTGAAGAGATATTAAGGATAAACTAAAATAAAACTACTGCAGTAAATAAAAATACCTAGATAAAACTCGAAATATTAATATTTCAGTCTAGAAATAAAATATTAATTAAATGAATAAAACATGGATCATTAAAAATTAATTCAGAATTAAACCGAAAATATTGCATGTAAAAACTAAACTAACAATATAACTGCGAGTAATAAATTTTTCCCTTTTTTATGAGCGGATTAAACAAATAAAAAATAATCCGAGATAACTAATAAAATTTGACAGATTAAAATAACAACGAAATTTCGAAATAGAATTTTAGCTAATTTTTTTAATATATAATTATCTATAAAATTTATCTGCCTAAAAAATAGTAGATTAAAACTAACTAAAACAATAGAAGATCGAAATTTACCTGCATCGAAGAAAATCCTGGCGTCGCCGTGGAAACTGAGGAAGAAACGTCAGGAAGCTACTGTCGGCGCTGTGCTGCACGGTGGCCGGAGCTCCCGCTTGCGCACACTGAAAAAGAAAAGGAACAGTGCTCCTAAAGAAAACTTCGTGGAATCAATGGCTGGGGCCCACCTGACAACGCGTCTTCCCACTCGCTGTTGACGCACGACAGGAATAAAAATATGTGCTGCGTTGGAAGCACTGCCTGTGCACCGCACTATTTCCGTGGGGCCCGCTGCCGTGCCGGCCGAAAAAACGCTTCCTGTTGCTGCTTTTCGTGGACTGCAGTGCTTGGAGAATCACAACGAAGATGCACAAACTGCCATGCAATGCCGAGAAAACACCACACACAGCAACGGATGACGTTAAGTCGCAAGAAAAAAAACTTCGGAGAAGAAAAGTTTTCGGTGGAAAGCGAATGCGGAACCAGAAAAAGTTGGACTATAGATTGATCTAATAAAAACAGTCGTCTATCCCCAGGGGGGATAGGGGCCTATTTATAGGCGACTCCTGATACATGAAAAGACTAATTTACCCCTAGGGTAAATTAACACTGACTCTAAAATAAATTCCGAAAACTACTAAAATATTCTTAGAAAAATCACCTAACTCAAATAAAAATATCCTGAACTTAAAAACTAAATATTAATACCCTAAAAAAAATAATCATAGGTTGTCAGTTTTGCGCCGAAACTAACAAAGCGTCCACCGTCTTCGTACCGGGTATCCGGATTGGGCCGACCTGACCCCGCAGCTTCCTCAGCCCGGCAATCGCTCGCCGCCCGTGTACCGGAGTCAAACCCAGTCAACATACCAGTGGATCATCTGCCGTTCCTAGCCTATGTACCCGGATTGGGCCAGCCCGACTCCACGGCTCCTCTGCTCGGCTGTCGCTCGCTGCTCGTGTACCTAAGTCACACGCGCCTCAGACTCGGCAGGTCTTCATTTCTCTTCTGCATTGACTTCCGTTGACAATCACTCATCACATCTAGAATATCAAACCCCTTCCGGCCACCACCCACTCTCGGTTGTCGCCGCCGACCGCCGTCGCCGCCCCCTTCCGGCCACCACCCACTCTCGGTTGTCGCCGCCGACCGCCGTCCCCAATCCGATCGTCCGCCGGCCTACGCCATGTAACACCCCAAGATTTAAAAATAAATAGAATAAAGGAAATATATTATTAAAAGAATTTCTAGAATTATTGATTAAAGAAAATCCAAAAAGAGCCTTATTAAAGCCAAACAGGGAGAAATATTTGGAATTTGGGCTTGGAAAATTTATGATATAATCTAGAGGCCAAGACATAATTTTAGGATTTTTTACAAGTTTTTATCAATAGTGATTCAACCCTTAAACAAATAAATGAATTACTAGAATTATTTTAAATCAGAAAAAGCATTTAAATCCTTATTGGGCCTCAACCTCAAATTCGCCTCCAGTCCAGCCCAACCCAGCCGTGAGCCACTGACATGTGGGACCCAGGTGTCGGCACCGCTTCCCTCCTCTCTCTCCCGCCCGCGCCCCACCTCGGCCCCACAAGTCAGCCTCCCCCTCCCCTTCGTCCGGTCGCTAACACCCCTGGCCCGTGTGTCGGCGCCCTCCTCCCCGCACTCGATCACCGACAGGTGGGGGCCACCTGTCGGGATCATCTTCCTCGTTGGAAGGGGATCCCCCTCCCATCCCTCCAGCGATCCCCTTCCCTATTTCGCCACCGACCGCCCCGATCCGGCTAGATCCACCCCGGATCACCTTCCTCAAACCACCGTGACCCCCTTCCACCTTTAGTTCATGCGTAATCGGGTTTTTGGAAGCTTATCCGAGGGGAATCGGAACCTCGCCGGAGATAATGGGAACCCTAGGTTTCTTTCCCTCCTTACACTCGCGAACCCCCTATATAAACCCCCTCCGGCCACCGCTTTCTGCCCTCACCGCCTTAGCCCGACCCAAGCACTCCAGAGCGCTCCCTCTCGGCTTTCGGATTTTCTCTCGTACTCCACCTCCAGCTGTCGTTCACCGCCACCTCGGACCCCCTCCACCCACGCCACTGCCACCATCGTGACCATCGTCGACCACCCATCCTCGGCCATGCCTCCGTTGGCCGAAAGGACCGCCGGATCACCATCGCCGTCGAGCACTCGAAGGACCTCCCCGTCTACCCCCTTACACCCGTGCCGTGCCGGATGGCTCCCTGACCGTACGATCAGGATCAAAGGGCTAAGATTAAATCCCTTCGAGATTTAATCTGGGCCCTTGATCTGGTCAAAGCGGTATCGGGGGATCACAGCCGTTGATCAAAACTTACACTACTACAAAGCGATACTGTAGCGGCGGGTAAAACCGACCTGTAGTGGCGGGCATCCAGTCCGCCACTGCTCTAACGCCACTGCTATCCCTGGTTAGCAGTGGTAGGCAGAGTGCCCACCACCGCTGTGTCAATAGCAGTGGCGGGCGCGCTGACCTCATCTGCCCGCCACTGCTACCACTACTGTTATCAATAGCAATGGCGGGCAGATGAGGTCAGCGCGCCCACCACCACTGTGTCAACAGCAGTAACAGGCGCACTGACCTCATCTGCCCGCCACTGCTGTGTATAACCCATAACAAAGAATGTTGTGATCCATAATTCACAGTCCCACAAACCAAAACACAGAAATTATATGCTTCACACAGCCATCCACATACACAGCAGCAAAAAGTCCACATATCCACATACACATCCACAACAGCAACACATCAACACAACAACCATTCATCTCATCAATTTACAAAAATTTACAAAGTTTACATTATATGCTTCACACAGCCATCTACATACACAACAACAACAACAACACATCTCATCAATTTACAAATTTACATTTCATCACACATCAAGTCTAAAAAGTTTACATCTATCAAAATTTCAAAATTAAACATTGTTTCACAAATACATGCTCATGCGGTTTATGTTTTCTTGGAAGGCCAACTCATATCTTGGTTTGCCTTTTCATTCTTCCGGCCCAATCATACAGAGTTGGATGCTTGGCCACTTTACTCTCAGGATCGAACAATGCTCCAAGCTCATGAAGAATCTCATGCATCGTGAAGCGGCACATCCTTGATACGATTTCGTACATTTGTGATTCTGAGAGTTGGCACTTCTGGGCAACGGTTGATGGACCTGACGCCTGCATACGTAACATATAAGTACATACGCTGCAAGTTATATTAGATTAACACACAAGAAATCAACTTACTTCTTTAGTATCCTCAGATACTATCCGCCCAAACTTTCCTAAGTTATTGCTCATGAAATCACAAGTATAATAGCCGCAATGCACGGAACCAAGAGATTGTTTGTGACACTTCAAAATAGACAAAGTTAGAACGATATATAGTTTGGCTTTATCAATTGAATTAAGAAATTTAAAAATATAATATTACCGGATAGTTGGTTCTGATAAGCATATCTTTCGGCCTCTGTGGATCATGTGGGCCACCTAACTTTTCCACGTAGTATTTGTATGCACTCTGAATAACATTTAATATATCTTGATATTCTTTTTTAGGTTTGTCGAGCGAGTCGAGCACATAAACCCTTGAGCTCTTTGGGTATATCAGAAGTGCAATCCAATGATCACTATCGAAAGAAGTAATATATGATTATGTTAGTTTCATAATCGATAAAACGTGATTAAGTGGATATAGTGGGTATACTTACTTAAAGTTATATGCCCCACTTATCATTTCTTTGTCCTTCCATTGATCCATGCACCGCGCAATATACAACGCGACACAACTCCTTTTCTTCTTCTTAAGTGCGTTTTCGTCTTTATTGAAAATCTTTCTTTGAAATTTTTTCTTACCCGCAGTCCAGTACTTGCTATCGTTCTGGTTTAGTGTCGGGTTCAACGCACTTTGGCTTATGAATGCCGGGTTCAAGTACCCATACATATTAGACTCGTCACAAATTGAATTACAACTGCATATGTTTTTGAAACAATAGTCAATATAAGACATTATTTATTTTTGCTTTGTAATGACAAAGTATAAAGTACTTACATGCACCAGAGCATCATGCTTGTGATGTCGGTTCGCTTCAGACGAAACATCCGATGGAAGTCGTCGAAAAATAGTGCAAGCTTAAACTCTGGGCAGTTGAATATTTCTTGTGGAACCTTCAGTTCTATTTGTGTTACTCCTAACGAAGACGCTTCGAGGTACCAGTCATGAAATGTTTTCATCATCCAAGGCATACTCTTAAGTACTCCTTGGGGTAATAATGGTTTGCCTGGTTCGTATTCGATATAATCCTCGTCTCCGTAGGTCCATTTATCAACAGAAAGTGAGCCCGCATGCTTTCGTACTGGAGCCTTTATGGGAGCCGCTTTGGGCGTAGAACGTGTTTGCCCCATAGTAGTAAAAAATTTATGCATCTCAGATTTCAGCGCAGAACACTGCCCAGATTGAACAGTTATCTTGTGGATTACTGGCTTTGGGCATGCATCTTGTTTTTCAGGCTCGGCAACTAGCACTGGCACTTTTGTTATGGGCTTGGCCACCGGCACTTGAGGCTCAGCCGGAACAGGCACTTGAGGCTCAGCCAGAACTGGCACTGGCATTTGATCTGGCTCTGGCACATTTGTGTTGGGCTCATCAGTGGGCTCAAGCACTGGCACTAGCTTTGTCACTTGATGATCAGAAATCACTTTCGATTCTATCACTTCTGCCACTTTATCGGGCACTGGCTCTTCCTCTGCCTCTTCCTCTATCTCACGCTCATCAATAGGTGATAAAGATCTTATATTTTGCACATCCTAAGATGAAAGATATGTGGGGGATTGTGATGAGACAATAGGCGATTTACTCTAAGAACTTGTCTGCAGTAATTTGATATCTCGGCTCGCCCATAGGACAAAGTTATTCAGAGCATCTCTGATTGTCTCAATCCCCTCATCACGCATTGGAAGATCCAAGGGGTCATTAATAAATCTGTCGTTGGTGATCTCCTTGACCTGAACCTTGGTATAGTCAGCAGGAATAGGCCGATTGTGAAATAAATCCCCAGGCATAGCAATGCCTCGTGCAGCCTCTTGGGAATGCCCTTTGCGCCCTATCGGTACATGCAGGCTGCATGGTGTGTCCTCTTTAATATAATTTACAGGAAATTTGTCTTGTACTGAGCCAACACTGCTTGGTACGTCGAGTTGTACCTCTGGCACAATTATTTGTCCCACTGCAGCCTGCATTATGTTTGGATTCTCGTTAATAAATTCAAAAAAGTGTTGCTCCCACTCTGCACGGCGCTCTGCGGCGTCGTCTGTGCGTGCTTGACGCTTCTTGTATGTGGCATCCTCCTGTTTCTTGAAAGTATTTTTCCAGGGTGCTATAGAAGAGACACCTCGGGTGCGCCCTCGATGTTCCTCATTTCCGAGAGCAGATGTAAGCTGTGCATTACACCCCTCGGGCTTGAACTTTCCAGTCTTCTCCAACTCAGCGATTTCCTGTGCTTTCTGGAATACTTCACTAGTCCGTGAGTCGGAGAGCATATATTGGCCCTCGGGTGTTTTTTTAGCTCGACCTAGGAGCCATCTCTTAGTGCGCTGATCAGCACCTGAAAACTATTCAGGTAACCCAGCCGCACGGTCCTCCTCCTCCTTTCTACTCCACTCATCCTCCTTGGCCTTATATCCACATGGCCCAAGTTTATGTGGGAACATATTCTTCTTATTAAGTTCTTTGAACATGATGCTCTCTTGTTTGGCTTCTTCCGAGCAATGCTGCATTTTGAATTCATTCCATTCATTTGGCATTATAAAGCCGTAGTCGTTAAGTGGCGACTCATCTTTCTGAAGGTATTATGTGTTCAGTTTAGTCCTAAATGTACGGAGAGCCTTCCCGATAGTCTTCAATGTGGCAGCTTTAGCGTCTTCTAAGCGGTCTTTCGGGAATTTATAATGCGCTTTTATATGCTGCCACAATTCGTTCTTTGTAGCTTCTGGGACAGTCTTCCAATTTTTCCAAACTATCTTACATCGCTCCCTGGCGAGACATCCACAGTCGTTACGCCACTTCGATGTGATTTCTTTTGGCTTCTTTGGAGCCCCATCAACATGCACTTCTTCAACCTCATAGATAGCTGTATGCAGCTTGTTCTTCTCCCGTTTCCCTCTCCTCTTCGCATTTGCAGAGGATGTTGTGGCAGCAGGCTCAACATCTGTTCGCTCAGCTGACTCAATAGCTGGGACAATAGTTGTTCTTTTCTCGACTTGGAATAATCGACGCTTGCTTCCTCGCTTTGGATGATCCTACGATGATAGAGAATGTGAGCTTCGGGAATGTAATCCTCGGTTAGAAGCTGCTCTGACTTGTTACTAACGTAATAATTACCTCCGCTTGAGCTTCTGGAATGTAATCCTCATCGGCGTCTTCTCTCGTTCTCTTCTTCCTAGGCTCCATTGTATGTTCATTCTCCGGAGAGTGGTACGAAGATTCGCTATCGGAGGATCCTTCAGATGAACCCTCTTTATTTGTTTTTGCGGGAGACTCGTAGATGAGCTCCTCGATGGAACGTCCTTCTTCCGCCATAGATAAACTATTCATAGTTAAGAGGCTAATGTATCAGAATTTTGGTTATGCAAAAAATGTCTGCTGTCATATTTTCACAATTAAGAGGCTATTACTTCCGAAGCCACTATACTAATCCTAAAGTTAGGATATTGTGTTGTTCTCTCTCTAGTGTTGTTGAGGCCTCAGCATATTTTGTGTTGTTTTTCAAAATGTTCATGGCTGCCATGGAACCATGTGCACATCCATTCCCTGTCAGCAACATGAGAAAGAAGAAGCTGTTGACGGAAATGGATGTGTCACATGGCTTGATGACATACATGAGATAACTCATTAACAATTTTCATCATAGGCCTCTAAAAGGAATTACGGAATCTAATGTTGGCCTTTAGCCGGATGAACTTGAGGATTAGTATAGTAGCCTAAGAAGTAATAACAGTAGTAAACTGATCATAGTGTTGTTGAGGCCTCAGCATATTTTGTGTTGTTTTTCAAAATGTTCATGGCTGCCATGGAACCGTGTGCACATCCATTCCCTATCAGCAACACGAGAAAGAAGAAGCTGTTGACGGGAATGGATGTGTCACACGGCTTGATGACATACATGAGATAACTCAATAACAATTTGCATCATAGGCCACTAAAAGGAATTGCGGAATTTAATGTTGGTCTTAACCGGATGCATGAACTTGAGGATTAGTATAGTAGCCTTAGAAGTAATAACAGTAGTAAACTGATCACATTGTTGTTAAGGCCTCAGCATATTTTGTGTTGTTTTTCAAAATGTTCATGGCTGCCATGGAACCGTGTGCACATCCATTCCCTGCCAGCAACACGAGAAAGAAGAAGCTGTTGATGGGAATGGACGTGTCACACGGCTTGATGACATACATGAGATAACTCAATAACAATTTGCATCATAGGCCTCTAAAAGTAATTGTAGAATCTAATGTTGGTCTTCAACCAGATGCATGAACTTGAGGATTAGTATATAGTAGCCTTAGAAATAATAGCAGTAGTAAACTGATCACAGTGTTGTTGAGGCCTCAGCATATTTTGTTGCCATGGAACATTAGAGGGAAAAACAACACAAAATATGCTGAGGTCTCAACAACACTAGAGAGAGAACAACACAATCTCCTAACTTGAGAATTAATATAGTGGCTTCGGAAGTAATAGCTGACTACTGTAGCCAAGAAGAGTTTTCATACATTTCCCACCTTTGACACTATGATCAGTTTACTACTGTAGCCTCAGAAGTAATAGCAGCAGTAAACTGATCACATTGTCAAAGGTGGGAAATGTATGAAAACTCTTCTTGGCTACAGTAATCAGCTATTACTTCTGAAGCTACTATATTAATCCTCAAGTTAGGAGATTGTGTTGTTCTCTCTCTCTCTTGTGTTGTTGAGGCCTCAACATATTTTGTGTTGTTTTTCAAATATGTTCATGGCTGCCATGGAACCGTGAGCACATCCATTTCCTGTCAGCAACACGAGAAAGAAGAAGTTGTTGACCGGAATGGATGTGTCCCACGACTTGATGACATACATAAGATAACTCAATTACTATTTGCATCATAGGCCTCCAAAAGGAATTGCAGAATCTAATGTTGGCCTTCAGCCGGATGAACTTGAGGATTAGTATATAGTAGCCTTAGAAATAATAGTAGTAGTAAACTGATCACAGTGTTGTTTAGGCCTCAACATATTTTGTGTTGCTTTTCAGATATGTTCATGGCTGCCATGGAACCGTGAGCACATCCATTCCCTGTCAGCAACACGAGAAAGAAGAAGTTGTTGACAGGAATGGATGTGTCCCACGGCTTGATGACATACATGAGATAACTCAATTACTATTTGCATCATAGGCCTCTAAAAGGAATTGCAGAATCTAATGTTGGCCTTCAGCCGGATGAACTTGAGGATTAGTATAGTAGCCTTAGAAGTAATAACAGTAGTAAACTGATCACAGTGTTGTTTAGGCCTCAGCATATTTTGTGTTATTTTTCAAATATGTTCATGGCTGCCATGGAACCGTGAGCACATCCATTCCCTGTGAGCAACACGAGAATGAAGAAGTTGTTGACAGGAATGGATGTGTCGCACGGCTTGATGACATACATGAGATAGTCTGTATTGTTCATCTTTGGAGATTATAAGGTACTCCCTATGGTCACTAATATATAATGTTTTTAACACCTAAATTAATGTTAAAAACATCATATAGTAATGATCAAGAGCTAGTATATTGGATCACCATTTTCATGGTGAATATGTTGGGTTTCATGGTGACCGATGGATTTAGGATCCCTCGGAGATCACAAATTTGCATCATAGGCCCCAAAATTAGACTAATATATATTGGGTGAATGGTACATTTCCATTAATCAATGCCAAAATAGGTGTAACAAAGTAGTATACAGTGGTTCTACAAATGATAACTATCCAAAAATGTAAGAGCATCTCCATTGTATATAAATTGATTAAATATAGCTCCATTTGAATAGCAATTCACATTTAAAAAAGTACAATGGAGATGCTCTAAGGACAATAAACCCTAGAAACCTAACTTAGCTTGTGTTGGCCTATCTCTCTCAAGAATACACTCAAGAACATAAGAACACTCAAGAACAAGAGGGGGGGTGAATAGGCGCCTCGACAAAATTCTTTCGAATTAGATGGCCCTTTCAAAACACCCAACACTTCTCCAAACTTAATCATAGGTTTAGCTCCAATGAGTCAAATTAAAGACTATATCACAAACTTACTATTTAATCTTTATGTCTGATCAAGAAATTAGAATTTAAACAAACTTAATTATTTAAACACTTTGCAATGAATTCAAAGGGAAATTTCTGAATCAAAATAGAACACATTCAACCAAAATAGAAAAAATAAAATAAAGATAGGCCTAAACTGCATTCCACAATCAACATTTTCTATTTTTATTTGTTCACCAAAAAAGGGTATACAATTCTCATACCAAAATTTTATCCGGACAGAAGATATAGCTAGGGATTTAATTAAGAGAACATGCATGTTCGTCTGAATCAGGGCATTAATTTCAGAGAAAATTGGAAAAGGGGAAATTTTTAGCAACCTGAATGGGGACGGCGGCGTGCGCTCGGGGACGGGGATGGCAGCGTGGGGTCCGAGGACAGCGACGTGGGCTCTGGCATAGTTCGGGGCGACGACGGCGACGGGTTCCGAGGGTGGCGGCGCGGGCTCTGGGACGGGGATGGCGGCGTGCGTCGGGGGACGGGGACGGCAGCGATGAGGGGTCCGGGTACACCGACGCGGGCTCCGGTGATGGGCTTCGAGGACGACTGCGACGGCTCCGAGGTGGCGGCGAGGGGTCCGGGGACACCAACGGCTCTGAGATGGCGGCGACGGGCTTCGGGGATGACAATGACGGCCTCCAAGGGTGGCGGCGCGGGCACTCGGAGCGGCAGTAACTGGTGGGAGAAGATTAGGGCTTAGGGTTTTCAGACGGCGAGAGCGAAATATTTATATAGGTGGATTAGCAGTGGCGGGCATGCTGATGTCATCCTGCCCGCCACTGCTATTTTCTCTTAGTAGTGGCGGGCATGCTGACGTCACCAGCCCGCCACTACTAATCCGCCCGCCACTGGTGCTCGATGCCACTACTAAGTTTTCCGTCCTTCTTTCGCCCAACGAAATGCCAGATTAATAGTTCAGCATCTCTAGGATTAGAGAACATACGTTTCAAGTGATCAATCACCGGTAGGTACCACATTACTAAGGCTGGAACTTTCCTCTCCGTCTTTTTCCAGGATGGTCTTCAATAACATTTTTATTCCTCTTCTGCAACCTCTTATTATTCTTCTTCTGGTGGTCATTGTAGTCCTCCACACAGTCATTTGGACGTTTGTATCGACTTGCGTTGCACTGCGGACATCTCTCTAACAATCCATACTCTTTTCGATATAGGATACAGTGGTTCGGGCATGCATGAATCTTCTGAACGCCCAAAGTCAACAGACAAATCATCTTCTTTGCTTGGTACGTATCAGATGGTAGACCATTGGGTTTTGGCAAAACCTTTTTTAGGAGTTGTAAAAGATCTGAAAAACTAGTGTCAGACCATCCATTGCTGGCCTTCAGTTTAATAAGCTCAAGAATTGTGTACAACACAGTATACTGCTTATCGCATCCGTGGCATTCCTCGTAAAGAAGGTTTTTTGATGCTTTGTCAAGTGCTTCAAAGTTATCGTATCCTTTGGTTGTAGTTCTCTGCAACAACACCTCAGGCGCAACATTTCGCATCAGTTCCTCCACATCAAAGGCGTCATCATCAGCATGTTGATCAACATCATGTGTTATGTCGGATGTATGATCACAACCTCTTCTATGTTGATGAGCATCTTGCGGCACATCAAAATCTTCAGGAGGATTTTGGCCCATCTCACCGTGTTTCGTCCATATATAATAGTTCTTCACGAAACCATTTTTCAACAAGTGAAATCGTATGGTTTCACGATCTAAACACGGATACATCGCTTCGTTTTTACAAACTTTACAAGGACAATATATTGCCTCTTCACTCTGACGGGAGCATATTGTGCGACAGCTTCAGTAAATTCAGTTAGTCTGTTAAAATATGCCACCACATCTCCGTCGTTGGACGAGTACATCCAGTACCTATGCTCCATCTAAACATATATTATTTGAAAAAATATTAATAAATTCATTATTGTTAATTTTAGTAATTTACTAATTGAAAATATATTGATTTATTATCGCTCATAACAACATTAATTAAAAATGCTTTAATTCAAACTATTTATTAAGCAAAAAAATTATTAAATAAATTAATTATATTGGTTTCTCTCTCTCCAAACAACATAACTCTAGATCTATAATCATAAATCAAATTAAAAAAGAGATTAAAATGACGTAAATCAATATACAAGTGATGAATAATTGTGAGGAGGGTCATATTTGTTCATTTGGGAGAAGGAAACACTGTAAATGGAAGATTATTTGAAAATTTCTATTCACAAACCCTAAATTAGTAAAACGCTAATAACTCATTGTATACATGATTGAGTACAAAATAAATGTGAGATTCGGCATGGATTTACCTCCTAGAATGAAATCCTTCAAAAGAAACGAAAACAAAGCCTCCCCCTCTTTATCTAGATTTTTGTCGCCATTGTACGGACAAAATTAAATGCGAACTCCGGTAGAGCTCGGGGAGGAAGAAGCTGCGCATTTATAGCTAGAATAGTAGTGGCGGTCGCAAGTGATGTCATCATTACTTTAGTGGCGGCCATCTTAGCAGCGGCGGGCAGCACCAGCGCCCGCCACTGCTATTGGTAAATTAGTGGCGGTCCGGGCTAACGTCAGCACCGACCGCCACTACTTTACCAATAGTAGTGGCGGGCGCTGGTGCTGCCGTTAGCACCAGCAACTGTAGTGGCGGGCATCTAATGGCCCGCCACTATAGTGGTTTTGCCCAATGCTACTACAGTGACAGTTTGTAGTAGTGTTAAACCGACCGCTCGATCTCGTGCGTCCACGCGTACCGGTTCGGTGCGATCTAATCGTGGCCGTCCATTTCCACTTAACCCTCCCACCTCACGCCTGACCGCCTGATCTGGATCGGACGGTCTAGAACGATCCGGTCCACACACACAGTAACCCAGTCCACCATGGGCCTGGCTCACCGTCGACTAAAACCTATTTTCTGTTTAAATAAAATTCCAGAAAATGATTTAAACTTCCAAAATTCATAACTTGCTCATTTTAACTCCAAATTTCACCATTCAAATTTTGTTAAATTCAGCATTTTATTCTCTACATATTAATTCCATAAAAACAGTATGCTACTGTTGCCCAAAATAATCTCATTAATTAAATAACTAAAATCCCTTTAGGAATAAAATCCATTACTCAATAAATAATCAGGGAAATACCTAAAAATTAATCTTTAATATTAATTTCAGCATAACATCAGAATAAAAAGGATTAAAACCCCTTATATGAAACCGTAAACTTGTAAGTTTATACTTTGTGCTATTTGGATTGTTTATTAAATGTTATGTTTACTTTTTCCATATCGAGAAGACTACGAGTTCGTCGAGGAGCCGGAGTTCTATCCCGAGGTTCCACCTTCACCCTTTGGTGATCAAGGCAATTCACAACCCCCATTTTGACCATCATTGAGCCCTTTTAATAAATTATCGCTATAACTCATAGGATAATATTGCATTAGTCAAATATCAATCCCTACACTATATTTATTAGATCCTCGTCCTTGTGTGCAAGCCCAAGCCATGCTTATTGAGCCTTAAAACTCCTTGTCACTCTACTATAAAAATATTAGTTAGTGCCCCATGTACCGGCACAACTGCTATAGGATAAAAAGAATGAGTCGTAGATAGATGGATTCTACTATATGAAATTTCCCCGTTATTCTTGTCTCTGGACTCTGTTGGAGTTGGCTATGTTATAAGTATGGTGGGTTCCAGGTGCAAGATCGAGCATTGGTTGGTCGCACCCGGGGCACTATAAGGACCGGTCTGCGGGATCTGTTGCAAAGCACATCCGTACTAACCACAAGTCTAATGGGTAAGTCCTAACTGAAAGTATGGAACAATCCGACTCGATGCACCATAGTGAAGGGGGAAAGGGGCAACCTGCGGGTGACTTGTACCAACGTGGCTTAAGGGGGGGTATGGTGTGACTCGACGCGTCGGGGCACCATATGAAACCGATAAGAGGGTGCTGTCGGGTCGAGGAGGACCATATGGAAGGTTTTGGCACGAGTTCTCGTGGTATGGGTCATCTCGTTACACTTTGGTGTAAGTGATGAGTGCGTGCCTTGTGGGTATAGTGGTACACCTCTGATCAGAGTATTTTAATCTTTTCGAAAAGCCGAGCCCACGGTCAAGGGCGGGTTGTGTGACTTCTCGCAATTAGTTTACTATTGTTTGAATGGTTGAGTTATTCATGGCATGTAAGGACTGTTGAGTGAGGTGGGGCTGACTGTACCCCTCGAGATAGAAGATGATGATGCATACACATGTTTACATTTCTGTATTAATAACTTGATCACATTAACTGCTTTACAAATTATGCTTTTCCGCAAAATTAGCCACTACCTTCCTTGTTATTACTCTGCATTATATTTGCATTCGGTGGCTTGCTGAGTATGATTGTACTGACCCTCGTTGACTTACACCACCAGAGCCCGTCTACTACGAGGAGGATGAAGGTCTGGAGTAGTGACCCAGTCAAGGCGAGACTGGAAGGAGGCGTTCATCTAGGACCCTTATTTTATTAGTTTCTCTTTTATTCTATCACTTTTGTACTAATATGGTCTACGAACCATGAATGCTTGTCGTATTGTACACGGTCGTGTGATGAACGTCTTGTTTTATTGATTTTTTATGGAATTTCAATAAAGGTTCGGATTTATTAAATCAGGGCGTTGACACGCCACCCGCTGACATCTGTCGCCGCAAATCAACAAAGTATTTTTTCACCGCTTTACGAATTTTTTCGCTTTTTATTTGTGAATTTTTTCATTGGTAAATTTAATTGGTAGAGACGAATAGATATATATGGATTAAATTTTGTCAATTGATGAATTAAATGATTGATATGGATTCCAATATTAAATTATGCAGACATATAGATAGCTTTATAGTCCACTAGTATTGTTTTTTAATTTGTACTATTATAGTTAAGAAAAAACACTTGTACATGCATTCTACAAAAGGATTTAAAACACACAAATTAAGTGGCTTTGATTATTTGATATTCTAGACCGTCATGATCATACATGAATTTTATGAATTTTGTCATTGGTATGCATGAGCAGATACACTCTAATAGACGTGTATAGGGAGGAATTGTGGAATGATAGTATGAATCTTGCTTTATATACGATATTCTTTTTTCATATGCAATATATCTTGTGATATTATGTATAAATTATGCATGATTTCATTGGGTGATTAGTATTATATCTATATATACTTTCCTATATATATTTTTTTTCGTATGCAATTTTTTATTTGACAACAACGTAGATAGTGTAACGAAACCTATGCGTCACCCGTTTCGGACCAACATGTCTCACACGTGTCATGCATGTGAGATGTGTAGGTCCGGAATTGTCCCTTTTTGGACAGCCTCAGAGTGGGCGACAGAGCGTGGTCTTTATGATGAGTCATGAGTCCGAATGGGATTTCAGTAACATAACCTTGTTGTTCTCCATTGCAACACTATCAGGCGTGCAATTGGAGAACAATGGGGTTATGCAGCTGAAATTTCGTTCGGACTCATGGCTCGTCATAAATACCACGTTTTGTCGGTCACTCTTGGGTAGGTTTAGGATCTATCTTTTCCTATAGACATAGGCCCGTGGTACTTATGATGCATTCTCGATTGAATGAATGTTTTGCCTATAGAATGGCTGAGGACGACCTACGGCGGATGTATAGTGGTTGGATGAAAAGTGGAGCTCACACGAGGGAGTGGGTAATCAACGCTAAGAAATTTGTTGATCGTGCATTCGCTTTGACAAAAAACACTAGCGCGAGGTGCCCATGCATGAAGTGCAGAAATTCTCGTTGGCAAGACAAGAGGACGTTGTCATTGCATATTTGCAAATATGGTTTCGTTCCAGGTTATGAAGTTTGGACTTTTCACGACGAGACAGGCCGTGAAAAAACAGTATTAGTAGTGGAACAAGAAGATGATAGCGTTGCTGACGATAGGATGGATGAGATGCTTGATGCTATACAACTGGAGTTTGAATCAAACCCTGAGGATCCTCCAACACCGAAGGTTCAAAAGTTTTTCGACATCCTTTGAGCTTCAGAAGAGCCATTGCATGAGCACACCACCGTAAGCGTTCTCGCTTTCGTGACCTGTCTTATGGCCATTAAGTCAAAGTTTTCATTTTCCAACAATTATTATAAGGAGCTCTTGAATCTGATCAGCGATATCCTTCCTAAGAACCATAAGGTGCCGAAAGACATGTACCAGTCAAAGAAAATACTTTCTGCTCTCGGTATGGAGTATGAGAAGATTGATGTGTGCCGAGATAATTGTATGCTTTTCTGGAAAGAACATAGTAATGAGGTGAAATGCTTAAAATGTGTTAAACCGAGATTCGTAGAGGTCGTAAATGAAGACGGAGAGAAGGTGACGACAGAGGTTGCTCATAAGAAACTTCGTTACATGCCTCTTACACCTCGGGTGAAACGATTGTTTCTCTCAAAGAAAACTGCTAGACATATGCGATGACATAAAGAAGGTGTACGTGAGAATAATCAAGTAATGGTGCACCCATCTGATGATGAGGCATGGAAGGCTCTAGATGATTTTGATGTAGACTTTGCTAGTGATGCAAGGAATGTTCGCATCGGGTTGGCAATAGATGGATTCATGCCTTTCAATGTAACCGCATCATCGTACTCTTGTTGGCCTGTGTTTGCTATTCCATACAACTTTCCACCTTCATTTTGTATGAAATATGAATTTATGTTCCTTTGTCTCATTATACCCGGTCCAGAGCATCCTAGAACACGAATATACGTGATGCTGAAGCCCTTAATTGAAGAGTTGAAACAATTGTGGAAAGGAGTTGAAGCATATGACTATGACCAGAAGCAAAAATTCAATCTTCGAGTTGCATATCTGTGGTCGGTCCATGATTTTCCGACATACGATATTTTTTCTGGTTGGAGTTGTCACGAAAGGTTGACATGCCCGATATGTGCGAAGGACATAGATTGTTTCCGTCTGAACTTCGGGGGAAAGATTTGTTACTTTGATTGCCATACTTTTTGCCCTTGAATCACCCATTTAGGCTACAGAGGAACAATTTCAAGAAGGACAATATTGTTGTAAAGGGACCACCAAGGCGTTTAAATGGTAGAGAAATCGCTGATATGCTGAATGAGTTGGTCCTTAATGAAAATGAGGATGGATTTGTAGGATTCGGAACCGAACATAATTGGACCCACATATGTGGCTTATGGGAACTGCCGTATGTCAAATCACTAATTTTGATGCACAACATTTACGTTATGCATCAGGAACGTAATGTTGGTGAAAGCATTATAAGTACATGTATGGATTTTGCAGACAGGACAAAAGATAATGTAAAGGCGAGAAGAGATTTAGCTGAGATTTGTAATCGACCAACCCTTGAGTTGACGAATAGTGGTGGCAAGCCACGTGCCCCATTTTGTTTAAAACCTAAATAAAAAAACAAGTAATGAGGTGGTTGAAAATTTTGAAATTACCAGATGGTTACGCCGTGGGATTTAGAAGAGCTGTGAATTTGAAGACAGGGAAACTAAATGGATTGAAAAGCCACGATTACCACATAATAATGGAAAGACTCCTTCCTGTAATGTTTCGCGGGTACCTGAATGATGATGTGTGGAAGGCGTTAGCTGAGCTGAGCCATTTTTATAGACAACTTTGTGCGAAAGAAATTAAGAAAGATATGATGGAGATGCTAGAGAAAGAGATCCCGGTGCTTTTATGTAAATTGGAAAAAATATTCCCTCCAAGGTTCTTCAATCCAATGCAACATTTACTGGTTCATCTGCCATATGAAGCTAAGGTAGGTGGCCCTGTGCAATATAGGTAGATGTATCATATTGAAAGGTCCCTAAAGAAGCTTAGAACGATGGTTGGTAATAAGGCCAGAGTTGAAGGTTGCATTGCAGAAGAATTTAAATTGAAAGAGATAGCATACTTCACTAGTGTATACTTCACTGAGCATCACAATGTCAACACACCTGCTACACGGTACCATATGGATGAAGACCATCCTTGTAGTGATCTTCAAATTTTTCGGTGAAAGGGCATAACTGTTGGTGTCTCCACGACATATTATGTAACTCAAGAAGAACGAACATATGCCTTGCTCTACATGTACTCAAATATGGAAGAGATGGAACAATATTTCGCGTAAGTAAATTCTTTTTAGTTTTATATTTTACCTCCAAATTTTATACCCGTTTGTTTACCTATTCGTTACAACGACAGTATGTTTGATTCGATATACTTGACGTCTGGTCGTCAACCAATGGAGAAGCAATTAGATAAATTGCATCGATAAGGAGTAAATGGCGGGCCTAGTTTCCTCACTTGGTTCAGAGAACATGTAAATCCTTACCTTTTGTGACACGTATTATTTTACTCTATTAGGTTAATTATCTTATAATCTCGTATGATTTACAGTGCGTGCTCGCTGACAATGTACATATAGACTTGCGACAGCTCTCTTACGGAAGTATTAGTGCCAAAAGTTACGGTCGCTATGATGTTAATGCTTTCCGCTTCCGTTCGACTATTTTTGAAGCATATCGACCTCTAGCGGCAACAACTAATACTAGAGTTGTTACAAGGGTCGTTGATGGACAAGGACACAAAACTATGTATTATGAAATCATCAAAAATATAATCGAGTACAATTTTGCCGGGAATAAGGAGATTAAAGTAGTCTTCTTCGATTGTGATTGTGAGAAACCAAAGGTTGGTTTCGGAGTCTGTGATGAGTGATTGACAGAGTTTAACCTCTGGTTCGAAGGGGTTCAGAGGTTGGACCTCCGAAGGTGTTCGGAGGCTGTTTCACCAAAGGGTTCGGTGGGTTTGGTTGCTGTAGCTGTTGCAGCGGAGTGTGCCTGTCGGAGGGGTCCAACAGCACACGATGACTGGGTTTGTACCGAAGGTCTCGGTATTTTGGGTGGTACACCGGAGTGTGTGCCGAAGGTTGCTAACTCGGAGAGGTCTCCAGAGTACTGGATACACTTGTCTGTTTGTCTGTGGTGCACAGGGGACTTCGGAGGCGACAGACAGTTCGTAGCAGGTGAACCTGGGTCAAGCGGGAGGCTTGATGCCAGTGGAGCGAGGAGCTCCATCACAGAGGCTGCGAAGGGGTCGAGGTCGGTCCTCGGGTCGAGGTGCGTCAGGAGAAGGCAGTAAGTGCGGAGCATGGCTCCGGGTGAAGGTACTCCGAGACGAAGTCCTCGGAGGCGAGGCACTTCGAAGGGTACTCCGGAAGGAGTGACTTCGGAGTATGGTGGATCAAGTCCTCAGCAGAGGTAAAGGTTTCAAAGTGGGCTCCAGAGGGAGACACTCGAAGTTACCCGACGAAGGTCTCAGAAGTCAAGGTGCATCGAAGGCATGGTCCGGGTGAGGCTCATCGAGGAGTGTTCTCGGGGAGAGACACTGCGATGAAGTTCTCATGGAATGCTTCGTGCGGAGGCCTTGGACGAAGGAGGGACTTCAAAGGGTGGTACTCCGGAAGGAGTGACTTCGGAGTATGGTGGATCAAGTCCTCAGCAGAGGCAAAGGTTTCGAAGTGGGCTCTGGAGGGAGACACTCGAAGTTACCCGACGAAGGTCTCAGAAGTCAAGGTGCATCGAAGGCATGGTCCGGGTGAGGCTCGTCAAGGAGTGTACTCGGGGAGAGACACTGCGACGAAGTGCTCATGGAATGCTTCGTGCGGAGGCCTTGGACGAAGGAGGGACTTCGAAGGGTGGTACTCTGGAAGGAGTGACTTCGGAGTATGGTGGATCAAGTCCTCAGCAGAGGCAAAGGTTTCGAAGTGGGCTCTAGAGGGAGACACTCGAAGTTACCCGACGAAGGTCTCAGAAGTCAATTTGCATCGAAGGCATGGTTCGGGTGAGGCTCGTCGAGGAGTGTGCTCGGGGAGAGACACTGCGACAAAGTGCACCGAAGCCCTGCTTCTGTGTTCATTTTTCTGCTTGAGCTTGTTTGCATACCTCGCTAGTAGTAGTGCACCGAAGCCTGTCTAGGCGAAGTGTGTTTTGTGCGAAGTGTGCTTTTCAGTGTGCGTTCGCTCTGTGTAACAGGAGGCTAGACCTCGCTGCTTACTAGCGAAGCCCTGACCGAAGTCCGTGTCTCTTATCGTGTCTAAGCCCCTAGCGAAGTCTGTTAGTGTGCGTTTAGACCTTCTGTGTACGAAGCCCAGCACCAGTTGTTGCTGCTAAGTACTTGGTCGAAGTCCTCAGAGGATAGTCCACTCTTGCGAAGGGTGAAGTGCGAAGCCTGCTCGAAGCACCCTGTGTGCGGAGCCTGCACTGACTTAGCAGAGTTGATTTTCGGTTTGAGTGGAGCGAAGTCTTCTTGGCTTCAAACTTTTTCTCCTTGCGAAGCCTGTGTTCGGAGCCGTCAAATACCTCCAAACCAGAACTCCGAAGGTTGTGTTCGAAGCCTGTTCTGCAGTAGACTGTATTAAAACAGAAGGCTAATTTTAGCCTGAAATTTTAAAAGCTCCCATTCACCCCCTCTGGTCGCCATTTCCGGTCCAACAATTGGTATCAGAGCGGGTTAAGATCACCGGTTGACCTTAACCGGTTTTGTGATCTCTTGACGACATGGACAGAGCTAGTAAAATTCCTCTGTTCGATGGGACTGATTTTGCATACTGGAAGGTGCGCATGGAGGCTTACTTGCTAAGCCAAGGAAATGCAATTTGGGAGATTGTGGACTCACAATACTCCATCCCTGATACTCGCACCTCTCAAACAGAAAAAGATCAGTATAATGCCAACTCCAAGGCTAGGAATATACTGTTCATTGGTTTGAGCCGGAGTGAGTTTGATAGGGTGCATCACCTTAGGACTGCTAGGGAAATTTGGACAACACTCACTATTTTTCATGAGGGCTCTACACAGATCAAGGCCAGGCGCCAAAGCACATACAATCAACAGTATCAGCTGTTTGTGTAGGCACCTGGTGAATCTATAGATGCCATGTTTTCTCGCTTTGATGCGATAGTGAGTAACTTGCGGTCCAATGGGACGCTTGCTTACAATGATCATGACAGGGCTATCAAGCTTCTCTATGCTATTGATCATAGCATATGGGAAGTAAAGATATCCAGCATTGAGGAGTCCACAGGGTATGACACATTGACCTGTGATGAGCTCTTCAGCAAGCTGAAGTCCACGGAGATTGCCAAGGCATCTCTTGCAGTGCACAGAAACCCCTTGTCACAGCCATTGGCACTGGTTTCCAGCACTAGCCGTGGCACCACTGCAGAACCAAGCACATCAGGCACTTGTGTTTTTGCAGATGGTTTTGCTTTGTCCTCCCTGGTCTCCGTCACTAAGGAGCAGGTGGACACTCTGGATGATGATGAGCTTGCTCTCATTGCCAGAAGGTTCACCCGTTTTCATCATGAAAGACGGGATCAGAGGAGAAGTGGTTTTAGTGGTTGCTTTGAATGTGGCGACACTTCTCATATTAAGGCCAATTGCCCGAAACTAAAGAAGAGAGATGAGAGTGAGCGCCCTAAATACCACAAAAAGGAGAGGAAGCCTTTTGTGAAGGGCAAGCGCGGCAAGGTGGCTAAGAAAGTAGCCAAAGCCGCTTCCAGAGCATTTGTTGCTGCTCTCAGCGACATCGACACTTCCTCAACTGAGGAGTCGAGCTCTGAGGAGGAGTCCCCAAGGAAGGAGGACAAGAAGGAAAAGAAGGGACGAGACTTCACTGGCCTTTGCTTCATGGCCGACAGCGATCACAGCGGCGATGAGCTTGACTCATCTGAGGTATCACTATCATCTGACCAACTATTAATTAAATTAGATGAACTGAATGAAGTAGTTCTTGGTCAGGATAGATTACTTGTGCAAGCCGCTAGAGAAAGAAAAGACCTTAGACTTAGGCTAGAATTTGTTTCTACTGAGTATGCCATGCTTAAGTCTAAAGTAAATGATGATGAATGTGAATCTTGTACTATTGTCATGGGTGAGCTTGCTCAGTTGCATTCTGTACATGCTCAAACTCTATCTGAGCTTGAGACTGCACAGAAGCAGCTTTTGGTAGTTGATTCTAGACCTCATGATATAACTGAATGCATGAACTGTTCTTTATTACGCGAGAGCATTAATTTACGTGATAAACATGTTCATGATTTAGAGGCTAGATTGGAGAGGGTCGGTAGTTCTAAGGATGTGCAACCTGTTTGTGATACATGCATTACCCTTAAGGACCAGCTAGGCACTGTCAGAGAGCGAGCTGAGAACCTCATGTCTAAAAATGAATACCTTCTTTCTGTGGTTAACAAATGCACCGAGGGAAAGGGTAGGATGAATTTGCTCTTGGCTAAGACCAAGATGTGTGCTGACAGAGCAGGGTTAGATCTTGGTTTGGGTTTTGAGAGGATTCCTTCAGATGGTGGGAACAAAACTGTTTTTACCTCACCCACTACCCTAGAGAAAGAGAGAGCTCTGTTAGACACTCCATCAGCCAAGAAACCTACCCGAGCTCAAAAGAAAACCACTCCTCCTGCCAAGAAAATCCCTCCCAAGAAAACCACTCAGCAGAAGCCCAAGGAGCCTGTGAGAGTTGCTCCTAAGACCCATGAGAGTGCCCCTAGGAGAGTGTTTCAGTGTTCTTATTGTCAGCGGGCGGGTCATTTGGTTGGGTTCTGTTTTCGTCGCATCAAGGATGAGCGACGCTCTCAGGCGATGAGTTACTAGGACATGCATTACCCATCTTTAGGTATGCATCAGTCTGAGTTTTACTATCGTCCTGCTTTTGAGGCTCCTCGTGCTTCTCGGAGAGGTTTTGCTCCTCGAGGTGTTCACCATGTTCCATATGGTGGTAGACCCCGGGCGAGTAGCTTTGTACCTCGTCAGAGTAGGAGACCTCGACATGTTGTTAGATCACAGCATGTAGGTAGACCTCACACTTTGCATCATTCTGATTATCATGTGCGTAGACAGTCTACTTTTATTGTGCCTACTACTCGTGTCACTCAGTGCTGGATGCCTCATCATATTTTCACTCACCCCAGCACTGAGCGATCGAGATTCTCTTATCATGTGTAGGCGACAGACCGAAGCTTGGAGGGCACGTGGATCATGGACTCTGGTTGTTCGTGCCATATGACCGGAGATGCAGCATGGTTCTCCAGCCTCACCACAACCAAGCAAAGGGAACATATCACCTTCGGGAACAATCGAAGGAGTAGAGTGAAAGGTAAAGGTGTGGTAAGAATTAACTCGAATTTCACTCTCAAAGATGTTGCTTTGGTTGAAAACCTGGGATACAATTTGCTTTCAGTATCTCAGTTGCTTGATGAGGGCTTCGAAGTGCGATTTCATCGCGATACTTCGCAAGTACTCAATTCTGATGGCGTTGTGGTGTGTAAGATCTTTAGAGTTGGGAGAGTTTTTGGAGCTGATTTTTCTGAGTTATCTGGTTCTTCTCATTGTCTTGTTGCACATTCTACTTCTGAGCTTTGGAAGTGGCATAGGAGACTAGGGCATATGAGCTTTGAGTTGCTCACACGTCTGAGTGCCCTAGGTCTGATCCGAGGATTGCCCAAGCTCAAGTTTGAGAAGAATTTAGTTTGCGCTCCATGTCGACATGGAAAAATGATTGCCGCTTCGCATTCGCCAGTCACCACAGTGATGACTGAACAACCCGGAGAACTTCTCCACATGGACACTGTAGGTCCTTCTCGAGTCAGTTCTTTAGGCGGCAAGTGGTATGTATTAGTCATTGTCGACGATTTCTCTCGCTACTCTTAGGTCTTCTTTCTTGCCAGCAAGGATGAAGTGTTTTCACACTTTCGGAGCTTGGCTTTGAGACTTTTCACTGAACTCCCTGGTGCATTAAAATTCATTCGAAGTGATAATGGCACTGAGTTCAAGAACAGTCTCTTTGTTGATTTTTGCATGGAGCATGGCATAGAACATCAATTCTCTGCTCCGCGGGTTCCTCAACAGAACGGTGTCATTGAGAGGAAGAACCGCACTTTGGTTGAGATGGCTAGGACGATGCTCGATGAGCATAGGACTCATAGAAAATTATGGGCTGAGGCCATGAACACTGCATGTTACATCTCAAACCGAATCTTCTTGCGCTCAATTTTGAATTTGACATCTTATGAGCTACGTTTTGGGAGAGAGCCCAAGGTTACTCATCTTCGAGTTTTTGGCTGTCGTTGCTTTATCCTAAAACGTGGTAATTTGGATAAATTTGAGTCGCGTTCTTCTGACGGGATCTTTTTGGGTTACACTACACATGGTCATTCTTATCGTGTTTATAATTTGGAAACTAACACTGTCATCGAGTCATGTGATGTGACTTTTGATGAATCAACCCCCTCTGGTAGTTCTACATTTGAACAGGCAAATGAACACGACATGGAACAGACCATCTTCGAAGAAGAAGATCCTGGAGATTTCAAGGATGAACCCCTACTACCCTCGACATCAACCCCCGAAGTCGACCCCGCTTCGACCACTTCGGCACAAGGTCCCGAAGCAACTACCTCGACATCGGTCATCTTGGACCACTCCAACGCACAAGTTGAGGGGGAGTCTGCATCCCACCGCGAGGCTCCACATCATGTTCAAAGGATGCACCCTCCCGAGCAGATCATTGGTGAGCTTGATCAAAGGGTAACACGTTCATATGCTCATTTCACTAATTCTGCTTTTATTGCTTCTTTCGAGCCCTTAGATGTTTGTCATGCACTTTCTGATTCTAGTTGGATCAATGCCATGCATGAGGAACTTGAAAATTTTGAGAGAAACCAAGTCTGGACTTAAGTTGATCCTCCACCAAATGTTCATTTCATTGGAACAAAATGGATTTTCAAAAATAAACAAGAGGAGGATGGGACTATAGTTAGAAACAAGGCTAGACTTGTAGCTCAGGGTTATTCTCAATTAGAAGGGATTGATTTTACTAAAACTTTTGCACCTGTTGCTCGTCTTGAGGCCATTAGGATTTTGCTTGCCTTTGCGACATCCCGGGGATTCAAACTCTATCAAATGGATGTCAAAAGTGCTTTTCTTAATGGTTTCATAGGCGAAGATGTTTATGTAAAACAACCCCCAGGTTATGAAAACCCCAAGTACCCACATAAAGTCCTTAAACTTCATAAGGCTCTTTATGGACTCAAGCAGGCCACTCGGGCTTGGTATGACAGACTTAAGTCTTTTCTGCTTGAGCGGGGGTATTTGATGGGCTCTGTTGATAAAACCCTGTTCACTCTCAAGCATGGCAAAGATTTCCTCCTAGTTCAGATTTATGTGGATGATATCATCTTTGGTGGCTCTTCTCATGCTTTGGTTGCCGAGTTTGCAGATACCATGAGCAGGGAGTTCGAGATGTCCATGATGGGCGAACTTACATTTTTCCTTGGTTTGCAAATCAAGCAAAGCAAACAAGATACCTTCATCCACCAGACGAAGTACACCAAGGACCTGCTCAAGAAATTCGACATGGTCGATGCGAAGCCTCTCGCCACTCCAATGGCTACATCTGTAGCATTGGATCCTGACGAAGATGGAGAAGCCGTAGATCAGAAGGAGTTCTGAAGCATGATCGGCTCCCTCCTCTACTTGACTGCTACGAGGCCGGACATACACTTCGCAGTGTGTCTGTGCGCTCGTTTTCAGGCTTCACCATGAGCTTCGCACCGCCAAGCGGTAAAGCGCATCCTAAGGTATCTCAAACATACCCTTGAATTTGGGATATGGTATTTAGCGTCTTCATCTTTATGTCTTCGAGGTTATTCCGATGCGGATTTTGCTGGGTGTAGGATTGATAGGAAAAGTACCTCTGGTACTTGTCATTTTCTGGGTACTTCTTTGGTTTGCTGGTCTTCCCGCAAACAGTCTAGTGTTGCACAATCGACGGCTGAGGCCGAATATGTTGCTGCAGCTAGCTGTTGCTCTCAGATTTTGTGGATGGTTTCCACTTTGCGGGATTTCAGGGTAGATTATATGAGTGTTCCACTTTTCTGTGATAACACTAGTGCTATTTGTATTGCAAACAACCCGGTTCAGCACTCCAGAACCAAACACATTGATGTGCGATATCATTTTCTCAGAGATCACAATGAGAAGGGTGATATTGAACTTCAATATGTTGATACCCAACACCATCTAGCCGATATTTTTACAAAACCCCTCGATGCTTCTCGATTTGCCTACTTGCGTGGGGAACTTGGTATTTGTCACCCTTACGGCATTTTGTGAGGGGGAGCTATTTTGAATTGGTGTGCATCTGTCAGTTATGTGTGAAATTGCATTTACATCTTTTGCACTTATATGCCTGAATGTAATTCATGAAATCGTGTCAGCTCAGCTCTATTTAATATCTCTGAAACATTAATGTGCATGATGTTTCCCTCCAAAACTTAAATCGTGCTCACTGCTTAGTCTGGAAACTAGCATGTTTAGGCAGGACTGCTTTAGCTATCTTTTCTCTGCCTGATAGCAAGACACTTTTCTTTGGATGCTAAACATTGCAACTTGAAAAATTGTTCTACATATTCATGAATATTCATAAAATGATAAACAATTTGTTCATTTAATCAAAATTCAAAAATCCATGATTTACATGCTTCAAGTTAAAAAGATCCAGGTGGGTTTGTTTGTCGCACTACTCTATTCTAGACTGCTTACCATTGCACATTGGTCTGAACTGGAATAGTGTAGTGTCTGCCAAAATCATTGCCTTAAGCTTCTGATGGCTTCCATGCCTAGGCTTGGCTTGATTGGAAAGTATAAGGTGGACAAACAAATAACCCCTGGCATTAAGAAAAGAACAACAAAATTCATTGATCATTAAGTTTGCTTTCATTGCTCCATTTGAACTGGACTTGTCTGTCTAGAGTAGAAATTGACTAGCTTTGCGCAGTGCCCTGGTTTTACTTGTCTAGTTCCCTTGACTAAGTGGTGATGCTTTTATTTCAAAAAATAATAAAATCACATGTTGTCATCATGTTTTTAGAGAATGTTAAATTGAGCTGAGCCCATGATCATTGGTATTACTGTTGGCATATTTTTGCTTTGTATGTCTTTGCAATTCTGCTCATTTCCAAGCAATGCATCTTTTACATGCTCCTTGATGCTTGCATTGCCAAAGGGGGAGAAATTTTTGAGTTCTCTGTTGCAAGGGGGTACAATTAAATTACTCAGGGGGAGTTTTTATCTTGAAAAAGGGGAGATTTGCCGAAGGGGCTTTTACTCTTTTGAAAAGGGGGAGGAAAATTCTTTTGTCAAGTGACATAATTTGGCTCGTTTCTGAGTTTTTATGGTCACTTGTGTGCTGAAATTCTTTAAATTTGGTTGTCAATGCACTCATCAAGGGGGAGATTGAGAAACCAAGGGTTGGTTTCGGAGTCTGTGATGAGTGATTGACAGAGTTTAACCTCTGGTTCGAAGGGGTACCTCCAAAGGGGTTCGGAGGTTGGACCTCTGAAGGTGTTCGGAGGATGTTTCACCAAAGGGTTCGGTGAGTTTGGTTGCTGCAGCTGTTGCAGCGGAGTGTGCCTGTCGAAGGGGACCGACAGCACACGATGACTGGGTTTGTACCGAAGGTCTCGGTATTTTGGGCGGTACACCGGAGTTTGTGCCGAAGGTTGCTAACCCGGAGAGGTCTCCGGAGTACTGGATACACTTGTCTGTTTGTCTGTGGTGCGCAGGGGACTTCGGAGGCGACGAACGGTTCGTAGCAGGTCAACCTGGGTCAAGCGGGAGGCTTGATGCCAGTGGAGCGGGGAGCACCGTCACGGAGGCTGCGAAGGGGTCGAGGTCGGTCCTCGGGTCGAGGTGCGCCAGGAGAAGGCAGTAAGTGCGGAGCGTGGCTCCGGGTGAAGGTACTCCGAGACGAAGTCCTCGGAGGCGAGGCACTTCGAAGGGTACTCCGGAAGGAGTGACTTCGGAGTATGGTGGATCAAGTCTTCAGCAGAGGCAAAGGTTTCGAAGTGGGCTCTGGAGGGAGACACTCGAAGTTATCCGACGAAGGTCTCAGAAGTCAAGGTGCATCGAAGGCATGGTCCGGGTGAGGCTCGTCGAGGAGTGTGCTCGGGGAGAGACACTGCGACGAAGTGCTCATGGAATGCTTCGTGCAGAGGCCTTGGACGAAGGAGGGACTTCGAAGGGTGGTACTCCGGAAGGAGTGACTTCGGAGTATGGTGGATCAAGTCCTCAGCAGAGGTAAAGGTTTCAAAGTGGGCTCCGGAGGGAGACACTCGAAGTTACCCGACGAAGGTCTCAGAAGTCAAGGTGCATCGAAGGCATGGTCCGGGTGAGGCTCGTCAAGGAGTGTACTCGGGGAGAGACACTGCGACGAAGTGCTCATGGAATGCTTCGTGCGGAGGCCTTGGACGAAGGAGGGACTTCGAAGGGTGGTACTCTGGAAGGAGTGACTTCGGAGTATGGTGGATCAAGTCCTCAGCAGAGGCAAAGGTTTCGAAGTGGGCTCTAGAGGGAGACACTCGAAGTTACCCGACGAAGGTCTCAGAAGTCAATTTGCATCGAAGGCATGGTTCGGGTGAGGCTCGTCGAGGAGTGTGCTCGGGGAGAGACACTGCGACAAAGTGCTCATGGAATGCTTCGTGCGGAGGCCTTGGACGAAGGAGGGACTTCGAAGGGTGGTACTCCGGAAGGAGTGACTTCGGAGTATGGTGGATCAAGTCTTCAGCAGAGGCAAAGGTTTCGAAGTGGGCTCCGGAGGGAGACACTCGAAGTTACCCGACGAAGGTCTCAGAAGTCAAGGTGCATCGAATGCATGGTCTGGGTGAGGCTCGTCGAGGAGTGTGCTCGGGGAGAGACACTGCGACGAAGTGCTCATGGAATGCTTCGTGCGGAGGCCTTGGACGAAGGAGGGACTTCGAAGGGTGGTACTCCGAAGGAGGGCTTCGGAGTGACGCAGGCTTTGGAGCGAGGCTAGCTCCGGAGCGAGGTTGACTTTTGGTGCTTCGGCCTGCATGGTTTTGGTACACGGACTGATGGAGTTTGAGCTGGGAGAAGCTGTGAAGCCGTGGTGGTCCACTCCGAGGGTGTTGGTGCGAAGGCCCAAGGGCTTTGACGGCTTCGGCTCAAAACTGTCACTGTATCGGAGGCTAACTTCGGTGAAGCGAAGGCCATCAGGCTCAAGGCTTCTCACCGAAGATACCGCACCCCTCGCGTGCGAAGGGGGGCTTCAGAAGAGTCCAAGACTGAAAAGGCTGACTGTAAAGGCTGACAGTGTTTGCTCTGCAAAAAGCTGACGCTGTCCCCTCTACAAAGCTGACAGAGAAGCCTCCAAATAAAGTTGACTACCTTTTGTACCCCTCTATTCTGTAGAGACAAAACTGGTGTAAACCCTAGGGGTAAAGTAGTCAATTCACTTGGGTGAATAGTGGCTATAAATATGGGGGCTGGGTAGATAACATTTAACACTTTGAGCATTCACTGTTGAGCTCCTGTACTAGCCACCACACGTTGTATTCATCCTAAGTTCATTTATTGTGTTCCTTGTTCAAGCAGCGAAGCCCTGCTTCTGTGTTCATTTTTCTCCTTGAGCTTGTTTGCATACCTCGCTAGTAGTAGTGCACCGAAGCCTGTCTAGGCGAAGTGTGTTTTATGTGAAGTGTGCTTTTCAGTGTGCGTTCGCTCTGTGTAACAGGAGGCTAGACCTCGCTGCTTACTAGCGAAGCCCTGACCGAAGCCCGTGTCTCTTATCGTGTCTAAGCCCCTAGCGAAGTCTGTTAGTGTGCGTTTAGACCTTCTGTGTACGAAGCCCAGCACCAGTTGCTGCTGCTAAGTACTTGGTCGAAGTCCTCAAAGGATAGTCCACTCTTGCGAAGGGTGAAGTGCGAAGCCTGCTCGAAGCACCCTGTGTGTGGAGCCTGCACTGACTTAGCAGAGTTGATTTTCGGTTTGAGTAGAGCGAAGTCTTCTTGGCTTCGAACTTTTGCTCCTTGCGAAGCCTGTGTTCGGAGCCGTCAAATACCTCCGAACCAGAACTCCGAAGGTTGTGTTCGAAGCCTGTTCCGCAGTAGACTGTATTAAAACAGAAGGCTAATTTTAGCCTGAAATTTTAAAAGCTCCCATTCACCCCCCCCTCTGGTCGCCGTTTCCGGTCCAACAGATTGGTTTGACCCTAAACATGGTACTCGAGAAAACCAATTTGGGATGGTTGAAATCAAACACGCGGAACGATTATGTGGTTGCGATAATTTTGTCCTTGCTCACCAAGTCGAGCAGGTGTATTATATGTCGTACCCATGTGAAAAACAAATGCTTGGTGGGTAGTCTACAAAGTGAATCCTCGGGAACGTCTACACACCTCTAGTGATGACGCTTATCAATTGGAGGTTGAAGAGGTCGATGAGGTTTACCAAGATGATGAATTGCCAACTTCGTTTAATGTAGAGTCAGAATTGCCAACAGATTTTTTTCTCGGCGATTCTAATGATGTAGCAGTTCCCGAGAAAAGGAAACACCAACATAAGAAGAAAAAAGTAACATGGCGTGCTTTGGGGGAGAAAAGGACAAATTGATCCTGATTTTGATGATAATTGACAAGTAATTGTTTTCATACATGCATATGTAATATACTTTATATTACATGTTTTTTCATATATTCAAACCTTCTTTACTAATAAATGCTCGTTTGTGCTTGTTTTGAACAGGATGTCAAAAAAGGTGAAGAGTGTCACGAGGAAGCTCTTCCGCTTGGGGAGTACATCGGCGAGTACTCTGGTGAGTACACCGACGACTCAGGAGGACACCCTATTCTAGGGTAGTTCCTCTTATTCAAACAGACGTCGTCAAGAGCAGCTCCTGAGATGCATAGATCCAACATTAATTGGTCGGCCTATTGCATTTCAACTGGATGATGAGGTAACTTTTAGATTGATTTTTATGCCAGTTATAAACTATTACTAATTGTTTCAATACTATTTTGTAGGAGGAAGAACACTTGGAGAGTGCGGGTCATGAGGATGATCCGGTGGGTGGGGGCAGGAGGGGGATGACCCGGAGGGTGCGGGGCAGGGGGATGACCCGGAGGTTGCGGGTCAGGAGGAGGGTGCTGAGGCTTCTGGGTCCTTAGTATCTTTTAGGACAAGCCACCTGGTCACCCCACCAGTAGTCTCTTCCGGTGGAGCCAAGATCGAGATTACGCCTGTAGGTGATGGGTAAGTCTAATACTTTTCTGTTGTTTTGCTTTTTTTCAAAAATTTTCTTTCAGTAAACTGACTTTATTTATTATGTATTTCTAGATCTTGGATTGACTCTCGGTTTGACGACACTTCGAGGGTCAGGCAGGTTAACCAGATATTGGGTAACCTGTGTTGTCTGCACTACCCAGGGGTGCTGACAATGCCGACCGGTGAGCGGGTTCTATACCAGACATGAGACTAGTACCGGTTTGCTCCTGACGGGCGCCATAGAACTGCTCAGGGGGCGGTGGCTCATGACTTCTGGGTATGTGTTTTTTCAAACTTCTTTTAGTTTTAACACAAAGCTTTTCGAGTTACAACACTTTACTAATCATGACTTTTGCAGTTACGCTTTTGCTTGCCAGAAGTCGGCAATCACCATAATCATGCCCTTCAAGTCTTCAACAATAATGCACACAAGGTGGTGAAGTACGCTATTTTGTATGCCCGCATTCAAGCGAACAATGCTTACTACAAGGAGAAGCTAGGGCAACGAATGAGCAAGGCGACGGGTGCATCCACAATATACTTGACTGAAGAACAATATCGTTCGGTAAATAATTCTAACTTTTTAAATCTTTAATTGTTGATATTTGTTGTCATATAATACAAATAGCATCTCTGTTCAGGTGAGGATTCTGTGGTTTGCAAACCGCGAGGATGCATATTTCGAATTCTGCAAGATTTGGTCTTCAGCTGCATTCAAGAAGACTTCCGAGCAGAAAATACAATGTCGTGGAACATATCCGAAGCACAGATATGGTGCCGATGGACATATTCGCCACGCTAAACGCATGGTAAGACCTCCTTCTGTCACTCTCTATCTATAGATACATTGTAATGTGACTAACTCATTTCTATTGTACAGGAAGCTAAATCTATCAACGTGCCAAGTGACATATAGGTGTATACTTCTGGTCACAAAGGAAGCGATCCTACACAGTCAGATGTCTTGTGTAGCCAGACAGCCATGGACCATTTGGTGAGATGTTAGCAATGTTAAGAGTTTGCGTAATTTCATTTTTCTCCGTCTAATCGGACATGTTATTTTTTGCAGGCACAATATGGTGAACACATGGTTCGACTCCATGGAGAGGACTATGATTGGCAGAGAGAACCTGTCGACCAAATGGCCGTGTACTCCAGCGGAGGTGGAAAAGCCATGGACGGTGAGACGGTGTTTTTATCAATGTTTTGTGTATGGTACTGTGATGGTAACTAACTCATTCAATGTTGCAGGTACTCCATGTTCAATGGAGTTATTGACTCGAGAGCGGTCAGAGCTCAGAAGTCAGCACAGTCGTCGCAGAGCTCCATCAGAGTTGGCTCCAGCCGTCGTCGCTCAGAAGCAAACCCGGAGGTGGTTCAGCTGAGGGAGGAGATGAGGTGGTGCGATGAGCACAGCAGGCAACAACAAGAGTATTATACCGCCTGCTTAGCACAATAGTAGGCGATGATCCAAGTAAGTGTAGTTTGCAGTGTTGGAGTTAAAAAGTATTCAGCAATATGTTTAGAACTAACTGATTGCATTACAACATGTGTAACAACTAGCCCAGCAACATGGTGGATTTGACATGTCATTGTTCCAACCACTACCTCCCCCGCCACCACCACTACCTCCTACATCACCTGAGGTACCTCCTGACATATCGTTATTGAGATACTTAAGTTAGCGTTTAGAAGGTTAGTTGAGTTCGTTCTATAATTCTGTCTATTTCTTTAGAGTCTCCGTACACCTGGTCAGGATGGAGCCTCCGGGTCAAATGTGGATGAAGCGGGAGGCAGCGGCGGCGCCCACGACCCAAATGTGGCTGATCAGTGAGTATATGGACAAATGTGACTTTGTATGTGGCTCTCGCTGTGTTATGTGACTTTGTATGTGAATTTGGATGTTATATGTAAATTCAGATGTGTACTGTGACTTTGGATATGAATTTGGATGTGAGATTGATTTTGGATGTTATATGTGAAGTTTGAATGTGATTTTGGATGTTATATGTGAATGTGATTGAAATTGTGGTTGGATGTGAGTGTGAGTAGGGGAACTAGGAAAAAATAAAACAAAAAATACCAGCTAACTTCCGTTGGCTTTTACCATAGCCGATGGAAGTTAGCTGCTTTCAGCCACGTGGGCAGAAAGGCTAACTTCAGTCGGCTAGGGCAGAAGCCGACGGAAGTTAGGGGCACCTAACTTCGCCCCTAACTTCCGTCGGCCAGGCTGGCCGATGGAAGGTAGCGCGCCTCTGCTGGCGTGGCAGAGTTCGATGCTAACTTCCGTTGGCCACGTGAAGCCGACGAAAGTTAGCTAACTTCCGTCTACCCTCTTCCGTCGGCCAAATGCCGACGGAAGTTAGCCTTTTGCCGACGGAAGTTAGCTTCTTCCGTCGGAAAAGGGCTAACTTCCGTCGGCCAAAGCCGACGGAAGTTTCCTAGATTTTTGTAGTGATCATATCATGGTGATGACACTACTTCCTTTTCTACTCTCATTAATTAAATGTCATATCAGCAAAAAACCTGATGTAACATGATAATTAATACCATAAAACATCCCATGAAAACCCCATTGTGAATAGCAGGGCGCGTGTGTGCCCACATTAATAGCGCAATATCTATTCTACTACGCATGGCTAATTTAATGACATACAATTCTACATACATGCTCATACAAACAGAAAAAATATGACATAGAAGGTAATATATCACTTTATTTAAATGTAAGTTGTTAGATAAAAACAATAATTAGTCTACAATTATTTAATTGTAACTTAAAATTCTCCGCATAAATATGATGACATGGAATCAGCTTACTTTACAAGGATTAATTAACAACCTAATAATCCCTACATGCATAAGCATACCGGAATTAATAGCTGTTCTTTCAGGTAAAGCTGAAAATGGTTTTCAGAACATGCACGCCGTGAAACTGACTCACAAAGAACACACGAAATTTCTCGATCAGGGGAATAGGTAAGCAGATTCTCAGGATCATGCACTCAGCACTAGATGTTTCCATCAAGTTCGATCATCTTCAGTTGATCATGTGAACGATAACGACGGATCAGACTATTATGCCACATAGCAGCAGACACTTGTCAAACAAACCTTACTCGCTTCTACACAAGCGTTCCTTCTTGCATTTAAAGAAATATTTCTATATAATTTAGCCAAGAAAGAGACTGGAAGCAAATTGGAGAGTGAGTGATGGCATCGTACGAACGGCAGCATCTCTTATTGCTTCTTTTGCTCTGGAAGTGAAACCATCTTCACCTCCATTTTTCGGTACAACCATAACTCCAAGACTTCCAACCATCATCGAGATCATCTTTGCGAGTATTTTTTAGATAATAGAATTTTTTATTAAATTTAGATAATTAAATTAAAAATATATAATTAAACTAAGACACTCAATATAGAAAATAAAAAACAAAGAGGTATAAAGACCATAAATTCGAAGGTTAGATGGTGAATAGGGGGTGAATAGACTATAAAATTCTCAACAAAAATTGTTAGTTGAAACTTTCAGACACTGGGACTTAGTCAAATACTCCGGGTGTCAAATAAAACTGAAAATCATTCATTCAAGGTCCGGATTATTCAAGTATAACCGGATGATCCGGACACAGAGAACTTTAAAGCATAAATTCAATGATACTTATACTTTCTAGTAAATTGATAAATCAATATAAACATAACTAGCAGGAAGAATGATACACACAATGATTTTTTTCACCGAAGTTCGGATCTAATAATCCTATATCTTTGTTGAGGAAACCCAAAAGGATCGGGTCTCTTTTAACCCTAATCCTCACCAAGCGCTCACCACTTCAAGCCTTGGTTTCCACTATGTTACCTCTTTGAAGGTAAGACGAAGTCTTATACAAACTTATCTGGTGACCCGCAATCCTTGGGTACTCGTGGATCAACGTCTAACAATCTAGGAGACCTCAATATCAAGAGTAACAAACCCGTTGACGTGATCCAAGATAAGTGCTCAAGAAAATCATAAAGAACACGATGCACATGCCACAACAACTCACAAAGAGTGGATCAATCAAGAATACAAGGAGTTTATGGAGAACTCTCAAATCAACTCTTAAAGATCCAAGCAAGATAAAGCGCTATAGAGAATGAGAGAATATTACAGTGCTGGTAGGGTTTGCAATCACGTGCCCTAATTATCGAGAGTAATGGGTATTTATACCCATGTCTCAAATCTGGCTATTAGGGTAATAAATCACGCACTGTTCATCCAGACAATCTAGGCTTAACCGAATGATCCAGACTAACAAAAATTGAAACATAATCGATGTTTCGGACAGTCCGACTTGAATACGAATATTTGGGGCAAAAATTAAGTCCAACCAAAAAGGTGTTCTCATACCATCCAACTAAGGTTCGGATGCTCTAGGCCACAGAATAAAATCTAACAAAGAGCAATTTCTGGACCATCAAACCAAAAATTTGGATGTTCCATCTCCAAAAATAAATTCAACAAAAACATGATTCTAGATCATCTGTACATGTTTGGATGTTTCGGGCTTCAAATAAAATCCAAATAGGAGCATATTTTCAAATAATTTGGTCTAAATCTAGACAGTCCGACTTGAAAAAATAAATCAGACAGAAGACTATTTTCGGATTGTTTGGCTTGAACCCAAACAGTCCGACGTGCAAATAAAATCCAGTAGAAGCATGTTTTCGGATTATCCGGTTTGAACCTAGATAGTCCTATATGCCAATAAAATCAAACAGAAACCAAAGTTTTGGATTATCCGGACATGTCCATATTAACCGGATTTGCTGGAAAACCAAAAATCAACTTAGAAAAATTTTAAAACTTTTTAAGAAAGATTTTGTTTTGAGCACTTAACTTTGGATTATTGATCAACACATCCCTCTTGATAGTATATATGTCATACCTAGATTCAAGAAAATGTAAAATATATGAAATTTGCACATTTTGAGCCTAAAAAGTACTAAAAGAATGATTTCTTCAAAATTGATCGAGCTACAATGTCTCTTTAATTTCGATATCTGCATTTTATCTTAGTAACAATGTTAGTAACATTTGATTACTATTATCATTAATACATAAAAATAAATTTGGAGACTAAATACATCAAGATACACTTTCAATACTCTCCATGAATACATTCTCCAATTGTTGGCATGCCATAAGAAACAAATCCCGTATATCTAGCTCATGTAGCATAACCTAGGTACGAAGCTGGACTTTTTGGCCTTTCAGTTAGTACATCCTACACAATCTGGCAGTGAGAACTATAGAGGTTAAGCTTATATTTGACATAGTAAATTAGTAGATGAATTGCCCCTTGTTTCGTGCATGCATGAGCACACAATTGTTTTAAGTGACTAAAATAATTATGGAGAAATAAGGAGAAGTAGTAAGGATCTAATCATCTAATTGATGATGGATGACACTTTGGACATAGCATTATCCTTTTATATGAAGGTCAGGGTTGATGTTTAAAATAAAATAGAGAAAATCAACAGCAATACCATTTGTTCATTGAGTATTTTCCATTTTAATCAGGGAAAATGGGTCAACCAGTTTGCCAACATGTATATATTGTTGATGGGTACAAGTAAAATATTCATCCCTATTAAGTTGCATGTACTAATTCAATTTATATTCCAACACTCTCTCTCTCATAAGAGAGCCTACTCCCTCTCATACAAGACCCTATCAAGCCTTAGGCATGGAATAAAAGTATGCTATACTTTTTATTTTAATTATGTGTGATCTAGGAATCTAGGATTTAATTTTATCTCTAGCTCTAATACCATATTTAGTTGTATGCACAGACCAATTCAACACTAAAACTTAAGCTAATAGAAAAAGTGAAGAATAATTCACTTTTATATTGCATATTTGTATTCCTAAGCATTAAAAACATACTAAACTGTTGGGGAATAAGGAAGCTACGCTAGCCGACAATTTCAAAAATTTCGCCCCAAAGCCCAAGAACCATGCACGTGAGGGATCATGAATTGGTACCTTCTAGCACAAGACACGCTAGGTGTAGCGAAAGAAGATGTTGGGGAAGCATGTCCTCACCTCGCTCCAGTCGTTCCACGGCGATCCAATCAACGAAAATGATAGTGTCCACGTTAAGAAGACGATGAGCGTTGCTATTCGAGCAACGCCTCCATGGAGTCCACACGTACATGGATGATATCCTTTCCACGCCAGCGTGCTAGCACCGCTCGTGAGAAATGGGAGAATCCTCAATCTCAACTCTTGAGATCAAGAAAGGGAGAGGAGGAGTTCTTGGTGGCTAGGATTTAGATCTGATCTAAACTATGAATAACTTGATATCCAAGACTTCCTCCTCCTCTCTTTACATAGAGGTAAGAGCCCTCACCTCAAACAATTCGATCAGGGCTCTCGGACTACAATTCTAGGAATCATCGGAACTTCCAATACCCCTATCAGAACTTCCGATCAGTGTAATTTTTATCGATACACATCGAAACTTTGGTTTCAACTCTCTATCTCTAAATTAGAAATTATCGGAACTTTCAATACCATATCGAAACTTCTGATTTGAGCTCTCTGTTTTGCAAACAATAAATTATCGGAACTTCTGATACCATATCGAAACTTCCGATTTGAGCTCTATGTTTCCAATTTAAAAAATAATCAGAACTTTCGATTCCAAATCGGAACTTCCGATTCCAAATCGGAACTTCCGATCGAACCAGAATTTTCTTGGGCACTATTCCTTCATAAACACCTACTAAGTTTTAGTGAGATCTAAGGCCAAAGAGTTGTGACGAGATAGGTAAGAAGGGGGAGAGGGGTTGAGTTCTTAATATTGTGCTATTAGTAAGAAAAGGCGAGTGGTAACGTATTTTCAATCATTCATAACTCACCTATGGCCTTTAGTTTTCATAATGTATATCTATGGGCAGATACAACGCCCTAGTCCCAAACTCCTTAATTTTATTGATTTTTTGTCAAATTTATAAAAAATCTTTTAAAATTTTAAATAATTAGTTAAGAACAATTAGGTTAGTCTTATACACAAAATATTTTTGGCTCTGCCCAGTGTATATATGATGTATTTATTGTAGCCCAATATATAATCGAGAGGAATGATCTCCAAGTGGTGATGTTTAAGTTGGAAGTAACCACATACTTTCTCCGGTATAGAAAAACAAGTCATTTAGGACATAATTTCGGATACTAAAGAGTGATTAATTAGAGGGTATTTTTTTCATCTTTGTCCATGTTAAATACTAGCATGAACAAGCATTCAATATTATACCTTTACCTCGGCTAGTGCCATGAGCTTCCGAGCTTGAGGCCAAGGTTCGATTCCTAGCACGTACCATGTGGAACACGAAAAGCCAAAATTAAATGTTGTTTGGGGGTAGAATAGGAAAAAGACATATATTAGCTGAAACAAAGAGAAAACCAAAATGACTTGTTTTTCTATACCCGGGGGAGTACAACCAATCCAAAAGGCCAAGCAGACTTAAAGCGCTCATTAATTGATGATTTTAAAATATCAGATGAATCAGTTCCCAAAGCACATATAACTTTCACCCCTTGATTTATGGGTTATTTGTTTCTGTGCCATTGTTATTCTCGACAACGCCAAAAATATCATTATAATTTCACTATTAGCCGATATGCTATTATTATTTGTCGGCCGATGTCCTTGTGCCATTTTATACCCAAACTAACAATATGGGCACACCCGCAGGCACAATTTTTTCATATTGCTAATCATACCCCTTCTTCTTCTCTCCTCCCTTGTCTTCTTCCTCGCGGTCACCACCGACATAGGAGAAGACAATCCTCGTAGCTCCACCACCTGCCACTACTGCCAACCGAGAAGACGGCTTCCACAACTCCACGGGTGAGTCGGTCGCATGGCCTCTCGCGCCGTCAGTGAGGCATTTTTGTGGAGTGAGGCACCACGTGGAACGATGGATCAGAACTCAAAAGTGTAAGAACCCGAGCATTTCTTGAATTGACATATGTGGCAGTGGAGCTTTGAGTGAAGAAATCTGAGGTTTTCTTGGTGGGAAAATGGATTTGGGGGTCCGAGTCCTCCCCAAAGGTTCTGGAGCTCAGGGACACCTTCACGAGGCTCACCCTAGAGGAGGCACGTGGCCTTGTGGACCACCTCCAGGAATGGCTCAGTGTCTCCACCATAGCCTACGCGCCTGCCACCATCGTCGCGGTGCTCGGCGCAGGTGCCGGTGGAGCCGCTATCGATGAGCCCCCGGTCGAGAAGACGGAGTTCGACATAGTCATCGAGGAGATTCCCAATAGCGCACACATCTTGACCATGTGGTGCGGGAGGCCACATGGCCGACTCGCACGTGGAGCTGCGGCGGCCGTATTCTCCGGTGGCGATGGTGGCATGTGATGGAGCTGTGGCGACCGTCTTCTCCGGTGGCGGTGGTGATTGCGAGGAAGAAGACAGGGAAGGAGAGAACAAGAAGGAGTATATGATTGGTAATATGAAAAAATTGATGCATGTAGGTGGTCCCATATTGTCAGTTAGGGTGTAAAATGACACAAGGATATCGACCGACAAATAATAATGGCATATCAACTAATAGTAAAATTATAATGGTATTTTTGGCGTTGTGGAGAATAACGATGGCACATAAGCAAATAACCCTTGAATAATTATGCAGGAAAGACAAGGTTGTTGCTCTGGGCAGTCATTCTTTGCTGGAATTCTGCTGGCTGGTGGTTTTCTTGTCTACAATTCTAGTACCTTGCTTCTTGAAGCATGTTTTGCAGAGAAGCAAGTACTATAGTAGCAGTACCATGCAATGTTTACATAATTACATGTCTTGAAATAGATCTATGCCAAGCTATATTCCTAGAATTAACCACCACGAGTGATAAACTTCTAGTATTTTTCTTAGATAACAGTGCCGTTTGAATGATATTTCTATGAAGATTTTAACCCAAATAGGATGATTTAACATATAACTAGTTATATATCTAGATCCATATTGGTGAAGCAAAATTGTGTATCATAACTGTGCTGATATATTGGTTCTATAATGGCAAGTTCTAAGAGTAGAAAATGATATATGATCTCGTGGAGATTTTTTCTATACATGTGAATTACACACTCAATTATATATATATGTTGTAAGTTATTAGACTTTTTTAAAATTCAAACTTCTTTAATTTTGACCAAGTTCATACAAAAAATATATCGACCTCAAATTAGAAAAATGTCTTGGACTTGATGTACGTTTGCAATATTCAAATGACATTTTTGGACATATCTTCACATCCTATGACAAAATCTTTAAATTGATCTTGATCAACTTATATTTGCTTGTACCTGCAGGTTGAACCAGCTGTTGGTGCAGAACTGTAGCAAGTGTATTAAATGGTAATCGTAGTGCTATTGTCTAGAACTATAGGTTCTAGAATGTGACCTATTACATTCTTGTATATTATAGCATATTTAATAGATTCTCTATTTTTGACTCTCTATTTATCTATTTATCCAACTCTTCAAAATGATTTCTCTTTAAATCTGTTATACACTCACTCCAACAAACACTTTATTTTCAATTTTATAAAACATTTACTCTCTCTTTTAAAATCTCAAAATATTTTGAAAGATTTTATTTATTTTTGAAATCTCATTTTCTAACCTTATAAATCCTCAAGTTATAAAGTTTTCAAATTTTAGATTTTTTTAAAAAAAACTTTCCCTTTATTTTCTCCTTTTCTACTTCTCTTTTCTCCTTTCTCTTCATTTTACAAAAAAATAAAATTCTCTGCTGCACAATACAACCCAGAACTAGCATAAACACAAGTGCAAACCAGGATCAATGAGAAGTACAGTGGATGATGCGAGAGAGGATGCTAGCGTGGGCCCACAAGAAAATGGCCACTCAACAACTTTTTTGGCCAAATTTGGCCACAGGAAAGATTGATTTGGCCAGCCAAATGATTTGGTCATCCGATTAGTTCCTCCGTTGGAGTATTTTTTTTTATCTTGGATGACTAAATTTTGACTTGGAGAATGAAATAACAAGCTTGTCGAAGATACTCTTACAATAATGTTCTGCATTTGTTGCACTAAATTGCTTTGAATGGGTTATAATCGTTTCAACCACGAGTATGACAGAGATAAAAAAACTAGTTCGACCTAAAGTTCTTTCAATAGAATAGCTGTAACTGGAAGAAAATGAGATGTTTACCAGCAATTTCACTCGAGATGGAAATTTCAGTTTGTCAGCTAAACTTTAGTAGGAAACATGAGCAGTCAGCACAAGGGTATGGACTGATGGACGGACATATAAGCGCGACATGTTGTTTTTGTAAGAAAAAAATGAGACAATTAAACATCTCTTTCTTTGAATGTGGCTTAGCCAATTCAGTTTGGTTTATTATTGAAATGGTGTCCGGACTCACTCCTCCACTAAAGATTACACATCTATTTGACAGTTGACTTAAGGGAATTCTAAATGATTTGAAAATGAAAGTCCTGCTAGGAGCGGCAACTACGTGTTACGTGTGAGTCAATTTGACTACACATGAATGCTTTAGTTTTTAACGAGAGAATTATATTTTTTTTCCCTTTGCAGGTGGCTACGTACATGCATTATTCTGCAGAAAACGGATATGTAAGATTTAGTTATTGTGGTTTATTAACAATTACGGTAGATGATCAAGGAGTGTTTTACATAGTAGCACTAGTGGTAAACTAACTTTAGAATTGATGGCTCTTTATTTTCATGTTTTTCTTCTCATGACAGGCAAAGCAACATCACTTACTATGCCGTTGAATGTAGCTCAAGGTAACTGCAAAACAAATTAAACAATGAACAAATTTCGCATAACTGCAGATTTAGCGTCAATACAGTTCAAAACACTGCAGACTTTGGAGAGAAATTTATGCTAAAAAAATGTAACTCCGGCATGCATGAGGGTACCTGACAAGTAGGCCAGTGGGCTCAAATATCATACAAACAACGCAAGTCAAGCCGTCACAGGGTGGCACATGGACACACTAGCTAAGTCGCTGGAAACAACACTATTAAATTTGAAATTTTAAATAATTCCAACTTCATTGTCCAAATTGTCAAGGAATTACAAAATTTACTTTGAATAAGGGGAAAATGTTGTACATCATAGTATCCCATTGTAATCAGGATTTACCCAAAAATAAGGGGAAAATACTTACTTTGAAGCTATGAATTCTTACAGTATGATGCGTTGGGTAGTATGCAACTAAGAGCAACATCATTTCTATACAGGTTGTTCGAAAAAATGCTATTATCATCACTGATTACGAACTAAACATACCGTAATCAGTACATCAGAAGGCTATTAAGTATTCACTTCTATATACAACATTCAGGGTGAAAATCTAGAAAACCATCTGCGTAGAGTAAGCTGCCAAAACCCATCACCAACATGATGTCTAGACTTGGATCACACATTACTATAAATCAGATATCTACGGGCAGTGCAACTGTCTTTAACCTTGAGTTTCAAAATTCAGTCTGACAGATCCCTTGATTTCATAACGACTGCATATTTTCCTGGTCAATTTGCTCATGGAAGGATTTCAGATGCTTCAAACATGTTGCCCCTCTACCGTGGCATCAAAATCTTCCTAACAACCCCTAAGCCTTTTTTCTCATCTGAATATTGAACCTAGATTATCTGTAAAAATATCAGGGGTAAATCAATAGTAAGCACTAGTTCATGCTCTTCGTAAAAAAATAGTTATTCTCATGTAAACATAAATGTTACTAAGGAGGGCTTCATTTCATTATTTTTAGCTCCACTCCAAAACTCTACGGTGGAGTAGATATACGGTGAAGACTGTGAAGTAGATCTATGGTCGATAATTTTACAATTTAGATCCGTGGAGCACCTCTTTAGCAGCTTTAATATTTTGTACCGCAGGAAGCTCAATTTCATAGAATTGGCTGCTCCACGAAGCAATAGAGTTAAAGTGTTTGGGATAGCTTCATCCTACTCCATAATGGAGTTGGAAGCTGAAGCTCTTCCAAACAGATCCTAAATATTGGAGTTTGTTAGGGTCGAGACCTAAGCCCAAAAAATACCAGACAACTATATTTGTGCTATTCTAATTAGGTAATATAATATGTTCTGTTATCAATCAGACAAACAGTATGGTAGAGTATGGGGATTTTGATGTGCCTTACTGATTTCTCATCTACACTTTTTAGATAAGCCCACCAGAAGTAAAATCTTACATTTTGTCATGGTGAAGACTAGGGAATGTTCTAGCTGGTGTTGATTAACTGCTTTAATCTCCTCGTCACACCACGAGACTGATATGAAAACATAAGTAAATAATAATATAGATTGTAATGGATATTTAGAAGATCCAACTAAAATTGGGTTGGAATGTTGGCTGATATGAACTTTACCTAGCTGCTCAAACTTATGTTGTATCTTGTAAGTCTTCTTTTTGTTTACTTCTTAAACCTGCAACAAGCTTGCATGTCTTCAAGAAAGCATCTAGCAACTGCACACACAACATGATGTATGAATTATATTATGACCTTGTGATTATAAATTATTTCTAAGGTATATACAAACAGAGAAGCGTATTAACATTAAAGAAAATATATTATTTATGATTTTTAAAACTTTAATAGGTAAAAGTAACCATGGTTGCCAAATTCAACAACCCCTCCACCAGGTAGCCAAAGCAAGTAATTTGCATGTAAAGAAGCACCAAAACCCAATGAATAGAGAGCTGAATGATTAAAAACGATGTATGAATAAATTTAGCACTTGTCACATGGGAAACTTACCCCAGGATATTGCTGGAATATTGGAGAGTAATTCTCAAGAGTTACATATATCTTCTGAACAAGACTTAATAGTGTATTTACCTTGTTTCCTAAAACATCAACCTGATCAAATGAAATCAATTAAAGAGTTTATAAGATTAACTTAGAATGCAGGTGTCATTTCAATCCATTGTAAGCACACTCAAGTAAAGAGATTATTGTCAAACAGTCATGATCCTTTACAATGGTGACAGGCTGACAGCAAGAACATTGTCCTGTAAACATCAAATAATAACCTTTGTGTGCAAAAAAGAGAACAATTTGACAGAAAAAAATAAAATAAAATAAATAGCAAGGCACTAAAGAAATCCAATTAAGAGGAACTAAAAAGTTTACTGCATTTAGCTGACAAATGAATAAGAGCATGCAGTGTAAAGCTTCTTGCATGTATTAATTTGTCTTTACAACCAAGAGGTTCACTTTATACTGGATTATATAGTCAAAATTATGAAGTACAAATAAATACCATGTTTGAATCAAAAACATAAAGAAGATCAATGGAAAAGGATTGATCCTTGATTCAAACAAAAACAAGCAAACACTAGTAAAGGTTAGGAAATAAATACCTCAGCTTCAGCTTTTTGGAGTTCAAAACGTCTTGTATCTAGCATTTTCTTATACCAAAGGCCCTTCTTTGTTAGCATAAGTGCCTGCTGTACCATATGGTTGCATTGATCACTCAGAATTTCTGACCTGAATTCAGCAACACTCATTAACTTGTGCTAGCATGAAGACTATGATTTATATATTGAATATATCGCATATCACAAATGGCAGTCATAATTGTTAGAGATATACTATATAGTATAAAGGCTTATTTGTAAAGCTTCCCTTCTCTTGTACTAATGCCCTTTGGGCCCTTATCTTGTACATATTTGCCCTTTGGGCCCTTTGGAATAGTAATCAGCCTTTTCATCACATGGTATCAGAGCTAGGGTTTCTAGCCCCTCTCCTCCTCCTGATCCAGCCGCCGGCGAGCCCTCGCCGTGCCTGCGCCCGCCGCCAGGCGCCTGCTCGCGCGCGAGCTCGCGCCGCCGCGCGCCTGCCCGGGCGTGAGCTCGCGCCGCCGCGCGCCTGCCCGGGCGTGAGCTCGCGCCGCCGCACGCCTTTGTCTTCCCGCTCGGGCCCGCTCCTGAGCTCCACCGCACGTGAGCTCCGCCGTCTCGCGCCGCCGCGCCCGAGCCCCTGTCCTCCCGCTCGGGCCCGCCCCTGACGCCGCCGCACGTCCTTTGGGCCCGCGCCTGCAGGTCCTCCGGCTACTCTGCTCGCGACGAGCAGAGAGGTCCTCCCCTGTTTGTGTTGAGATTCTCCTGTTGAGACAGACTACCAAAAAAAAGCAAGGGTTTCTCACCATGACTGCTCTTTGTCCTCCCGTTCTTGTACCTTCTACACCTACTTCAACTCCAGGACATGTTACTCAGGGTGGCACAACTGCCGCTCTCTTCTGTCGCTACTGCAAGTCTAAGACTCACGAGATTGAGCAGTGTTGAAAGCGGCCCTCTCACCGGAGGGGCGGCTCGAGTACCTCAGGTGGTTCTCGGGGTTCTTCTCAGTCGCCTCCGGATTGGGTCGTTGAGCTCACCAGACGGATGGATCGTCTGGAGCGTCGTGTTGCCTCTTCAGATCCATCTATGGTATCTTCTGCCGTCGCTCAGTCTCCTCAGCTACCACAACCAAGTACTCAGTCACCTTGAATTCTTGATTCCGGCACCTCTTTTCACATGACACATGACTCTACTCATCTTAGTTCCATGAGTTTGCTTCCTTTTCCTGTGTCTGTTAAGACAGCTGATGGTACTCCTCTTCCTATTGCTCGTCATGGCATTCTTAGCACTTCCCATTTTCATGTGCCGTCTGTTGCTCATGTACCTCAGCTTCACTTGCAACTTATTTCTGCTGGCCAGATTACTGATCATGGTTGCCATATCATTCTTGATTCTGATTCTTGTTCTGTTCAGGATCGTCGCACCGAGACCCTGGTTGGTTCTGGCCACCGGCTCCGTGATCCTCCTCGCCTCTAGGAGCTTGACTGGCTACATCTTACTCCTATTTCTACTTCATGCTATTCGACTCCTACTGTTGATGCTACTCCTTTTGTCGTCTCCACCTCCATTAGCTTTGCTCAGTGGCATCATCGTCTAGGTCACATGTGTGGGTCTCTTTTGTCATCTCTTGTTACTAGTGGAGTTCTTGGGAAGGTTTCTGGTGATACCTCCATCTCTTGTATGGGTTGTAGACTTGGCAAGCAGATACAACTTCCATATTCTGCTAGTCAGACAGTGTCCACTAGACCTTTTGATCTCATTCACTCTGATGTATGGGGCCCTTCTCCCTTCGTTTTGAAAGGGGGACATCGATATTATGTGATCTTTATTGATGATTTCTCTCGTTTCACATGGATATATTTCTTGGAGTCTCGCGCCCAGGTGCTTACTGCTTATCAAGCCTTTGCTACTATGGTTCACACTCAGTTTGACTCTTCCATTCGTGTTTTTCGTGCTAACTCCGCTGGCGAGTATCTATCTCGTTCTCTTCGTCAGTTTCTTTCTGAGAAGGGCACTCTTCCTCAGTATTCATGCACTGGTGCCCATGCTCAAAATGGTGTGGCCGAGCGTAAGCATCGTCACCTTCTTGAGACTGCTCGGGCACTGTTACTTGCCTCCTCTGTTCCTCCTCAGTTTTGGGCTGAAGCTGTATCTACTGCTGTTTACCTTGTAAACATTCAGTCCTTTATCACTCTTCATGGTGTCACTCCACTTGAGCGTATCTTTGGTCGTCCGCATCAGTATAGCCACCTTCGTTCCTTCGGTTGTGTTGCCTTTGTTCTTCTTCAGCCTCGTGAAAGGACAAAGCTATCGGCATAGTCGGTCCGGTGTCTCTTCCTTGGGTATGACTCCGAGCGTAAGGGATATCGTTGTTGGGATCCGGTTGCTCATCGCATTCGGGTTTCCCGTGATGTTACCTTTGATGAGTCTCGTCCTTTTTTATCCGATGCTCCCTCCTCTCATGAGTCGATTGATTTTCTTGACTTAGTATGGCCTTTGTCTGACACCTCGTCATCATCCTCTCCTCCTTGTTCTTCACCACCACCATCCACTTCACCACCTCCTTCTCCACCACTACCTCCACGTCCTCCCATTCTCTATCACTATACTCGTCGTCCGCTTCCTTCACCACCTTCCACCTCTTCCCCTGTGTCTCATGAGTCTTCATACTCTGCACTCTCTCTTTCTAAGCCTTCCACATATCGAGAAGCTATTGCTCATCCTGAGTGGCAGTTTGCTATGGCTGAGGAGATTGCTGCTCTTGAGCGTACCCGTACTTGGGATCTTGTTCCTCGTCCTCCTTCTGTTGTTCCTGATAGAAGATGAAGGTTGCGTGATATTCATTGATTGAAGATGAATTACATCTGAGAGACCAGGGTACAATATATAGGGACCTGGCCTGAAACAGAAAACAGAAAGAAAGGCTGGCAACAGCCTGGCCGTGCAATGTACAAGGCTGGCAATAGCCTGGCCGTAACTATATTGGCTAACACCCCCCCCGCAGTCTGAACTTCAGGTGCACAGATGTTCAGACTGGTCCTGAATTCTGTGAAGACTGAGGTAGGAAGACCCTTGGTGAAGATGTCGGCAAACTGGGATGTCGTCGGGACGTGAAGCACACGTACGTCACCAATAGCAACACGCTCACGGACGAAGTGGAGATCAATCTCAACATGCTTCGTACGTTGATGCTGAACCGGATTGGTGGAGAGGTACACAGCACTTACATTGTCACAATAGACAAGTGTGGACCGTGTGAGAGGATGGTGAAGTTCCAGCAGGAGCTGTCGTAGCCAACAAGCCTCAGCAACACCATTTGCAACTGCCCTGTATTCAGCCTCAGCACTGGAACGAGACACCGTAGTCTGGCGCTTGGAGGACCAGGAAACAAGATTGCAGCCTAAGAAAACAGCAAAGCCAGAGGTGGATTTGCGAGTGTCCGGGCAACCTGCCCAATCGGCGTCAGTGTAGACCACAAGCTCAGAAGGCGACGACGGTCGAAGAAGGAGCCCATGATCAAGGGTGCCACGCAGATAACGCAGAATGCGCTTCACAGCCAATAGGTGAGGTTCACGCGGAGCATGCATGTGAAGGCACACCTGCTGCACAGCATAGGAAATATCTGGTCGTGTGAAGGTGAGGTACTGCAAGGCACCAACCAGGCTTCTGTAGTCCGTGGCGTCGGACACAGGGTTGCCGTCGGTCGCTGAAAGCTTAGCCTGGGTATCAACTGGTGTGTTACATGGCTTGCACTGAGTCATGTTGGCACGGTTCAGAATGTCCAGGGTGTACTGCCGTTGTGAGAGGAACAAACCACCAGAACGGCGCTCAACAACAATGCCCAGAAAATGATGAAGTTCCCCGAGATCCTTCATCGAGAATTCCTGCTGCAGAGCGGTGATGGTGCGCTGAAGGAGAGCAGGATTGGAGGCTGTGAGCACAATATCATCCACATAGAGAAGCAGGTAGACGGTGTCATGACCATGGTGATATATGAACAATGATGTGTCTGACTTGGCCTCAACAAAACCAATGGAGAGCAAGAAAGTGGCAAAACGACTGTACCACGCGCGAGGTGCCTGCTTCAATCCATAGAGTGATTTGTTGAGCTTGCAAACATGATTAGGATGAGCTGTGTCAAGGAACCCCGTAGGCTGGCTGCAGTAAACTGTCTCAGACAAGGTGCCATGTAAGAAGGCGTTCTTCACATCGAGTTGATGAATAGGCCACTGCTGCGACAAGGCGAGGGACAGGACTGTGCGAACGGTGGCGGGCTTAACGACTGGACTGAAAGTCTCATCGTAGTCGACGCCAGGCCGTTGTGTGAATCCTCGAAGAACCCAACGTGCCTTGTAGCGATCAAGGGAGCCGTCAGCCTGGTACTTGTGGCGAAAGATCCACTTGCCTGTGACAATGTTGGCGCCGAGGGGCCGAGGCACCAAATCCCAGGTGTTGTTGGACATTAGCGCAGAGAATTCCTCTTCCATGGCAGCACGCCAGTTGGGGTCAGCAAGTGCGCTTCTGTATGTATTGGGGATGGGTGATGGTGTCGTCGAAGCATGGAAGAGGGATGGCTGACGGAAGCCATGTTTTCCGCGGGTCGTCATCGAGTGTCTGTTGACGACGGGGGCGACCGGCACTGCTCCCTTGGGAAGAGGAGGTCCAGCCGTAGCACCGCTCGGGCAGGGCGCAGAGCAAGGTGCAGCAGGCGGACGGGGGCGCCGTGTGTATACGTACGGTAGCGGGGGGACCAGCGCACGGGGGGCTGGTGGCTCCGAGTCGGAGGAGGCCGCGCGTGGCGCGGGCATCGTTGAGGCGGGGGGGGGGGTCGTGCCTGGCACGGGTGTCGCCGAGTCGGAGGGGGCCGCGCGTGGCGCGGGTGATACCATGATAGAAGATGAAGGTTGCGTGATATTCATTGATTGAAGATGAATTACATCTGAGAGACCAGGGTACAATATATAGGGACCTGGCCTGAAACAGAAAACAGAAAGAAAGGCTGGCAACAGCCTGGCCGTGCAATGTACAAGGCTGGCAATAGCCTGGCCGTAACTATATTGGCTAACAGTTCCGATCTCGTGCAAGTGGGTCTACAAGATTAAGACTCGCTCTGATGGCTCTCTTGAGCGCTATAAAGCGCGTCTTGTTGCTCGTGGTTTTCAGTAGGAGTATGGTCGTGACTATGAGGAGACCTTTGCTCCTGTTGCGCATAGGACCACCGTTCATACTCTTATTGCAGTGGCCTCTGTTCGTCGGTGGACTATCTCTCAGCTTGATGTGAAGAATGTATTTCTTCACGACGAGCTGCATGAGAAGGTCTATATGCATCCACCTCCTAGCTATCCTGTTCCCGATGGTCATGTCTGTCGTCTCCGTCGTTCTCTTTATGGCCTCAAGCAAGCCCCTCATGCTTGGTTTGAGTGTTTCACCTCGGTTGTCACTGCTGCTGGTTTTGTTGCTAGTCAACATGATCCTGCTCTTTTCGTTCACACTTCCCCCCGTGGTCGTACCCTTATTCTTCTCTATGTGGATGATATGCTCATCACTGTTGGACTATGGATAAAAGCCCCCACCTCTCCCACTATAACACCTAGGTTTTATGGTTGGGTTGGCTAGGTGGGGTGAGCCTAACATGGTATCAGAGCCAAGGTCCTGGGTAAGAATCCCCCTGGCCACGCATTTCCGCATTTCCACTGCGTGATTTCCCCTGCGCCTATCTAGTGTGCTGAGACCTGTTGCGGGCTACGTCGGGCCTCTAGAACCTGCTGCGGGCTACGCCGGGCTCGCACGCCGTAGGGGGAATGTTGGACTATGGATAAAAGCCCCCACCTCTCCCACTATAACGCCTAGGTTTTATGGTTGGGTTGGCTAGGTGGGGTGAGCCTAACAATCACGGGGGATGATTCTGAGTATATTGCCTTTGTTAAGGCTTGTCTCAGTGAGCAGTTTCACATGTCCGACTTGGGTCCTCTTAGCTATTTTCTTAGGATTGAGGTCACATCCACACCTGACGGCTACTACCTCTCCCAGAAGAAGTACATTCATGATCTTCTTGATCGTGCGGGTCTTACTGATCACCGCTCTGTGGACACTCCTATGGAGCTTCACACTCGTCTTCGTGCCACCGACGGTGTTCCTCTTGAGGATCCCACTCGCTATTGTCACCTCGTCGGTAGTCTTGTCTATCTTGGCATCACTCATCCTGACATTTCTTATGCCGTTCACATCTTGAGTCAGTTCATGTCCACCAGTGCCACTAGTGTCCACTATAGTCATCTCCTTCGCGTCCTTCAATACCTTTGTGGCACTATCGACCGACATTTGTTTTTCTCTAGTTCCAGCTCCCTTCAGCTCCATGCTTACTCTGATGCTACTTGGGGTTCTGATCCTTCAGACTTCAAGTCCCTCTCTGCTTATTGTGTCTTCCTCGGTTCCTCCTTGATTGCCTGGAAGACCAAGAAGCAGACTGTTGTTTCTCGCTCTAGTGTTGAGGCTGAGCTGTGTGCTTTGGCTTGTATGACTGCTAAGGTGACTTGGCTACAGTGGCTCTTGGCTGAGTTTGGTGTTGCTTTCTCCTCCCCTACGCCTGTGCACTGTGACAGTACCGGTGCTATCAGTATTGCTCAGGACCCGGTGAAGCATGATCTCACCAAACATGTTAGAATTGATTGCTTCTATGTTAGGTCGGTTGTCCAGAACAAGATAGTTGCTCTTCAGTATGTGTCCTCGGAGATTCAGCTTGCCGACTTGCTTACCAAAGCCCATACTCGAGCTCAGCATCGTTTTCTTCTTTCCAAGCTCAATGTCGTTGATCCACCTTGAGCTTGAGGGGGGGTGTTAGAGATATACTATATAGTATAAGGGCTTATTTGTAAAGCTTTCCTTCTCTTGTACTAATGCCCTTTGGGCCCTTCTCTTGTACATATTTGCCCTTTGGGCCCTTTGGAATAGTAATCAGCCTTTTCATCACAATAATAAGCATTTATACACATTATTTTACAGCTAGTGTCAACAACAAATGACATATATTTGGACTTTAAATAAAACCAGGTCACTAAGCATAATATCGTCATAAAGAAAGCATGTTGATCTATTTTACTATGTATCTTCTGCAGGAAAAGTGAACACTGAACAGCTCAGGAGATAGTAATTTAACAGAAAATTGCACGTACTTTTTTTCCCTTCCTTTTATATCACCTGGCATTTTATGTTCGATCTCCACAAATTCTTTCGACAAATCCATAATGGATGACATAATGCATTCTAGTTGCTTTTCTTGATCCTTTTTCCCTAGAATATCATCATAATCCATTTTTTTGGATTCAACTTCCTTCAAGGCAGTTGAGGCAATCTCCAAAGTTTGCTTCAGTTTGATGAGTTCGTCATACTCTGTACTATGCTCAGATATCATATGATCTACTACGTGATACATGAGGCTCCATCTCAATATCACGGAGAATCATTTCCTCATTCTCTTGCTTGATTAACTCTGGGTCTTCCTGATCATTTTCGATGCCATGATCCTTCTCTTGTATTGACAATTTCTCCTTTAACCTCTGGTTTTCTTCATTAGCTAAACATAATTCCTTCTCCTTTTCTAAGAGTTGAACTTCAAGTGAAGTCGTTTTTGCTTGAAAATTCCGTACAGTGTCCTCCAGTCTGTTCTTATAATTATCAAACAAATTTTCTGTAACAGTTTGATACACTTCATTTCTAATAGTGCATTGAACGTTTAGATCATCATAGTCTCCTTTAATTTTGTGGAGCTTTCTTGAAAGTTGTTCCTCCAGTGACAATTGGAGTGACATTTTCCTGTTAGCATCACAATTTTGCTGTGATAAATCCTCAATATCCTTCATCTTTTCTGCCAGCAAACCTCGAAGGTTCTGGTTTGCATAATATAGAGAATCAATGTTACTATTCAATATGCTCCTTTCCTCGAGTACCTCAGTAGAACTGCAAGATGTAGGTGTGTTTATGGTATTCGAAATGATTTGATCAATTCTAGAAATGATCTCAAGAACTTTCTTTCTTAAAGGCTCAAACTCAGCATCATGCTTAAGAGCTAATGATCCCTTTTCTCTCTTGAATTTGAACAGCTCTTCCGTTTTCTCTTGCAACAACAATTCATGTAGCCTTTTTAATTTACTAATCTCATATCTGAAGTAGGTTATCATTTCTTCTCTATTCATACCCTTCAAATGCCGGAAGTCAGATTTTTCAGAAATAACTTCTCTGGGGCATACAGATTTCTGCGTTGCAGAGATGCCATTTTCCTCATTGGGAGATGGAGAGCGTTCTTCCCATGTTTTCTTCCCAAAGAAATTGTATTTCCATATGTTACTCCTGTTACCCAAATTTCCATGGTTGCCATTGAAAATATTTGATTCTTCTTCTGAAGGTAATAGCATATTAGAAATGTCGATCAGTTCTTGACGGATAGCACCACACTGAACCACAGTTTCCTTCCAATTCTTTTTCAAAATGTTCACAATGGAACATTGTTCACACAACTTCCTCTCTAACTCATCCTTAAGACATTTAATGCAGTCTCCAATCGTAATGCAAGTGACCTCTAATTGCATCTCATGTTTCCACTGAAGATCGTGAATTGAAGCATTGCACAGGCTCAGCATCTCCTTGATTTGACGGAACACCACAACCAGCAGTAGTTTCAAGCCATTGAACCCCTCATCTATCTCAACTAGCTTTCCGTGATGACACATCATAGGGCATGAACGATTTGCATCGTCCGCATTGACCAAGTTATAACTTTTCAGCAACTTTATATCCTCCTTGATCTTATCAAGGCGCTGGTCAACTTTCAGTTTCATCACATCGAAGAACTTTGTGTAATTGACTTGTACATTTGCATCCAACAGGTGTTGACGCAACCGTGACATTACAGTTGCAAATGCCTCAAAGTTGCTCCCTATATCACATCGTGATTGGCTACTAGCGGCTGGTATAATCACTCTACCATTATATGGGTCCATTATTTCATCGAAAACCTGCAATATTCGAAATATTAAGATTTGACAGTTCATAAAAAGAATTTAAAATTTGATTGGGAAAAAACTTGGCACATGTTACGAAAACAATCAATGCGGTCTGGAAGGAAATGAGAGTGATAATCATGGTGATACAAGTTTTATCGCAACCAAAAACAAACAATCGGGTTCCTAGAATTATAAGACAACAAATTCGTTCTACGGCACAACAAAGTAACAGTTCAGTGAGCTCTGGACGAGTAAGCGAAGTAACAATGGCAGGGGAGACAATCAAAACTAGCTATTCCATTCCAATAAAATTCAGCCGACACCAAACTAACCGCTGTAAAAATGCAGTGAAATAACAGCACTTCACCGCTCGTGCACTCTGTAAGTGCAGTCTGCAGCTCGTTCACTGTGCTCATGTGGCCATGCCCATTCTAAACTCCCCACCCAAGCAACCAGCAAATTTGCGCAGCTCCATCCCCAAAATCCCCCCACCGGGACCTCTGTTGATCACAACCAGCCACAGCGGAAACACACACCCACCACGAATCGCACCAAGCGAAAGCAGTTCAACTCAAACCCCAAGAGGAATCAACGCGGAAATCTAAAGGAGGGCAAACGCCAAAAGCCACGGCCACAAAATTACGCGGGAATCACTTACGGACTGGATCCGCGCCATGGGCGGGAGCCGCCACGGCCACCTCAGCTCCCCCTCGTCGCCGCCGTCCTCTCCTCCCTCCGCAAGCGTCGGCCGGCCGCGGAGGAAACCGTTAGGGTTAGGGGATAAGGGGGCAGTGGTAGAAGCGAGCGAGGAGTGAATCGGTGGAGTGGTAAACTAAATTTGGCTGGACTGGAGCAGCTAGCGATCGCGACGAGGAGGAAGACGACGACGCAGGCAGGCAGGCGATGAACAGGTCGTATAATAGACGCGTGGTCATCTCTTCTCCTCCTCTCCCAGTAGATGCAAGGGGTAAAGTGGTAAATGGGTAAAAACACGGGGCCACCGCGCGCGTTCGGAGGCGGGGGCAGCGGAGCATGCATCGTGCGCGGCGCCGGCGCCACTGAGAAGTGGGACCCACGTTGACCTGGACCCACCCTGCGGTGGAGTAGTTGGGAAGACTTGTCGGTGGGGGAGCGAAGGCAACAAGGCGAGGGCGCGTGAGCATGGAGATTCGTGCTGGTTTTGACGGTGACCGTTGGATCGGCGGAGGTGGGGGCTGCGTGGGGCCGTAGGCTCATGGCGTTACGTTGGCAATTATAACATGAAATAAATTTAGGGTTTGTTTGGTTCCTTTAGGACTAAAGAAAACTTTAGTTTTTTTATAGGATTTAACTTTAGTCCCTTTCTGTTTGGTTCTAAGAACTAAATGAGAGTGATGAATATGAGATAAGTAGTATTTTTAGTCTCTTTTAGCAAGGTTTTGGGGACTAAAGGGCTAAAATTTAGTCCTTTTAGTCCCCTTAGGGATAAAGTTTAGTCCGTAAACTTTAGCAGCCCCAAACCAAACACCCCCTTAGTTAGGGCGGTTTTCAAAGTTGATTTTCGGATGAATCTTTCAGAATTAGTTATCTTATGTGAGATTATTTTAGTTCTTTACGTAAAACCATTTTAATTGAAATTTTTGAAATTTATTTGAGGACTCTGTATGAATTTTATGTGAGGACTTTGAAACATACTCAAGAAATTTATTTCCTGCGCACTTCACCATTTGATTACGTGTGACGCCAATCTAGATGGAGTGAACAGAACGTTAAAGTCTACTCACATAATTTATTTCTACTTGCATTTAGAAACAAAACATGTCTTTAGAAACAAAGCATGATAATTTTTGCTAATATAGACAAGAATAGCATACCTAATTATTAAGCGTATTTAGAGGACATGGAAAGAGAAAACAATCATATATTATGCTGCAGTCGGTAACTCCGTATGAGACCGTATAGAAGAAAATTATAAATAGCAGTTGTCCAAACTAATATACATACGCATTATTTTTCACATGGATATTCCCGCATTTCAAAAATGTCCTAGTAGACGAGCAATTTGTAATTGAATTACAGGTTGCGTCGTCAGCTCATTTTAAATTTGTCTCGATAAAATACTCGATTTGGATCTGATCTACTTACATGAGCACTCCTAACATTTAAAATCTATTCCAAAATATAATAACATTTTCAGAGTATTGACTGTCCTATGAAACACCACTCATTCAATTTTGTTTTTATCTTATGCCCATCTCTCATTTTAGGAGGGACTTATAGTTTTTTCTTCTCGATTTTAATTTCCACTAAACAATATAAAAATGCTTATGTTTTTTTTTTAAATAGCGAGCAGATCGCAGATGAGACAAACTGTAAGCATCACAAACCATGTGCCTTGTTATTACCATTATATTTGCCAGTCCACCATGATAGGGCATTTCATCATGTGGATGTAGTTAAACCTAATGGGGGCTTTAAGATAGGATTTCAATCAGGCCTTCACCTTTTCCTGTTTCTCAAACAAATTTTCCACGGCAGTGAAAATAAGAATTCACGCCGTCATGATATATAGTTATTTTTAAACTTTGACAGTAGTAAAATTTTACTAGATAAAATATGTTACTATCCTTCATTAATATTTAGAAATATGTAGGACGTGAGGCCCGCTATGGGTGGAATAAGTAATATTAATAGCAGTATTATGGGAAGTTTTTTTGGAAGGAAAAATCATTTTGGGGTTAGAAATTGTAATAATGGAAATAACATTTAATAAATGATAGAAGTCATTGTATATTGGAAGAAACTCGGAAATGCAGTAAAGATGGAATAATCAAAGAGTCCTTCTGAAACCTGACACTGCCAGTGATGGATATCCCACAGTTCAACAAGATTTGCAAGGATGACATGAAAAGCAACAAAAGGGGAGCTCAGAAAGGTACCAGCACACCTGAAGTCCTGAACCTGTTGGAAGGTTGGTTTCCCAGCTGCACTGCCTTTACAGATCATGGAGACCAGGAGATGTAGACATGTTGTGGCATCAGGTGAAAGAACAGCAAAAGGCAAAAGTGACGAAAAGGAAGAAAGTTCAATGCCAGTGATCAGTCAGGGGACATAAGCTAAGCAGAAAACACGCAAGACGATGATATTGATATTACCATTTTGTTTCTCTCAGGTAAAGTGAGGACAGAGGGAGCTCTATTCTGTACAATGCTGCCTTCTGATGAGGGTGATGAACCTTTGACTGAGCTAACATTGAGCAGAGCAGAATAGTACGTATATTTTCCTGGATGTTACCTATAATGCATTAACAAACCTTCCTGTTCTTTTTTATTTGTCAATTTAGAATCCACGCTGCCAATACTGGCTATATGAAAACTTCGTTGTTCAACTGTAATTTTATTAGCATAGATTAGCGTAGAAATATAAAAGGCAATGGTCAAAGTCATTTCTCTTAAACACCAATAACATAAAGTAAAGAGAACGACGAAACATATAATAAGAAATTCCCACAGAAGATAACTTCACATTTCACCATGCATGATGGACAAGGAAAGCTGGTAGGACTTCACAGTACTAAGTCAAAATTAACATGTGCTTCATTTTATTCACCATGTCAAACAGAAGCTTATGAATAAGACGGATAATTTTACACAGCAATGCAAACCATCTGTTTTTTGTGTTTTATGTTTCAACTCGCCGTGAAAAAAATCGTAAAATCACAGCCCATGGCAGTCAATGACTTAATAAACCTCCACATGCCATTGTTTGTTCTTTTTGAGCTGTGACAGCTTCTGGTCCCAACTCTCACCTCTTTGCTCGGCGACTCTCTTCAGAGTGTCCTGGATCCCTGGCATCAAACATTCATACCCTTCAAACCGCAAAAGTAGATATGCGCATCACCATCCAAAAGTACTTGTTGTCATTTATACACCTGTGAGAGAGGATGGAGTTGAAAAACAACCTATTTCTGCTTCAGCAGAGCCAATCTCAGTTGGTATAGTCAAATTACTTGCTCCCTCCATCTTACAATTAATATACCAAGTTTTAGAGTTTAAAATTTGTGTTAATTATAGCAACTTAATACTTTAAAAGATATTTTATCTCTAAAACACTTATATTGTGTATGGACTTGAATGCTAATTAATCTACCCGACCACTCTCAGGTCACTCCCACTCACCTCAAGAAGGACAGTATGGTAGTTTTACTTATCTTCTTAATACATCTGATTAAGCCTAAAACTTGCTATTATGGGCTCTATTTTTTCGTGTTCTGGTATACTGTATGTTTTGGAGTGGCAATGATTAGTTAAACAATTTATTTCTAAACTTCTAGTTTGTTGTCTTGTTGTGTTTGTATAGGACATCAACTTCTTGCAGTATGTTGGGGGAAATAGTTCTCCCTTAACAAGGGGTCAAATGACACCAGTCTTCAGAGGTGCAAAGCCATGGAGCCTACCAAACTGGCGAGGCCTGCAGCTAGCCCCCCGCGCCCCTCCGGTCGAAAGACCACTCTGGATGCTACCTCAAGAAGCTGTGAGATCAAGACAAGCCTCCCGTCGTCCCTGAGGATCCCTCCGAAGACGCCTATGAGGACCCCTTCGAGGACCCCTTCGGAGCCCTCTTCGGAGCTCTCTTCGGAGCCCTCTCCGGTGACCTCCGGCAAATACCCTCTGGCAGGCACTCTGGCCCAGAAGACAAGACATCTCAGTACTACTACAGTACAATTAGCCATACCGAGGGTCCATACCCCTGAAATGATGTATATTTACCACGACTGTAAAGTTGTAGAGCTATAAAGATGCATGTACAGTAGCCTAGCTGTTTCCCCCTTTTACCCCTACAAAGTCTATGAAATGTAGAGGGTACCAGGGTCTTTTCCTTTAGCTTGCTTGCCTATAAAAGCAGGGCACCATCTTTGTAATATAGACAGAGGCAATATTATGCCAAAATCACTATGAACTGGACGTAGGGTTATTATCCCTCCTGGGAGTCCCAAACCAGTATAAAAACCCTCTCCCTCTCTGAAAGAATCCTTCGAGGTTCATGTTCCACATCTTACACCCCTATCATAAAAACCTGTTTGTAGCTAACGCAATTGCTACAACACAGTACTTTCTGGCTTATTATTGTTACAAATTCTAGTACTAGAGCAGAGTTAGACCTATGTACTAGTTAGACTTGGACCTATGTACTAGAGCAGAGCAAACAAGATTGCAGATGGAAGTCGACCACTTCGGCACCGTCCTATTTTGATCGGACAACGTATGAGGGGACCTTCGCAGTGTTGGGACCCACCTCATAGGATACTTTGGGGAAAGCGAAGGGGGTTCCATGCCGTCCGATCAAATATGAATTCATTTGTGTCAAACCAAACATATACATTGTTAGTTTAATTCTTAATCAAAATATACAAATGTTGATTGTATGACACTTATATTTTGGAAAAGTTAGTGACGAGGACATCACTCCTATGGATACACAAGATGCCCCTTGGGTTGCTATGTAAGGACCAATTACTCGAGCTTAAGCACGATGCTTAGATCTGTAGGTGAGCTCGTTCTTAACTAATCATTTATATGATTTTTAGAATAAATTGATGCATAATAATGATATTATTATTAGGAACCATGAAAATTACCAAGAAGTACATGAAGATAAGCAAAGAGGATGTCTAAGTCGAGGTCGAAGTTCAATCCACTTCTAGCTCGAGTCCATCTCATATTCTAGGAGCAACATACACTAAAATCATCATCTAGGCTACATACAGACTCCGTTTTTGAAGTTCCACATATGCACGAAAAGTTAACTTTGGCACATTTCCAATGGAGTTGTTTCATGTCAAAACTGGATCAACAAGAATCATCAAAATAAATGGGCATCCAAAATCTATCAGCAAACTATTTTGCTATCTTATTGGGCCTTTGGGTCATGTATCCAATTGAGTCCATTAGGGATGCATCTAAAATTACTATATAATATGTATCTATATACATCTAGGTTTTTTTGGGTTTGTTTACATGTTGCTACGATAGACGCTGCTCTATCGGTTTTGTAAGTAAACCCTAATTTGTAGATTCAAATAGAATTTTCGTTCAATTGTGTTTTATGCGTTCTTGCTTGTGTTCTTCGATTCACATGTAAGGATTTGCCTCATGGCAAGGTAAATCAAGTTATATTTGGTTGATACCTAGAGGAAAAGTGGTTTTGTGATTGTAGAGGTTCAATCTCATGGACTGGAAGCCGAATCATGTGTGTCTTGTCTCCGCCAATCGTTGTTTATCATCCACCTGATGGAAGATTGGACACTCTACCCTTTATCAACTGGTATCAAATCTCGGTTTACCATCAGGTTCTTGTATCTTAGATTAGATTAATTTCATATTTAGCCCATAGTCCACAGAAAAGCCAAAGAAAAATTGGTAGTCATAGTCTTCCACATCCTAGAACCATTCACAACCTTTACATGTTTCAGTTTCAGAGTCCATAGTATTGAGTTTGTGTCCTAAGTCAAGTCTAGTTACTGGTTAGTATTGTGATCCGCTACCTAAAGCCTATACACTAGTTACCACACATAGATCTCCTTCGATTTGCAATTCACGTGCAAACTAGAACCACAAAACTCCGATATGTAGTGCCTCCAATAAAACAACCTTAACTTTGTATACAAACTCGAAATTAGGCAAATAAGTACACCTCAGAGATATACATAAAAAGATAAATCAAAATTTCCCTAGTTTTTCTAGGTTCAATGATTTTATTTTTCGCAAATTCAGCGTAGAAGATCAAGTTTTCTAGCCTCAAAGTTTCTTGCACCATTTTTAACACATTTGTGTTTTTCTACATGGCAATTCTTTGCTGCAAAATTGTATCATGTTTTCTTGGTTTATCTTATCTGTGTTGATAGTTAATAATGAGAAGTGTTAAAAAAAGAATACAAAAAGAGTTCCAGAAAAAAGTAATTATCAAAAAAAGGAGCACATAGAGTTGACCAAGAAGGTATATGTGTGCTGAGTAGTGTTGTCTTGTGCTATTTTTGTGCTCTTTGTGTTGAAATTTTTACCTTCTCTAGCTATCTATCCCTTTTACCTTACCGACTCTAGCTTCCAATCATGTGGATGATAAACAATGATTAGTGGAAATGCGACACATGATCTTGCTTCTAATTCATGAGATCGAATCCCTGCAATCATAACATCACTTCTCCTCTAGTTATTAACCAAGCACATCATGATTGACCTTACCATGAAGGATAATCCTTTCCTGTGAATCGAAGAACACAAGAAATAATGTAGAAAATGCAACCAAACTGAAATTCTATTGGAATCTGTAGCGAACCGGTGGCTATCAAAGCAACATGTAAAATAAACCCCCAAACCATAGATGACTATAGAAAAACCTTATATCATAATTCTAGATGCACCCCTAATGGCTCAACTGGATAAGCGACCCAAATGCCCAATAACACAGAAAATAGCATGCTGACAAATTCTGGATGCCAAATTGCTTCGATAGTTTCTGTTGATCCAGAAGGAGTTTTGATATGAAATGAGCGCCACTAGAAAGGTGCCAAAGTTATATTTCCGTGCATGAGTGGAATGTCGAAAACAGAGTTCGTATGTAGCCTGAGCAATGATTTTAGTATACACTGCTCCTGGAATCCGAGTTGGACTCTGTTGACACGAAAACGTGTCCCCGCACTTGGGTCAGTTCGACGATCCAAAAGTGTGCGGATACTTAGGGACAAGCCTAAGCGTGAAGCAACACTAACATCGTGTTCCGACTACCCTTAACCATGGTAACAGGGGTGGAGTCTCCAGGTAATCAGATCACATAGAAATAATCCAATTAGCCGAAAAGAAATATATTAAACAGAATAAATCAGCAAGCCAAGCGGAGCCTGACTAATCCGAAGTGTACAGTGCGAAGGGTATCGCCGAAGGGTACCTTCGGTGTCTAGTGCGAAGGGTCCCACCGAAGGGTGCCTTCAGCTTTCGGATTGATCTAGCCGAAGATGGGCTCTGAACAGATCTTGACGCAACAATCACCTCCGAACAGCGGGGTTTGGCGCGAAGTCTCTGACACGATAAAATAACTCGAACGCAACGTGCTGGCGTGACCTCATCTGATGCGGGGTACAAACGTGGCAAAGCCTATCGTAACGAAGCCTGTTGCGAAGCGTGCTGGCGTGCGGGACTCGGTCAAACCGACAATAGTGTGACGGTCCGGCATGGGTAGTCGAAGCAGTATTTTCGCCGAGGGGTGTTCTGGCAGCCTCCGAAACCAACCTCTTGGCTCTGGACACCTCCAGCGAAGTGGCTCCAAACGTGGAAACCTGCAACAGAACAGATATGAAGTACCAATTCGGCCTGGAGACCAAATTCTACTAAGTGTTGCACTAGGGGGCGAAGGTAGCAATTTGTTACACAAATTAGCGGATACTTCACATGCAAAGTAACAAGACGATAACAATTTATTACATAGATTAACGGATACTTCACATGTGAAGTAACAAGGCTTACCACTATTCTGAAGTGGCCGTCGGAGGGCTTCCAGGCAAACCCACGTTGGGGGGGGGTTAATGAACCGGCCTCACCCCTATATTTATAGGGGCTAGACTTCTAATCTCTAAGCCTAATCTGATAGGATTCGACCTAATCTCACGTAAAGATAAAACTTAACCAGAATCGGACTCAACTCTATTTCTGATTTCCTACCCGAAGTGGGCTTTCGGCTAGGCCCGCCGAAGCCTGCTCCTCAGGCCGAAGCTTCGGCGAGGTGGGCCTCCAAAGGCCTTTGGGCCGAAGGTAGCAGGCCTGTGGAAACTTCTGAAGCCCATAGCCTGATGGGCCGTCGGCCCTGTAGGGTTTCGGCCTAGTCCAGGACATGTGTATTTTTGGCCCAAATTACCAAAATTGATATTTTGACAACCTTAACCATTAATGCTATTTTTTGCTATCAACACATGCCCCTGCCTTTTAGTGAAATAAGTGAACTAAAAGCATAACGGGCTAAGGACGATACCTTTCATATCGGCCTTTCGACACTTTTCAAGTTGTTTGCCACACACTTGGGAAATACCTTTTCATGTACCTGCCATTCAAAGCTCTTTGAAACCGCTCTCCTTGTAGAGACTCTAACACATATGCATTGCTAGGAGCAATTTCGGCTATTTTGAAAGGATCTTCCCAACTAGGTGACAATTTACCAAATTTAGGGCTCTTAGTGACCAAGGGCAAAATCGTCTTCCAAACCAAGTCACCCACTTGAAACGATTTTTGTTTAACCTTCTTATTGTAGGCTTTAGCTACTCTTCTTTTGTCTACTTCTATAGCTTCTAAAGCCCCCAACATCTTATCGGTCACTTCTTCTAGATTGTCCTTCAAAAGAGTCTCATACTCATCGACCGATAAGCCATCCTGCTTTAGAACTCTTAAAGAGACAATATCTACTTCTACAGGCAGAATGGCTTCTTGCCCATACACTAACTCATATGGACTAACTTTGGTAGCACCATGCTTTGCAATTCTACAAGCCCATAACGCCTTGGAAAGCACTTCATGCCACCTCTTAGGGAACTCTTCGATTTTCTTCTTAATAAGCTTAATCACAGTCTTATTACTAGACTCGTCCTGACCATTGGCCTGAGCATAGTATGGTGAAGAGTTCATTAGCTTAATACCATAAAATTCGGTGAAGTCTCTCACTTCTTTAGAAACAAATGAACTGCCATGATCTGTAGTGACAGTTTGGGGAATACCAAATCTATGTATAATGTGCTTCAAGATAAAATCAAGTACCTCGTTGTGAGTCATATTCTTGAGAGGCACGATTTCGGTCCATTTGGTGAAGTAGTTCATCGCCGTCAACATGAACCGATGCCCTTTCGAAGGAGGATAAATCTGGTCGATGAAGTCTAGACCCAACCTCGGAACGGCCATAGCTTGATAATAGGGTTTAGCAATGAAGCGGGAGCTAATTGAATGTTTCCAAACTTTTGGCATGCTTCACACCCTCTGTAATATCTAAAACAATCCTCAGTCATAGTCGGCCAGTAGAAACCTGCTCTTTTGAGCATCCAACTCATTTTCTGGGTCGACTAATGAGTGCCACAAAGCCCTTCATGGACTTCTCCCGTAGCTACTTGGGACTGTTCATCGTCTACACATTTTAATAGTACTCCATCAATAGTTCGGCGGTATAATACATCATCTAGCAATACAAATTTAAACGCTCATCGCCGAACTTTCCGATCAACCCTTTGACTAGGGTCTCTCAAATACTGGACGATTGGAATTCTCCAATCGCTCTTAGGGAATCTCGAAGGGTTTGCTGATTCCTTCCCTGAAGTGATGTTTAAGTTACTGACTTCGGAGTGTCCCCCGGGCCTTTCCTGCTTCTGCCAAAGCCTGACTGGTTTGGCCGCGTGGAGCCGGTCAGTCCGAAGCCTCCTATAGGAGGGTTCGGGTTCCCGAAGGCCCTCATTGTCTAGCGGACTTCGGCGCATGGGCTCTGACGCGCCAGGCCCTTCGGCGGGCGGAGTGCTCTGGCCCTAGGGCTCCAGCGCTTGGCACCCTCCGGTGGCCGGAGGGGTCCAACCCGGAGGGTTCAGCAGCCCTCGCGCCTTCTCGAAGCTCCTGGCTTCGGCAGTGAGACCAAGCATCGGCTCTTTTTGTGCAGAAAATCCGCCTCTCCTAACTTGATAGCCAGATGCTTGCTGAGCCAAATCATTTGCAATGGAATTGGCCTTTCTTGATACATGAGAGATTTTGAAGTCATCAAAAGTAGAAACTATGTCTAAGCATTTATCTAAGTAGCTATTTAGCAAGCCATTAAGACATTGAGCACTCTTAGCTACTTGTTGTACTACTAACAGGGAATCACCATGCGCATGAACATATTTAGCACCTATAGATTCTAGTAATTCCAATCCTAGCAATAATGCCTCATATTCAGCTTGGTTATTAGTAGAGGGAAATTCTAAACGAGCCGAGGTTTCAAAGTGCATCCCACTAGGTGATATGAGAACCACTCCAATACCTTGGCCACTCTTGCTAGCCGAACCATCAAAATAAAGTTTCCATGTTACTACTTCAATTAGAGCAACATTGTCACTCCAACTGACATCTATGTGGTGATCAACTATAAAATTAGCGATAATTTGGCCTTTCATAGCTCTTAGGGGTTGTATTGATAGCAAAAAATGGAATCAATGATTAAGATTGTCAAAATATCAATTTTGGTAATTTGGGCCGAAAATGCACATGTCCCGGGTTAGACCAAAGCCCTATAGGGCCGAAGGAACACTGGGCTACGGGCTCCGAAAGCTTCCAGCCAGCCCACAACCTTCGGCCAGGAGGCCTTCGGAGGCCCACTCCGCCGAAGCTTCGGCCCGAGGAGCAGACTTCGCTGGGCCTGGCCGAAGGCCCACTTCAGGCAGAGATAGAGTTAGATCCTATTCTGGCTAAGTGTTTATCTCTACGTGTAATTCAGCCGAGTCATAACAGATTAGACTTAGATATTAGAAGTCTAGCCCCTATAAGTATAGGGGCGAAGCCGGTTCAGAGTCCCCCAACACAAATCAACCACAAAGCCCTAGCTTTGATCATGTTTACTTTATCTTTACTTTTCTGTACTCTTCCTGGGTTTGCCTGGAAGCCCTCCGATGGCCACTTTGGAATAGTGGTAATCCTTGTTACTTCGCTTGTGAAGTATCCATTAATCTACGTAATAGATTGCTATTTCCTTGTTACTTCTCCTGTGAAGTATCTGCTAATCTACATAATAGATTGCTATCGCCTTGTTACTTCGCATGTGAAGTATCCGCTAATCTGCGTAATAGATTACTACCTTCGCTCCTAGTGCAACACTTAGCAGAATTTGGTTCTCAGGCCGAATTGGTACTTTGAATCTTCTCTGTTGCAGGTTACCTATGTTCGGAGCTACTCCGCCGGAGGTATCCGGAGCTGAGAGATCGATTTCGAAGGTTGCCAGAACATCCTTTGGCGAGATCTCTGCTTCGACCATACGCCAACACGCTTCGCCAATAGACTTCATCACGATAGGCTTTGCCACGCTCGTACTCCGCTCCGGACGAAGTCGCACGTGCGTGTTGGTCTGAGTCATCATTCGGTATCCTGCTGTATCGGAGACTTCACGCCAAACCTCGCTGTTCGGAGGTGATTGTCACGTCCAGATCTGTTCGGAGTTTATCTTCGACCAGATCAGTCCAAACGCCGAAGGTACCCTTCGGCGGGACACTTCGCATCAGACACTGAAGGTACACTTCGGGGACCCCCTTCGCACCGTACTTCGAACAATCGGGCTTCACTCGGTTTGCTGGTTTGTTCTGTTTAATATATTTCTTTCGGCTAATTGGATTATTTTGTGTGATCTGATACCTGGTGACTCCACCCCCCTTACCACGACTAAGGGTAGTCGGAACGTGACGTCAGTGTCATGTTACGCTTAGGCTTGTCCCTAAGTATCTGCACACTTTTAGATCATCGAACTGACCCAAGTGCGGGGGCATGTTTTCATGTCAACACACTTTTTGGCGACTCCACTAGGGAGAAGCTACGCCAACATGAAGGGTACATCTACATCGGCCGCTGGTACATCTACAACAAATACTATGTCTACACCACCGATAGACACCATAGGAGGCGCGGATATCGACAACCACAACATCCTAACACCTACTCTTGAAGATATTCCCACAGAAGACCGAGCAGAGATTGAGGCAAAGTTAAAGGCGCTCCAAGACATGATGCTTGGGGGCTATGTCAAGACACGCGCGGGCTTCATCAAGTGCGACATCATCGCCCCCGACCTTGCTCGGATCTAGGTAATATCCGTATCGCCTCGTTTATCTTCTTTAGAGATTGAGCAAAAAAAATAGCCGCATCAGTAGATCAGGCCGTTAGTGCTTCGCTAGCCAACCGTTTAGATTCAGCAGTTAGCTCCCAAGTAGAGGTAATACTCAGGAGGTTCGGCTTTACAGAGGCCGTACCATCAGCCCCTATTGCTAGTATACCCCTGGTAAATCATATGTACAACAGAACTGACGGTAGCACTGGCAAGACTGTTACGTCTCCGGCCTGAACACCCGTGGCCGAGACTAGTCATTATGCTTATGGCCAAGCTAGCACCGCATACCACGCACCACCACCACCTGCACCGGTACCAGCCCTTCCTACGCTGCCCGCACCACATGCACACGCACCTGGGCTCGAGCACGTCGTACAACTAGTGCATAGGGAAGAGGCCCATGGCTGACACGCCGATATCCCGCTGCGTGTCGCACCCCCGCACGAGAGACGTGCATAGGCAGCAGGCCAAGATGACCTAGAGGAGCGAATCCACGCACTATTTAGGGAATGCACCGGCTTCGTGCATAGGGGTTGGGCTAGGGTTTACCGGAAGCCATATCCCGACCATTTCGATACAATACCCTACCCCCGTGGCTATAGAATCCCCGAATTCACTAAGTTCGACGGCGAGGGTGGCCAAACCACACTAGAGCATGTTAGTCAATTTTTAGCACAGTGTGGAGAAGCTAGCGGGTCAGACGATCTAAAAATTAGACTATTTTCTCTCTCGCTATTTGGCGCCGCTTTCACTTGGTTTTCAACGCTCCCACCGAACTCCATTCAGACGTGGGATGAATTGGAACAAAAATTCCATAACTACTTAGGCTTTCACACTTGACATCGGTTAGGCAGAAATCTAACGAGAACGTCTCTGAGTACATCAAGCATTTTAGGGATACTAGAAACCGATGTTTCAGCCTTAATATTTCAGAAAGGGATTTGGTGGAGCTAGCTTTTAATGGGTTACGTTCCGAGATTAAAGAGAGACTAGACAACCAAAACTTCTTAGAGGTTAGCTAAGTCTTGCAGCAGGCTCTAGTCTAGGAAGGCCGATCCAAAGATAAAAAGTTTATTAAGACATTTAACAAGCCTAGGGCTGAAATCCACGTCATGGAACACTCCGATGAGGAGGAATCATAAGAAGAGGATTCAGCCGACATGTACGCGACCGAATGGGTTTGGAACGCTAAGAGTAAACCTATCACGTGCTCCGAGTTACGACCGTCTCCCACGAAGAATTGGCCTAATGAGGTTAAGTACTCATTTGACATAACTAAGTGTGATAAAATATTTGATTTTCTCTTAAAGAACCAACTTCTCAGGTTGCCTAAAGGCCAAGTCATTCCATCTGCCGATGAGTTGAAGAAACATCCATACTGTAAGTGGCATGATTCACATTCACATAATACTAATGACTGCAATGTTTTTCGGTGGTAGGTTCAATTGGCCATAGAAGAAGGACGATTGAAAATAGACCACAATCCAAAAATGAAGCTGGACAAAGATCCCTTCCCTGTCAACGCCGTCGACCTCAGCGAAAAGAAGGTGTTGATTTGGCCAGAACAGGCCGAGTCGGCTAAAGGGAAGGCGGTAATTGTTGGAGAGCCGCGCACACGCACACTCATACCTAAGAACCCCGAGGTGGGAGTGTGGAAGCAAAATGTTAGCATTCCTCTAGCTAAGGCTCACAAGAAGTCGAAGGTAACATATAAGATGCTATTAAACAAACACCAAAGAAAAGCAACATGCCCCAGCGCTAAGAAACTAAGTTAGCCAAAGGGCCCAAGGCATCTAGAGGGTGGATTTGGACCACAGTGGTCGAGCCCTCCTCATGGTGACTTTGGACCATAGTGGCAGAGCCCTCCTCATGACGGTTTTGGACCGCAGTGACCGAACCCTCCGCACTGTGACTTTGGGCCACAGTGGCCTAACGCTCCATACAGTGGCTTCGGACCTCAGTGGCCGAACCCCCCATACAGTAACTTCGGACCCCAGTGGCCGAACCCCATGCGGAGTGAGTTCGGCCCCCAATGGCTGGACCTCGCACCACTCTGGACGAACCCTTCGACAGGAGGTTTCGGCCCGCACTAGCTGAACGTACCCCTGGCCTGGCAAGACCACTCACTGATATGGTCTGAGACACCGTCAACTTAACCGAACACCCCTCCGGGTAACGGGTTCGGCTCACAGTGGGCGAGGCCACTAGAGCCGCCGATGCCTCCACCGTACAACTAGGCAGGGACTCTATGGGCTCCATATGTATCACAGCCAGAGGACCCTCCACAACTTAACGCTATGCCTTGTTTTCCTTCAGAGTATTATGAATGGTAGGGACAAACAGATGCAGTGGAGGGAGGCATCATCCACAGGCTATCCGTAGCACCTCCAAGCCTGCTCAGCAAAGTCGAAGGGTACGAGCGCGAAGGGGCGAAGGATAGAGAGTCCGAAGCTATCACAGTCAGAATAGGGTCTCAGGAAGTCCCAATCCCGAAGGCCCCATCGCCGAAGTCTGACGGAGGTAAGTCCCCTGCTTTGGCCGAAGACCGCACCGAAGCCTGGTCCAATCGGCCGAACGAGGCTCCTCCGAATACAGAGTGGACGAGGCCGAGGTGGGCAGTACCACTTCGGCTAGAATTGATAGGAACCAGGCAGTGGCACCTGACACCAAGCCACAACCATCTTGGGCACCTCCAGGCATGTCCAAATCACAAAAGAGGCGCCTACAATGACTACGGGCACAAGAGATGCGCGAGAAGAAGGCCGAGGACGAGCGCGACACTATTTTTGAAGAAATCTGCCCTTGACCAACGACAAGACAGGTATGGAGGGTGAAGCCGGTTGAGATGACCAACCCGACTCCTAGTCCGAGCAACGACGACGACATGCTCGATGATGACTACTCGCCTGTCTCTAAGGGGCCTGCACCCCAGGCTATGGACATCAATGTCGTCACGCTGCCCACCGAGTTTGCCTTGCCACAGGACAAGGCTGAGGTCGCTCAGCTGAATCTCGGCCCGCGCAATGCTATTTTTGAGAATCCCGAGGACTCGGCTCGCCATCTGAAGCCTCTGTATGTCAGAGGTCACTTTGATGGAAAGACGATTTCCTGGATGCTTGTTGATGGTGGTGCCACTGTTAACCTAATGCCCTACTCGCTGTTGAAGAAACTTAGCAGGGACGAGGATGATTTGAAGAAAACCAACTTGATGCTCAACAGTTTCAACGGCAAGAGTTCCGAGGCCAAGGGCGTGCTCTCCATGGAGTTGACCGTAGGCAACAAGACGTTGCCAACAACATTCTTCGTCGTCGATGTACAAGGTAACTACAGCGTGCTGCTTGGGCGCAACTGGATTCACACAAATTGCTGCATTCCTTCTACTCTGCACTAGTCCCTAATTCAGTGGGACGGCAATGAAGTAGAAGTCATACCCACAGACACTTTGGCCCAAGTGGCATTGGCCGATGTGTCAGTTGATGATGTTCACAACAAGGTAGAGTGTCTGTCAGGTAGAGATCTTTCGGATTACGATTTTGTTAGCGTGTCCGGAGGACGTTTTGTACTAGTGTCTGTAAAGCCGGCTGGTGTAGCACGTCTGTTTTTATATTAGTAGTCATGACTAGCAAGAGTAATCTGGATTGGCTAAAGTATCGTGTAGAGCAGTATCGGTCTACTAAAGACGGTATTGCCGAAGCTATCGAGGACTTTAGCGAAGTAGAGAAATTAGGACAAGGTTTTGCGTCGGCCGATCCCTTAGAAGAAGTTGACATAGGTGATGGTAGCATCCCGAGGCCGACTTTTGTAAACCAACATTTACAACCTGATGAAAAAGCCAAAGTAATAAAGTTGCTTCAATCGTATGTCGATTGTTTCGCATGGGAGTATAGCAAGATGCCGGGACTAAGCCGTGAGCTCGTAGAGCATCGGCTACCCATCAAGTCCGGATTTAGGCCTTATAAACAACCTCCTCGTCGCTTTAACTCGGTCGTCTATGACCGAGTTAAAGAAGAAGTAGAGCGACTACTCAAAGCTGAATTTATTAGGCCATGTAGGTACGCAGAATGGGTCGCTAACATTGTGACTGTAGAGAAGAAAGGGAGCGACAAGATACGAGTATGTATTGATTTCAGGGATCTGAACAAGGCCACTCCGAAGGACGAGTATCCAATGCCGATAGATGACATGCTAATCAACGATGCTTCAGGACATAAGGCACTAAGTTTTCTTGATGGCAATGCTGGTTATAATCAAATCTTTATGGCCGAAGAGGATGTCTACAAGACGACCTTTCGATGCCCTGGTTTTGTCGGTTTATTCGAGTGGGTCGTTATGACTTTTGGTTTGAAAAATGCTGGTGCCACGTATCAACGTGCTATGAATCTGATCTTTCATGACTTGCTAGGAGTTATTCTAGAAGTCTACATTGATGATGTTGTAGTAAAATCAGATGCTATGGGAAACCATTTAGCCGATTTGAAAGTTGATTTTGATAGGATGCGATAGTATGGCTTAAAAATGAACCCACTCAAATGTGCTTTTAGCGTGTCGGCGGGTAAGTTCTTAGGTTTCATGATTCATGAAAGAGCCATAGAGATTGATCCTAGGAGGCTCGAGAAAATTAGAAACGTTACGGCGCTGACATGCAAAAAAGATGTGCAAAAGTTGCTAGGCAAGATGAATTATTTGCGTCACTTTATATCTAACTTTTCTGGCAAGATTGATGCCTTTGTCCCCATACTTCGGCTAAAGAACGAGGCCGAGTTCACTTGGGGGGAAAGCCAACAAAGTGCCTTTGAGAAAATCAAGGAGTGCTTGTCATCACCGCCTGTGGTGAGAGCACCCAAAGCCGGGATTCCGTTTTGGCTGCACATCACTGCTGAAGATAGTGTGATCAGGGCCGTGCTAACCCAGGAGGTAGAAGGAAAAGAGTACATCATCACGTTCTTGAGCTGCCGCCTGCTGGACGCCGAGACCAGGTACGCGTTTGTGGGACATTTGTGTTTATCACTTTACTACGCGTGTACCAAGTTGCACCACTATCTTCTCCCTACTACATGTGTTGTCGTTTGCCAAACCGATGTTATAAAACACATGTTGCAAAAGCCAATTCTAAGTGGAAGAATCGGAAAGTGGTCTTACACTTTGATTGAATATGATTTGGCCTATGAACCCCTAAGAGCCATGAAAGGCCAGATCGTAGCCAACTTTATAGTTGATCACCACATAGACATCAGTTGGAACGACAATGTTGCTTTGATTGAGATAATGTCGTGGAAACTATACTTTGATGGTTCAGCTTGCAAAAATAGCCAAGGTATTGGAGTGGTTCTCATATCACCTAGCGGAACACACTTTGAAACCTCGGCTCGTTTAGAATTTCCCTCTACCAACAACCAAGCTGAATACGAGGCTTTACTGCTAGGGCTTGAATTGTTAGAATCCATGGGTGTTAAACATGTTCATGCACATGGTGATTCCCTGTTAGTAGTGCAACAAGTGGCTAAGAGTGCTCAATGTTTTAACAGCTTGCTAAACAGCTACTTGGATAAGTGCCTGGACATAGTTGCTACTTTTGATGACTTCAAGATTTCTCATGTGTCAAGAGAGGCCAATTAGGTTGCAAATGATTTGGCTAAGCAAACATCTGGTTACCAAGTCAGGAGAGAAAAATTTTATGTACAGGAGAAGCCAATGTTTGGTCTCACTGCCGAAGTCAGTGACTTCGGACAGGCGCACCCTACGGGTCGGACCCCTCCGCCTGCCGGAGACTACCGTACGCCGAGGTCCCAGGACCGGAGTACTCCACCCACTGAATGGTCTGGCACACCAGAGACCATGCGCCGAAGTCCTCGGGACAATGAGGGCTTCTGGTAGAAGTAGATCTTGGCTCTCTAAGAGTGTTAAAACAAGATGGCTTATCGGTCGATGAGTATGAAACTCTTTGAAAGACAATATAGAAGAAGTGACCGATAAGAGATTGAGGGCTTTAGAAGCCATAGAAATAGACAAGAGGAGAGTAGCTAAGGCCTACAATAAGAAGGTTAAACCAAAATCGTTTCAAGTAGGTGACTGTTGATAGCAAAAAATGGCATTAATGGATAGATTGTCAAAATATCAATTTTGGTGATTTGGGCCGAAAGTGCACATGTCTAGGGTCTGTCCGAAGCCCAACAGGGTCAAAGTCCATTGAGCTATGGGCTCCGAAAGCCTCCAGCCAACCCATGGACTTCGGCCAGGAAGCCTTCGGAGGCCCACACTGCCGAAGCTTCAGCCCGAGGAGCAAGCCTCGACGGGACTGGCCGAAGCCCACGCTACCAAAGCTTTGGCCCAACGAGCAGGCCTCGTCGGGCCTGGCCGAAGCCCACACTACCGAAGCTTTGGCCCGAGGAGCAGGCCTCAACGGGCCTGGCCGAAGCCCACGCTGCCGAAGCTTCGGCCTGAGGAGCAGGGCTCGACGGGCCTGGCCAAAGCCCACCTCAGCAGAGATAGAATTGTTTGTGTCACCGGCTCAATATCTATCTCTATCTGGCCGGATTGTTAGTAGATTAGATTAGGAGTTACCCCCCTATAAATACAGAGGCATGGCCGACGTGGAGAACCCCCCAACTCAAACCAAACCAAAGCACATGCTTTGATCGTATTTACTTTACCTTTATTTTCCTGTACCTCTTCGTGGGTTTGCCTGGAAGCCCTCCGCCGGCCACTACGGAACAGTGGTAATTCTTGTTACTTTGCCTATGAAGTATCCGTTAATCTATGTAATAGATTGCTATCGCCTTGGTACTTCGCCTATGAAGTATCCGCTAATCTGCGTAATAAATTGCTACCTTCGCTACTAGTGCAACACTTAGCAAAATTCGGTCCTCAGGCCGAATTGGTACTTCACACTCTTCTGTTGCAGGTTCGCACGTTCAGAGCCCCTTCGTCGGAGGTGTCCGGAGCTGAGAGATCGGTTTCAGAGGTCCCAGGACACCATTCGGCGGGACTGCAAGCTTCACCAGCATACTTCGTCGAAACAGGCTTCGCCACGACCATACTCTGCACTGGACATAGTTGCACTCGCACGTGGCCCTCGTGGCATTGTCCCATAGATTGCTATATCGGGGATATCACGCCGAACCTCGCTCTTCGGAGGTGATCATCGCGTCTAGATCCGTTCAGAGTCCACCTTCGGCCGGATCAGTCCGAATGCCGAAGCACCCTTCGGCGGAGCATTTCGCACCAGACACCGAAGGTACCCTTCGGCGCACCCTTCGCATCAGACTTCAAACCAAACGGGCTCCGACTGGTTTGCTGATTTTATTCTGTTTAATCTATTTCTTTCGACTAATTGGATTATTTTGTGTAATCTGGTTGCCTGGCGACTCCACCCCCTTATCACTATTAAGGGTAGTCGGAACGCGACGTCGGTGTCACATGACGCTTAGGCCTATCCCTAAGTATCTGTTCACTTTTGGATCGTCGAACTGACCCAAGTGCGGGGCACGTTTCCGTGTCAACACACTTTTTGGTGACTACGTCGGGGAAGGCTACGCCAACATGATGAGTACGTCTACATCGGCCACCAGTATATCTACATCGACTACTACGTCTACACCACCGATGGACGCAATAGGAGGCGCAGATATCGACAACCGCAACATATTGTCACCTACACTTGAAGATATCCCCTCCACAGACCGAGCAGAGATCGAGGTGAAGTTAAAAGCACTCCAAGACATGATGCTTGGGGGCTACATCAAGACACGCGCGGGCTTCATCAAGCGCGACATCGTCACCCCGACCTCGCTTAGGTCTAGGTAACACCTGTATCACATCACTTATCTTCTTTAGAAATTGAGCAAAAAATAGCCGCATCAGTGGATCAAGCCGTTAGCGCTTCGCTAGCCAACCGTTTAGATTCGGCAGTTAGCTCCCAAGTAGAGGCGACTCTTAGAAGGTTCGGATTTACCGAGGCCGCACCCCCAGTTCCTATTGCTAGCACACCTTCGGCAAACCATGTGTACGATAGAACTAACGACAGCACTGGCGCGATCATGTCTCCGGCCTCATCACTTATGGCCGAGACCAATAATTATACCTACGGTCAAACTAATGCTGCATACCACGCACCACCTGCGCCAATACTCGCGCTGCCTGCACCACACGCGCAGATGCCCGGGCACGAGCACGTTATACAGATAGCACGTAACGAAGAAGCACACGTCCAGCACGCCGATATCCCACCGCGTGTCGCGCCCCCGCATGAGAGGCACGCACAAGCAACGTACCAAGATGATATAGAGGAGCGGGTCCGCACACAATTTAGAGAATGTGCCGGCTTCGTGCCCAAGGGATGGGTTAGGGTTTACCGTAAGCCCTACCCCGACCATCTTGATACGGTACCCTACCCCCACGGCTATAGGATCCCTGAGTTCACTAAGTTCGATGGCGAGGGTAGCAAGACCACACTAGAGCACATTAGTCAATTTTTGGTACAATGTGGAGAAGTTAGCGGGATAGATGCTCTAAAGGTTAGATTATTTTCTCTCTCGCTATCCGGCACTGCTTTCACTTGGTTTTCGGCACTCCCGCCGAACTCCATCCACACGTGGGACGATTTAGAGCGGAAATTCCATGATTATTTCTACATAGGTGAAACAGAACTTAGGCTTTCGCATTTGATATCGGTTAAGCAGAAATCTAGTGAGAGCGCCTCTAAGTACATCAAGCATTTCAGGGATACTAGAAACCGATGTTTTAGCCTTAATATTTCATAAAGGGACTTGGCGGAATTAGCTTTTAACGGAATGCGTTCCGAACTTAAAGAGAAGTTAGATAACCAAAACTTTATAGAAGTTAGCCAAGTTCTACAGCGGGCTCTGGTCCAAGAAGGCCGAGCCAAAGATAAAAAGTTTATTAAGATGTTTAGCAAGCCTAGGGCTGAAATCCACATCATGGAATGCTCTGATGAGGAAGAGTCAGAGGAGGAGGATTTGGCTGACATGTACGTGGCCGAATGGGTTTGGAATACTAAAAATAAACCTGTCACTTGCTCCGAGTTACGACCATCCCCCACAAAGAATCGACTTAGTGAGGTCAAGTACTCGTTCGATATAACTAAATGTGATAAAATATTTGATTTTCTCTTAAAAAGTCAGCTCCTCAGGTTACCTAAGGGTCAAGTCATCCCACCTGCCGATGAGTTAAAGAAGCATCCATACTGTAAGTGACATGATTCACATTCGCATAATACTAATGATTGCAATGTTTTTCGACGGAAGATATAATCGGCCATAGAAGAAGGACGATTGAAGATAGACCATTGTTGGCGTAAAAGATTACGCTAACAGGTTTCTGTAGAAAAGAAACTAACAAACGAAGTGTTTGCGAAGCAAACTGTTCTAAGCCTCCGAAAGGATAATAGCTTAGAATAGTTCGAAAGTGTGTATTGATTTACTTGTAATCGGTCCCTATTACAGGGTGAAATGGGGGGTATTTATAGGCCTAAACATTAAGGAAAAGACCTATTTACCCCTCTATTACAACCGACATTAAGGAAACTATTCGGTTTCCTTAATAGGGCTAAAATGGTAAAAGACTAATCTAATAGGATAGAAGATAAGTCTTCCATCTTAGCTGGCAGAAAAGATCCTGAAGGGCTTTGGTTCGAAGACATACTTCGAACCAGTGCCTGTCTTCGGGCTTCGAACTAGGTTCTAAGCATCTTCGAAGAAGGTCTTCGAACAATCTTCGAACTAGTTGGCTGTCTTCATGCTGCTTTAGCAATAACCCCGAAGATGAGATATTTTCCCCCAACAACCATGATCCAAAGATGAAGATGGATAAAGATTCTTTTCCATTCAACGCCGTCGACCTCGGCGAAAAGAAGGTGTTGATTCAGCCAGAACAGGCCGAGTCAGCTAAAGGGAAGGATGTAATTGTTGGAGAACCACGCACTCGCACACTCGTGCCAAAGAACCCCGAGGTAGGAGTGTGAAAACAGAACGTTAACACCCCTTCGGCTAAGGCTCGCAAGAGGCCGAAGGTAACATATGACATGCTGCTGAACAAGCATCAGAGGAGGGCCAAAGAAGCAGGTCCACATGCCAAGCTAAAACAGTCGAAGGGTCCAAGACCCTCGAAGGGTGGCTTCGGACCGAAGCACGTGAACCCCCCGCGCGAAGGCTTCGGGCCACGGTGGCCTGATGCTCCGCACGGTGGTTCCAAGCCACAATGGCCGAACCCCCCGTGCGGCAGCTTCGAACCCCAGTGGTTGGGTCCCCCATGCAATAACTTTGTCCCCCAATGGCCGAACCCCACACCGTGTTGGACTTCTCCGATGGGAGGCTTCGGCCCGCACTGCCGATCATACCTCCAGCCTGGCAGGACCCTTTGCTGGTGTGGTCCGAGACACCTTCGACTTGGCCGAACCCCCCTCCGGGTGACGGGCTCGGCTCACAGTGGGCGAGGCCACTAGAGCCGCCGATGCCTCTACCGTATGACTGGGCGGGGACCCCATGGGCCCCGTACGTATCCGAGTCAGGGTACCATCCACAACCTAACACTATGCCTTATTTTCCTTCGGAGTATTATGGATGGCAGGGGCAAACAGGCGCCGTGGAGGGGGGCATCGTACACAGACTGTCCGTGGTGCCTCCGAATTGGACCATGCAGAGCGAAGCCGAAGGGTGCGAGCACGCGGAGGCCGAAGTCAGGGAGTCCGAAGCCATAACCATCAAAGTTGGGTCTCAAGAAGTCCCAATCCCGAAGACTTTGTCGCCAAGGTCTGACGATGGTAAGTCTCATGCTTCGGCTGAGCTCTGCGCCGAAGCTTGGTTCGATCGGCCGAGCGAGGCCGGTCCGTCCGACGGGGTTCGCAGCGAAGCCCCCTCCAAACACAGGGTGCCCAAGGCCAAAGGGCACAGTACCACTTCGGCCAAAATTAACAGAAGTCGAACAGTAGCACCTGGCACCAAGCCTCAGCCATCTTGGGCTTCTCCAGGCATGTCCAAATCGCAGAAGAGACGCCTACAAAGGCTGCGGGCATAGGAGATGCGCGAGAAGAAAGCTGAGGCCGAGCGCGATGCTATCTTCGAAGAGATCTGCCCTCGGCCAGCTACGTAGCAGGTATGGAGGGAGAAGCCGGTTGAGATAACCATCCTGGCTCCTAGTCTAAGCGACGACGATGATGACATGCTCAACGATGATTACTCACCCATCTCTGAAGGGCCCGCACCCTAGGCGATGTACATCAACATCGTCACATTACCTACCGAGTTCGCCCTGCCGCAGGACGAGGTCGAGGTCGCTCAATTGAACCTCGGCCCGCGCAATGCCATCTTCGAGAAGCCTGAGGACTCGTCTCACCATCTAAAACCCCTCTATGTTAGAGGTCACATCGATGGGAAGTCGATTTCCGGGATGCTCGTCGATGGCGGTGCCACAGTTAACTTAATGCTTTATTCGTTGTTGAAGAAACTTGGCAGGGATGAGGATGACCTAAAGAAGACCAACTTGATGCTCAACGGCTTCAACGGCGAGAGCTCCGAGGCCAAGGGAGTGCTCTCTATGAAGTTGACGGTGGGCAACAAGACATTGCCAACTGCATTTTTCGTCGTCGACGTACAAGGTAACTATAGCGTGTTGCTCGGACGCGACTGGATTCACGCAAACTGTTGCATTCCCTCTACCCTACACCAGTGCTTGATACAGTGGAACAATGATGAGGTGGAGGTCATCCCCGCGGATACTTTGGCCCAAGTAGCTTTGGCCGATGTGTCAGTTGACGCCGTCCATAACAAAGTAGAGTGTCTATCAGGTAGAGATTTTTCGGATTATGACTTTTTTAGTGTATCCGGAGGATGGTTTGTACCAGTGTCTGTAAAGCCGGCTGGAGTAGCACGACTATTTTTGTATTAATAGTCATGTCTAGCAAGAATAATCTAGATTGGCTAAAGTCTCAGGTAGAGCAATATCGGTCTAGTAAAGACGGTATTGCCGAGGCCATCGGGGACTTGAGCGAAGTGGAAAAATTAGGACAAGGTTTTGCGTCGGCCGATCCCTTGGAGGAAATCGATGTAGGTGATGGTAGCATCCCAAGGCCGACATGAAAAGTGTGTGGCAAGCATCATGAAAAGTGTCGAAAAGCCGATATGGATGGTATCGTCTTTAGCTCGTTGTGCTTTTAGTTCACTAGTTCACTAAAAGGCAGGGGGCATGTGTTGATAGCAAAAAATGGCATTAATGGCTAGATTGTCAAAATATCAATTTTGGTGATTTGGGCCGAAAGTGCACATGTCTAGGGTCTATCCGAAGCCCTACAGGGTCGAAGTCCATTGAGCTATGGGCTCCGAAAGCCTCCAGCCATCCCATGGGCTTTGGCCAGGAAGCCTTTGGAGGCCCACGCTGCCGAAGCTTCGGCCCGAGGAGCAAGCCTCGATGGGCCTGGCCAAAGACCACGCTACCGAAGCTTCGGCCCGAGGAGCAGGCCTCGATGGGCCTGGCCGAAGCCCACGCTACCGAAGCTTCGGCCCGAGGAGCAAGCCTCGATGGGCCTAGCCGAAGCCCACGCTGCCGAAGCTTCGGCCCGAGGAGCAGGCCTCGACGGGCATGGCCGAAGCCCACCTCGGCAGAGATAGAATTGTTTGCGTCACCGGCTCAATCTCTATCTCTATCCGGTCGGATTAATAGTAGATTAGATTAGGAGTTAACCCCCTATAAATAGAGAGGCATGGCCGGCGTGGAGATCCCCCCAACTTAAACCAAACCAAACCCCATGCTTTGATCGTATTTACTTTACCTTTATTTTCCTGTACCTCTTCGTGGGTTTTCCTGGAAGCCCTCCGCCGGCCAGTACGGAACAGTGGTAATCCTTGTTACTTCGCCTGTGAAGTATCCGTTAATCTACGTAATAGATTGCTATCGCCTTGGTACTTCACCTGCGAAGTATCCGCTAATCTGCGTAATAGATTGCTACCTTCGCTACTAGTGCAACACTTAGTAAAATTCGGTCCTCAGGGCAAATTGGTACTTCGCACTCTTCTGTTGCAGGTTCGCACGTTCGGAGCCCCTTCGTAGGTGTCCGGAGCTGAGAGATCAGTTTTGGAGGTCCTAGGACACCCTTTGGCGGGACTACAGGCTTCGGCAACAGGCTTCGCCAGCATACTTCGTCGCAACAAGCTTCGCCACGACCATACTCCGCACTAGACGAAGTTGCACTCGCGCGTGGCCCTCGCGTCATTGTCCCATAGATTGTTGTATCGGGGATATCACACTGAACCCCGCTGTTCGGAGGTGATCATCGCGTCCAGATCCGTTCGGAGTCCACCTTCGGCCGGATCAGTCCGAACGCCGAAGCACCCTTCAGCGGAGCACTTCGCACCAGACGCCGAAGGTACCCTTCGGCGCACCCTTCGCATCAGACTTCGAACCAGACGGGCTCCGACTGGTTTGCTGATTTTATTCTGTTTAATCTATTTCTTTCGGCTAATTGGATTATTTTGTGTAATTTGGTTGCCTGGCGACTCCACCCCCTTATCACTATTAAGGGTAGTCGGAACGCGACGTCGGTGCCACGTCACGCTTAGGTCTGTCCCTAAGTATTCGTGCACTTTTGGATCGTCGAACTGACCCAAGTGCGGGGCACGTTTCCGTGTCAACAGTGACTTGGTTTGGAAGACGATTTTACCCTTAGGCACTAAGAGTCTCAAGTTTGGTAAATGGTCACCTAGTTGGGAAGGCCCTTTCAAAATAGCCAAAATCGCTCCTAGCAATGCATATGTGTTAGAATCTCTGCAAGGAGAGCGGTTTCGAAGAGCTTTGAATGGTAGATACTTGAAAAGGTATTTCCTAAGTGTGTGGCAAACAACTTAAGAGATATTTAAAGGCCGACATGGAAGGTATCGTCTTTAGCCCGTTGTGCTTTTAGTTCACTTAGTTCACTAAAAGGCAGGGGGCATGTGTTGATAGCAAAAAATGGCATCAATGATTAAGATTTTCAAAATATCAATTTGGTAATTTGGGTCAAAAATGCACATGTCCCGGGTTAGGCCGAAGCCCTATAGGGCCGAAGGACCACTGGGCTACGGGCTCCGAAAGCTTCCAGCCAGCCCACAGCCTTCGGCCAGAAGGCCTTCAGAGGCCCACTCCGCTGAAGCTTCGGCCCGAAGAGCAGACTTCGGTGGGCCTGGCCGAAGGCCCACTTCGGGCAGAGATAGAGTTAGATCCGATTCTGGCTAAGTGTTTATGTCTACGCGTAATTCAACCGAGTCATAACAGATTAGACATAGTGATTAGAAGTCTAGCCCCTATAAGTATAGGGACAAAGCCAGTTCAGACCCCCCCAACACAAATCAACCACAAAGCCCTAGCTTTGAATCGTATTTACTTTATATTTACTTTTCTGTACTCTTCGTGGGTTTGCCTAGAAGCCCTCCGACGGCCATTTCAGAACAGTGGTAATCCTTGTTACTCAACTTGTGAAGTATCTGTTAATCTACGTAATAGATTGCTATCGCCTTGTTACTTCGCTTGTGAAGTATCCGCTAATCTGCGTAATAGATTGCTATCTCCTTGTTATTTCACCTGTGAAGTATCCGCTAATCTACGTAACATATTGCTACCTTCGCTCCTAGTGCAACACTTAGCAAAATTCGGTTTCGGAGCTGAGAGATCAGTTTTGGAGGTTGCCAGAACATCCTTCGGTGAGATCTCTGCTTCGACCGCATGCCAACACGCTTCGCCAACAGACTTCGTCGCGACAGGCTTCGCCATGCTCGTACTCCGCTCCGGAAGAAGTCGCGCGCGCGTCATGTCTGAGTCATCATTCTGTATCCTGTTGCATCGGAGACTTCACACCGAACCCCACTGTTCGAAGGTGATTGTCGCGTATAGATCCGTTCAGAGTTCATCTTTGGCCAGATCGGTCCGAACGCCGAAGGTACCCTTCAGCGGGACACTTCGCATCAGACGCCGAAGGTACACTTTGGTGACCCCCTTCACACCGTACTTCGAACAATCAGGCTTCGCTCGATTTGCTGGTTTGTTCTGTTTAATATATTTTTTCGGCTAATTGGATTATTTTGTGTGATCTGATTACCTGGCAACTCCACCCCCTTACCATGGCTAAGGGTAGTCGGAACGCGACGTCAGTGCTGTGTTACGCTTAGGCTTGTCCCTAAGTATCTGCACACTTTTGGATCGTCGAACTGACCCAAGTGTGGGGGCACGTTTTTGTGTCAACAGGTTCATAGGCCAAATCACAATCAATCAAAGCGTAAGCCCACTTCTCGATTCTTCCACTTAGAATCGGCTTTTGCAACATGTACTTTATAACATCAGTTTGGCAAGCAACAATGCACGTAGTAGGGAGAAGATAATGGCATAATTTGGTATATGCGTAGTAAAGTGATAAACATAAGCATTCCACAAACGCGTACCTGGTTTTGGCATCTAGCAGGAGGCGGCTAAAGAACGTGATGATATAATCCTTTCCCTCCACCTCCTAGGTTAGCACGACCCCGACCACGCTATCTTCAGCAGCGATGTATAGCCGAAATGGAATCCCGACTTTTGGTGCCCTCACCACGGGTGGCGATGACAAGCACTCCTTGATCTTTTCAAAGGCGCTTTACTGACTTGCCTCTCAAGTGAACTCAGCTTCATTCTTTAGCCGGAGTATGGGGATAAAGGCATCAATCTTGCCAGACAAGTTAGATATAAAGTGACACAAATAATTCATCTTGCCTAGCAAATTATGCACATATTTCTTGCAAGTCGGCGCTACAAAGTTTCTAATATTCTCAAGCCTCTTAGTATCAATCTCTATACCTCTTTCATGAATCATGAAGCCTAAGAACTTGCCCGCCGACACGCGAAAAGCACATTTGAGCGGGTTCATTTTTAAGCCATACTGTCGCATCCTATCAAAAGCAACTTTCAAATCGGCTAAATGGTTTCCCATAGCGTCTGATTTGACTACAACATCATCTATGTAGACTTCTAACATGACTCCTTGCAAGTAATGAAAGATCAGGTTCATAGCACGTTTATATGTAGCGCCAGCGTTCTTTAAAACAAAAGTCATAACGACCCACTCGAATAAACTGACAAAACAAGGGCATCGAAAGGCTGTCTTGTAGACATCCTCTTCGGCCATAATGATTTGATTATAAACAACATTTCCATCAAGAAAACTTAGTACCTTGTGTCCTGAAGCATCGTTGATTAGCATGTCGGCTATCGACATTGGATACTCGTTCTTTGGAGTGGCCTTTTTTAGATCCCTGAAATCAATACAAACTCGTATTTTGCCGCACCCCTTTTTCTCTACAGGCACAATGTTAGCGACCCATTCAGCATACCTGCATGGCCTAATAAACTCACCCTTGAGTAGTCGCTCCACTTCTTCTTTAACTCGGTCATAGGCGGCCGAATTAAATCGACGAGGAGGATGTTTATAAGGCCTAAATCTGGCTTTGATAGGTAGCCGATGCTCCACGAGCTCACGGCTTAATCCAGGCATCTCGTTATACTCCCACACAAAACAATCGGCCTTAGGATGTTACCATCGCCTATGTCAATTTCTTATAAAAGATCGGCCGACGCAAAACCTTGTCCTAACTTCTCTACCACGCTAAAGTCTTCGATGGCCTCGACAATACCATCTTTAGCGGACCGATATTGCTCTACACGAGACTTTAGCCAATCCAGATTACACTCGCTAGACATGACTACTAATTTAGAAATAGCCATGCTACACCAGCCAGCTTTACAAACACTGGTACGAAACATCCTCCGGACACGCTGTAACACCCAGATTTAATAAAACCGGGACTTTATTGAATTTCCATAGAAAATCAATAAATACAAGACGTTCATCACGTGACCACGTACAATATGCCAATCAAAGATGGTCCATAGACCATATTATTACAAAAGAGTTAAATAAAGAGAAACTAGGAAAATAAATCCTCTAGATGAACGCCTTCTTCCAGTCTCACGCCTTGACTAGGTCGCTACTCCAGACCGTCATCCTCCTCGTAGTAGACGGCCTCTGGTGATGTAAGTCAATGGGGGTGAGTACAATCGTACTCATCAAGCCACCGAATGCAAGTATAATGCAGAGTAATAGCAAGGAAGGTAGTGGCTACTTTTGCGGAAAAGCATGTTTGTAAAGCATTTAATGTGAGCAGATTATTAGTACTGAAAAAATAAACATGTATAATGTATCATCATCTAACTCGAGGGGTACAGTCATCCTACCCTCACTCAATAGTCCTTATATGCCATGAATCACATGATCATTCATACAAAAGTAAACTAACTGCGAGAAGTCACGCAACCCTCCGTTGACCGTGGGCACGACTTTTTGAAAAGATTATACTCTGATCAGAGGTGTACTACTGTACCCACAAGGCACACACACCAAAGTGTACGAGATGACTCATACCATGGGAACTCGTGCCAAAACCTTCAGCATTGAACGCACCAATTCGATAACACCATCTTATAGGTTTCATATGGTGCCCCGACGCGTCGGGCCAACACCATACCCCCCTTGAGCCTCATCAGTACAAGTCACCCGCAGGTTGCCCCTTGCCCCCTCCACTACGGTGCTTCAAGTTGGTATGATCCATACCTCCAGTTAGGACTTACCCATTAGACTTGCGGTTAGTACCGAAGTGCTTTGCAACAGATCCCGCAGACCGGTCCTTATAGTGCCCCGGGTGCCACCAACCAATATGCCCTAGCTTGCACCCAGAATCCACCATACTTATAACATAGCCAACTCCAACAGAATCCAGCGACGAGAATAACGGGGAAATCATATAGAAGAATCCAACTATCTACGACTCGTTCTTTTATCCTATAGCAGTTGTGTCAGTACATTGGACACTAGCTAATATAATATTTAAAAGTGACAAGGAGTTTAGGCTCAATAAGCATGGCTTGGGTTTACACACAAGGATGGGGATCTAATAAATATAATTTAGGGCTTGAGATTAGACTAATGCAATATTTAATTCCTATGAGTTATAATGGTAGTTATGAAAAACTGGGCTCAAATATGATCAACTTGGGGTTTGTGACTTGCCTTGATCAGAAAATAGAGATTGTGGAACCTCGTGGTAAAACTCCGGCTCTTCGACGGCGTCGTAATCTTCTCGACATGCAAAACAATAACAATAAACAATTAAATAAATAAAATAAGCAGTATAAACATTTTAATTAAATTAGTTCAAGTTGTAGAGAATTAAAAGAGGGAATTTATGGAATTTGAATGGATTGATTTGGAGTTCAAACGGAAAGGATATGAATATTAGAAGTTCATATTCGAAGGATTTGAATAGGTTGTGACCATTGGACAGCCTAGTCCATTCGATTTAGGATAAAGAGACGATCAACTAAAGGTACGCATAACGGCTTAACCGATCAAGCCTTAGCGACCATGACGAAGGGTTTAAATTAAATCAACGAGATTCGATGATACATGGCAATGAACGACTATGAACTATCGATGATCGTCGTAGGTCCGACTACCACATATCAACCCAATCATAATCGATGGATTAGATTAAAATAAAGGAGGGCAAGGTGGTATTCAACCATGATGATTGACGATGAATGACGATGGATATTAACTTCGGTATTAGAAATGGAATGACGATGATCTACGCTTTATGGAAAATATGACCTCCAGGACAGAATACATGTGAACGAAGTGGAACACTGGATGCTTTAGAGATAAAGAGAACTATTTTCAAGGTTAGTTGGGCGCGGAACACCGGTACAATACAAATAAAAAATGATTTATGATAAATCAATGAAAATAGCTCAACATGAATTTAGATCATGAATAACGATGAAATAAATTAGATCAGAATGGAACCACCAGGTTAAATAAATTGGAACGGAGTCGCTGGATTTATAGATTGGAATGAAATCAATTAACATAAATACATGGGTATAATAAATCGATATAATAATTATTCAATTGATGATGATTGATCTAATCTTGATGAAGTAACAAATGGATTTAAATAAACTGATATAACAATATGATGATGAACGTACTGGAATAAAATGATATAACAAATTAATTGAACGGCGATGGATGGCCAAGATTTAATGAAAAATCCTATGGCTAAGATTAAAATAGATCAAAGCGGGATCATCAGGTTTTGATAATGATATTTTAGGATCAATATTAATTAATGGTTGAAACATATCGATGACCAAGATAAAATGGATTAGATTAAATGAACGATATCAGGACATGTTAAAGAACTATTTAGAGTGAACGCCACCTAACGCAGCCAGGATAAATCAACGATTAATTAAATGTAGACAAGAAAGAGATGATTATTACCGTATGAAATCAAAACGGAGGCAACATGGACGGCAGAGGAGGAGATGGGCTTGCCCAAAACAGCGAGGTAGCGGTGGCGTGGTGGATCGGTGAGGGGGAGGCTTGGTGGCGGCTCGTTGGAGTAGTGGCACGGCGAGGCAGCGACAACACTCGGCAGAGGCAACAGGGAAGAGGAGAGGGGATGCAATGGAGGAAGTGGGAGATGTGTGGGTTTTGTGGAGGAGAAGAGAGAAGAGGGTCTGACTTTTATAGAGGGAGGAGGTGCCTAAATAAATGGAAGCTGCGGGCAAGAGATGCAAAGATATGTGTAGAAGGAAAGAGAGGAAGAATAAAGGAAAGAGGAAGAAAGGAAATAGAAGGAGAATAAGGAAGGAGGAGAAGGGTGTGGCCAGGAAAAGGGAAGGGAGAAAAAAAGGAAGAAAGAAGGGAAAAGGAAAGGAAGAAAGAGAAGAGGGAAAGGGAAAAGAAGGAAAGAGAAGGGGGCTTGACATGCACACACACCAGGAAAAGAGGAAAGAGAAAGAGAAAAGGGAAAGAGAAAAGGAGGAAAGAGAAAAAGGAAAGAAAGGAAATAAAAGAAAAGGAAAGGAGGAAAAAATAGGAAAATATTTTCCTAAAAATTCAAATTTGAATTTTTAAGATAAAGTGAAAAGTTTTGGAAAGTTTGGAATTTAAAATAAATTTACAAATCTTGGATTTCAAATAAATAACACACGAATAATTTAACGAACAAACGCTGGTTTGGAAAATCAATTAATTTTGTATTCGTGTTGAAATTAGAAATTCCGAACATGAACACCAAAACAAGGTTTTTAATTCATTTTTGGGAATATAAAAATAATTTTTAAAGGGATTTTTAATGGAATTTAAACACGCGGTTAAATGGGATTTTAATTTCGCGAACGAAAATAGAATGTTGATTCCTACGTATTTTTGATCGGGAAAAGATATAGATAGTCAGAAATGATGATTCAAATTATATTGGAAAGAGAGTGATTTAATTACTTTTTTTATTAAAGTTATTCATTGAAATATTATGGATTACTATTCTAGTTACAAAATCCTTAATAAAAACCTAAATTTATTTGAGGCGGGAGAAATTTACTTGAAATTTCTCTAGACAAATTTTATTTGGTCTTATATTATTTTTAATTGAAATGATTTATCATATATTTTATTCACACAACATTTTTGTTGAAATATATTAATTAGTGTTACAGTTTTACGATGAAATGATATTGATTATATTTAATTCCTTTGCGCCAAAAATTCTGGAAAATTTTTGGGACGCAATTTAAGGCTAGGAGATTTTTTGGGAAAATACTCTAGCTGCGATTTATTTTTAAATGAAATTGTTAGGCCCATATTTTAGCTTTCATATTTATCGATTTATACTAGATTTTTTTATTGAAATTCATTTATTAATTATTTTATTTTATTTTATTTTTTAACGCCTGACGAAAATCAGGGCGTTACAATTCTAACCCCCTTAACAAGAATCTTGTCCCGAGATTCGGAAAGGCTAGAAATAGAAGGTTAAAGATATGCTTCAACTTTTCTTGGATTACTTCTTCAAAGTGATGGCTTCAAGATTGCATCTTCGGGATTGGTCTTGACTTAGTTAGGGCTTTCTTGACCACGTTTCTTGACTTCATGGTTGGAGTTGATCTTACAAAATGGCGACGAACGAATCATGTTGAGTTGAAGCTTGAGGTAGATTCTCTCCTTCATATTGAGCCTATGATATAATAGGTATATGGGGAAGAGGGAAATGAATAATAGGAAAGAGTGAGATCAGATCTATAGATATGACCCTAACCAACTTTATTACTGATGTGATGTATGTATTGATCAATCATTATACCTCAAGCAAACAACCTAGTATGATTACATCACAAGAGACGATGTAAACCATATGCTATAAAAATCAAGTAATTCGTTCAAAACTAACGATATCTATGGGCTTCTACACTTGACATTCTCCTCGAACGATGCTAAGGGCTGCTTCTTGGCTCGTCATCTCTGATCCAATTGCCTTTGCTTAGACAGTGAAGAAAGGGATATCATCGTCCGTAGAGTCCTTCAACGAATCCTTCGTGCTCGCGAGAATAGATGAGAACAAAGATTGTCATCTAGTAAATTTTTTTGATCACTAGTTGAAAATGAAGTGGGATTGAGTCAAGGTTAGAAAGCAATAGAATAATTTTTTCATAGATACTATTTTTTTATGTTTGCAAATAAGTCCTAAAGATGGTCTATTTGGCTTCCTGTAGTCAACCTGGCTCTGATACCATCTTGTAACGCCCAGATTTAATAAAACCAGGACTTTATTGAATTTCCATAGAAAATCAATAAATACAAGACGTTCATCACGCGTCCGCGTACAATACGCCAATCAAAGATGGTTCGTAGACCATATTATTACAAAAGAGTTAAATAAAGAGAAACTAGGAAAATAAATCCTCTAGATGAACGCCTTCTTCCAGTCTCGCGCCTTGACTGGGTCGCTACTCCAGACCGTCATCCTCCTCATAGTAGATGGCCTCTGGTGGTGTAAGTCAATGGGGGTGAGTACAATCGTACTAATCAAGCCACCGAATGCAAGTATAATGCAGAGTAATAGCAAGGAAGGTAGTGGCTACTTTTGTGGAAAAGCATGTTTGTAAAGCATTTAATGTGAGCAGATTATTAGTACTGAAAAATTGAACATGTATAATGTATCATCATCTAACTCGAGGGGTACAGTCAGCCCACCCTCGCTCAACAGTCCTTATATGCCATGAATCACACAATCATTCATACAAAAGTAAACTAACTGCGAGAAGTCACGCAACCCGCCCTTGACCGTGGGCACGGCTTTTCGAAAAGATTATACTCTGATCAGAGGTGTACTACTATACCCACAAGGCACACACTCGTCCATGCACACCAAAGTGTACGAGATAACCCATACCACGGGAACTCGTGCCGAAACCTTCAGCATGGAACACACCAATTCGATAACACCCTCTTATAGGTTTCATATGGTGCCCCGACGCGTCGGACCAACACCATGCCCCCCTTGAGCCTCGTCAGAACAAGTCACCCACAGGTTGCCCCTTGCCCCCTCCACTATGGTGCTTCAAGTTGGTATGATCCATACCTCCAGTTAGGACTTACCCATTAGACTTGTGGTTAGTACGGAAGTGCTTTGCAACAGAACCCGCAGACCGGTTCTTATAGTGCCCCGGGTGCGACCAACCAATGCCCTATCTTGCACCCAGAACCCACCATACTTATAACATAGCCAACTCCAACAAAATTCAGCGACGAGAATAACGGGGAGATCATATAGTAGAATCCAACTATCTACGACTCGTTCTTTTATCCTATAGCAGTTGTGTCGGTACATTGGACACTAACTAATATAATATTTAAAAGTGACAAGGAGTTTAGGCTCAATAAGCATGGCTTGGGTTTACACACAAGGACGGGGATCTAATAAATATAATTTAGGGCTTGAGATTAGACTAATGCAATATTTAATTCCTATGAGTTATAGCGGTAGTTATGAAAAACTGGGCTCAAATATGATCAACTTTGGGTTTGTAACTTGCCTTGATCAGAAAATAGAGATTGTGGAACCTCGGGGTAAAACTCCGGTTCTTTGACGGCATCATAATCTTCTCGATACGCAAAACAATAACAATAAACAATTAAAATAAATAAAATAAGTAGTACAAACATTTCAATTAAATTAGTTCAAGTTGTAGAGAATTAAATGAGGGAATTTATGGAATTTGAGTGGATTGATTTGGAGTTCAAACGGAATGGATATGAATATTAGAAGTTCATATTCATTCACATGAAAAATCCTATGGCTAAGATTAAAATAGATCAAAGCGGGATCATCGGGTTTTGATAATGACATTTTAGGATAAATATTAATTAATGGTTGAAACGTATCGATGAACAAGATAAAATGAATTAGATTAAACGAACGACATCAGGACATGTTAAACAACTATTTAGAGTGAACGCCACCTAACGCAACCAGGATAAATCAACGATTAATTAAATGTAGAGAAGAAAGAGATGATTATTACCATATGAAATCAAAACGAAGGCAACATGGACGGTAGAGGAGGAGATGGGCTTGCCCAGAACAGCAAGGTAGCAGCGGCGTGGTGGATCGGTGAGGGGGAGGCATGGTGGCGGCTCGTCGGAGTAGTGGCGCGGTGAGGCGGCAACAACACTCGGCAGAGGCAACAGGGAAGAGGAGAGGGGATGCGATGGAGGAAGTGGGAGAGGTGTGGGTTTTGTGGAGAAGAAGAGAGAAGAGGGTCTGGCTTTTATAGAGGGAGGAGGTGCCTGAATAAATGGAAGCCGCAGGCAAGAGATGAAAAGATATGTGTAGAAGGAAAGAGAGGAAGAATAAAGGAAAGAGGAAGAAAGGAAATAGAAGGAGAAGAAGGAAGGAGGAGAAGGGTGCGGCCAGGAAAAGGGAAGGGAGAAAAAAAAGGAAGAAAGAAGGGAAAAGGAATGGAAGAAAGAGAAGAGGGAAAGGAAAAGAAGGAAAGAGAAGGGGCTTGTCATGCGCACACACCAGGAAAAGAGGAAAGAGAAAGAGAGAACGGAAATAGAAAAGGAGGAAAGAGAAAAAGGAAAGAAAGGAAATAAAAGAAAAGGAAAGGAGGAAAAAAATAGGAAAATATTTTCCTGAAAATTCATATTTGAATTTTTAAGATAAAGTGAAAAGTTTTTGGAAAGTTTGGAATTTAAAATAAATTTACAAATCTTGGATTTCAAATAAATAACACGCGAATAATTTAACAAACAAACGACGGTTTGGAAAATCAATTAATTTTGTATTTGCGTCGAAATTAGAAATTCCGAACATTAACACCAAAACAAGGTTTTCAATTCATTTTTGGGAATATAAAACTAATTTTTAAAGTGATTTTTAATGGAATTTAAACATGCGGTTAAAATGGGATTTTAATTTCGCGAAAGAAAATAGAATGTTGATTCCTCCAGATTTTTGATCGGGAAAAGATATAGATAGTCGGAAATGATGATTCAAATTATATTGGAAAGAGAGTGATTTAATTACTTTTTTATTAAAGTTATTCATTGAAATATTATGGATTACTATTCTTGTTACAAAAATCCTTAATAAAAACCTAAATTTATTTCAGGCGGGAGAAATTTACTTGAAATTTCTCTAGCCGAATTTTATTTGGTCTTATATTATTTTTAATTGAAATGATTTATCATATATTTTATTCACACAACATTTTTGTTGAAATATATTAATTAGTGTTACAGTTTTACGATGAAATGTATTGATTATATTTAATTCCTTTGCGCCAAAAATTTCGGAAAATTTTTGGGACGCAATTTAAGGCTAGGAGATTTTTGGGGAAAATACTCTAGCTGCGATTTATTTTTAAATGAAATTTTTAGGCCCATATTTTAGCTTTCATATTTATCGATTTATACTAGATCCTTTTCTTGAAATTCATTTATTAATTATTTTATTTTATTTTTTTAACGCCTGACGAAAATCAGGGCGTTACACACGCTAACAAAATCGTAACTCAAAAGATCTCTACCTGATATACATTCTACTTTGTTGTGGATGGCATCAATGGACACATCGGCCAATGCTACCCGGGCCGAGGTATCTGCGGGTATGACCTCTACTTCATCACCGTCCCACTGGATTAGGCATTGGTGCAAATTAGAAGGAATGTAGCAGTTTGCGTGAATCCAGTCACGCCGGAGTAGCACACTTACCTTTCATGTCGACGATGAAGAAAGCCATTGACAACGTCTTGTTGCCCACTGTTAACTCCATGGAGAGCATGCCTTTGGCCTCGGAACTCTCGCCGTTGAAACCGTTGAGCATTAAGTTGGTTTTCTTCAGGTCCCCCTCGTCCCTGCCAAGTTTCTTCAATAGTGAGTAAGGCATTAGGTTAACAGTGGCGCCACCGTAAACAAGCATTCGGGAGATCGGCTTCCCGTCAATGTAACCGCTCACGTAGAGAGACTTTAGATGGTGAGCCGAGTCCTCGGGTTTTTTTAAAATAGCATTGTGCGGGCCATGGTTCAACTGAGCGACCTCGGCCTCGTCCTGTGGTAGGGAGAACTCAGCGGGCAACATGATGACGTTGATGTTCATCGCCTAGGGTGTGGGTCCATCACAAACGGGCGAGTAGTCGTTGTCGAGCATGTCGTCGTCGTCGCTTGGACTAGGAGCCGGGTTGGTTATCTCAACCGGATTAATCCTCCATACCTGTGTCATCATTGGTCGAGGGCGAATTTCTTCAAAGATATCATCTCACTCATCCTCAGCTTCCTTCTCGCGCATCTCCTGTGCCCGTAGGCGTTGCAGACATCTCTTCTGTGATTTGGACATACCTGGAGGTTCCCAAGATGGCCGTGGCTTTGTACCAGGTTCCACTGCCTCTTTCCTGTTATTTTTGGCTGAAGAGGTACTTCCCAGCTCGGCCTCGCGTGTTTCCTAATCAGAGGGTCCTTCACTGCGGACCCTGCCAATCGGACTGTCCTCGTTCGGCTGATCGAACCAGGCTCTGGCGCGGGCATCGACCGGAGTAGGAGACTTACCTCTATCAGGCTTCGACGAAGGGGCCTTCGGGATTGGGACTTCTTGAGACCCTATTCTTACGGTGATAGCTTTGAACTCCCTGTCCTTTGCCTCTTCGAATTCATCTTCTTTGACTTCGTTCTGCGTGAGTCGATTCGGAGGTACCATGAACAGTCTATGGACGATGCCCCCTCCGCTATGTATGCTTGTCCGTGCCAGTCATAATACTCTGAAGGAAAACAAGGAACAATGTTATGTTGCGGAGGGTACTCTGATTGTGACACATACGGAGCCCACGGGGTCCCTACCCAGTTGTATGGCGAAGGCATTGGTGGCTCCAGTGGCTTCACCCACTGTGAGCCGAACCCGTTACTCGGAGGGGGGTTCGGCCAGGTTGACGGTGTCTTGGACCATATCAGCGAAGGGTCCTACCAGGCTAGAGGTACGTTCGGCCAGTGCGGGCCGAAGCCTCCCGCCGGAGGGCTCGTCTAGAGTGGTGCTGGGTTTGGCCATTGGGGTCCGAATTTGGTCTGTGTGGGGCTCAACCACTAGGGTTCGAGGCCATTGTACGGAGGGTTCGACCATTGGGGTCTGATGCCACCGTAGGGGGTGTTAGGCCATTGTGGCCCAAAGTCCTCATGTAGAGGGTTCGACCACTCTGGTATGAAGCCACCAAGCGGAGGGTTCGGCCACTATGGTCCGAAGCCATCCTCCGGCCGCTTTGGTCCCTTTGGCTGACTTAGCCTTTTGGCGCGGGGGCCAGTTCCCTTAGCTTTTCTTTGGTGTTTGCTTAACAACATCTGATATGTTACCTTCGGCTTCTTGCGAGCCCTAGCCAAAGGAGATGTGCTAACATTCCGCTTCCACACTCCTACTTTGGGGTTTTTAGGCATGAGTGTGCGCGTGCGTGATTCTCTAATAATGACCGCTTTCCCCTTAGTCGACCCGGCAAGTTCTGGCCGAATCAGCACTCTTTTTTCGTTGAGGTTGATAGTGTTCACGGGAAAGGGGTCTTTGTCTAGCTTCATCTTTGGACTGGGGTCTATCTTCAATCGTCCTTCCTCTATGGCCGATTGAACCTGCCGATGAAAAACATTGCAGTCATTAGTATAATGCGAATATGAATTATGCCACTTACAGTATGGATGCTTCTTTAATTCATCGGCAGATGGAATGACTTGGCCTTTAGGCAACCTAAGAAGCTGGTTTTTCAATAGGAAATCAAATATTCTATCAAACTTAGTTATATCAAATGAGTACTTGACCTCGTTAGGCCGATTCTTGGTGGGAGACGGCCATAACTCGAAGCAAGTAATAGGCTTGCTCTTAGCATTCCAAACTCATTCGGCCGCATACATGTCGACCGAATCTTTTTCCTCTTATGATTCCTCCTCGTTGGAGTGTTCCATGACGTGGACTTCAGCCCTAGGCTTGTTAAACATCTTAATAAACTTTTTATCTTTGGCTCGGCCTTCCTGGACCAGAGCCTGTTGCAAAACTTGGCTAACCTCTAAAAAGTGCTGATTGTCAAGTCTTTCTTTGATCTCAGAACGTAAACCACTAAAAGCTAGATCCGCCAAATCCCTTTCTGAAATATTAAGACTAAAACACCGGTTCATGGTACCTCAAAACGCTTGATATACTCAGAGACGCTCTCGCTGGATTTATGTCTAACCGATGTCAAGTGTGAAAGCCTAAGTTCTGTTTCACCCGTGTAAATGTAATCATGGAGTTTTTGTTCTAATTCAGCCCATGTTTGGATAGAGTTCGGTGGGAGCGCCGAAAACCAGGTGAAAGCGGTGCCAGATAGTGAGAGAGAAAACAGTATAAGTTTTAAAGCGTCCGACCCACTAGCTTCTCCACACTGTGCCAAAAATTGACTAACATGCTCTAGTGTGGTTTTGTTACCCTCACCGTCGAATTTGGTGAATTCAAGGACTCTATATCCTCGAGGGTAAGGTATTGTATCGAAATGATCAGGGTATGACTTCCGATAAACCCTAGCTCGACCCCTAGGTACGAAGCTGGTGCACTCCATAAACAGTGCGCGGATCCACTCCTCAATGTCATCCTGACCTACTGCCTGCATGCGTCTCTCATGCGGGGGCGCGACACGTGGTGGGATGTCGGTGTGTCGGCCATGGGTTTCCTCCTCATGCGCTAGCTGTACGATGTGCTCAAGCATATGCGCTTGTGCATGCGGTGCCGGTAGCGTGGGTAAGGCTAGCGCCAGTGTAGGTGGAGGCGGCGCATGGTGAGCAGTGCTGGCTTGGCCGTAAGTATAATGATTGGTCTCGGCCATGGATACCAAGACCGGAGACGTGATGGTTTTGCCAGTACTACCGTCAGTTCTGCTGTAAATGTGATTCATCAGAGGTATACTAGTAATAGGAACTAGAGGTACGGCCTCGGTAAAGCCGAACCTTCTTAGCGTCGCCTCTACTTGAGAGCTAACTGCCGAATCTAAACGGTTGGCTAGTGAAGCGCTAATGGCTTGATCTACTGATGCGGCTATCTTCTGCTCAATTTCTAAAGAAGATAAATGAGGCGATACTGGTGTTACCTGGATCCGAGTGAGGTCAGGGACGTTGATGTCACGCCTGATGAAGCATGCGCGTGTCTTGATATAGCTCCCAAGCATGAGGTCTTGGAGTGCCTTCATCTTTGCCTCGATCTCTTCTCGGTCTTCTGTGGGAATATCTTCAAGGGTAGGTGTCATGATGTTGCGCTTGTCGATATCCTTGCCTCCCATGGGATCCATCGGTGATGTAGACGTAGTAGTCGTTGTAGACATGTCGGCGGCCGATGTAGATGTACCCGTCATGTTGGCGTAGCCCTCCCCAACGGAGTTGCCAAAAAGTGTGTTGACATGAAAACGTGCCCCCACACTTTTGTCAGTTCGATGATCCAAAAGTGTGCGGATACTTAGGGACAAGCCTAAGCATGACACAACACTGACGTCGCATTCCGACTACCCTTAACCGTGGTAACGGGGGTGGAGTCGCCAGGTAATCAGATCACACAGAAATAATCCAATTAACCAAAAAGAAATATATTAAACAGAATAAATTAGCAAGCTGAGTGCAGCCTAACTGATCTGAAGTGTAAAGTGCGAAGGATATCGCCGAAGGGTAGCTTCGGTGTCTGGTGCGAAGGGTTCCACCGAAGGGCGCCTTCGGCGTTTGGACTGATCTGGCCAAATATGGGCTCCGAATAGATCTTGACGTGACAATCACCTCCGAACAGCGGGGTTCGGCGCGAAGTCCCTGACACGATAAAATAACTCAAACGCAATGCGCTGGCGTGACCTCGTTTGACGTGGGGTACGAATGTGGCGAAGCATGTCATGACGAAGCTTCTTGCGAAGCGTGCGGGACTCGGTCAAACCAATAATAGCGTGATGATCCGGCATGGGTAGTCGAAGTACTATTTTCACCGAGGGGTGTTCTAGCAGCCTCTGAAACTAACCTCTTGGCTCCGGAAACCTCCGACGAAGTGGCTCCGAACATGGAAACCTGCAATAGAACAAATATCAAGTACCAATTCGGCCTAGAGACCGAATTCTGCTAAGTGTTGCACTAGGGGCGAAGGTAGCAATCTATTACGCAGATTAGCGGATACTTCACAGGCGAAGTAACAAGGCGATAACAATCTATTACGTAGATTAACGGATACTTCACATGCGAAGTAACAAGGCTTACCACTATTCCGAAGTGGTTTTCGGAGGGCTTCTAGGCAAACCCACGAAGATTGTTGAAAAGTAAAGGTAAAAGTAAAGCTACGGTTCAAAGCTAGGGCTTTGTGTTGATTTGTGTTGGGGGGTTAATGAACTGGCCTCACCCCTATATTTATAGGGGCTAGACTTCTAATCTCTAAGCCTAATATGATAGGATTCAACCTAATCTCACGTAAGGATAAAACTTAACTAGAATTGGACTCAACTCTATCTATGATTTCCTACCCGAAGTGGGCTTTCGGCCAGGCCCGCCGAAGCCTGCTCCTCAGGCCGAAGCTTTGGCGAGGTGGGCCTCCGAAGGCCTTCAGGCCAAAGGTAGCAAGCCTGTGGAAACTTCCGAAGCCCATAGCCCGATGGGCCTTCGGCCCTATAGGGCTTCGGCCCAGTCCAGGACATGTGTATTTTTGACCCAAATTACCAAAATTGATATTTTGACAACCTTAACCATTAATGCCATTTTTTGCTATCAACAGACTCAAGCTAGAGTTGGGTTGGACTTCCAACTCGGCTTGGATGTTCTTGCTATTCTTCTCCGCCTTATTGCCTCCCTCCTTGTACCTCCTAGTCCTCTCCAATATTCTTAAGCCTAATAAATTCACTAGGTAATAATTTATTCTCAAAATTATATAAAGAGGTACTGAGGAACGAACTCACTTGGATATTCAATTGTCTTGCATGTTATTGGTCCTTAGATTGAAATTGAAGGGGTGCCATCTGTATCTATAGGAGTGATGTTCTCATCACACTTCCTCTCATAACCTTTGTTGCCATAGGGAATACATACGTACTAGCAACTAGTACAAGTACTTTGGACATTTATTCAATATTACTATCTGTTTTTGATTTGTGTTCTGCTATATATAAATTACTTGAGTTTAACCTTCCAAAATCCACATATACTTATGATCAGTGTATCTTTGGTCTGTTTTATTGGAATATGGGGAGTATACGCTGGTAGTAAATTCAAAATTTCAACCCTATTAGCCTTGGAACGATGAGTGGAATGGGATCATAGATCATTACCTCTATCCACAAAACGTGCTAGGGAAGTGGAAGAAGAGTTGATGCAGTACATCCTCGTGTGACTCCGCTAAACTCCATCAGTTTGTTGGTGATGAAAATGACATAGTCCGGTGATCTCCATGAGAAGAAGATGAGCACCACTAACACAACAGTGCCTCTACGGTATCCAAACGTATAGGAATGGGATCACCTCATGCTGGTATGCTAGTACCGCTCGCAATATTCGAGGAGAAATGATCATAATGATTGTGATCCAGGAGAGAGGAGAGATGGCGGCTAGGGTTAGAACACAATAGCAACAACACCCTTTTGTGCCAACCCCTCCTCTCCTTATATAGTGCTAACTTATGGGCCATTAATCGGTATTAAAGTCCAACATATCTAATCTATTTGCTTGGACAAGCCTAGAATTTCCTGTCCAGGCCTGGAACTTTCGAAAATAACCTTCTGCACATAATTTATTTCTATTCAGCACTTCCGGTCCAACCAAAATTTTTAGACCTGGAACTTTCGGCCCAACCGGAACTTCCGAAAATAATATTCGGTATCAAATTTATTTTGACCCGTTACATCTAGAAGTTCAAGTTCGTCTAGAACTCTGAACTTTATGTTCCTCTAGAAACCAAAATTGGGGCTGACCCAGAACTTCCGGTCGAACCGAAACTTCTAGATGCTCTAGAACCTGAATCTTCCGACCTCAGGCCAGAACTTTCAATTCCAAGCATTCTCTTGGGCATAATAATATCAATCTCCCACTTTCACAAGAGCCAATTCTTGCAAGCTTTAAATCACATGTCCTTGAGCGTGTGACCCAATAGGTTCATACACAAACGACCGCTACTCGGTGTTGGTGTCATTTTTGGTCACACGCGTGGCCTGGGAAGTCTTCTTAACTCCAGTGCAGGTCCTACAATCTTAGAAGAAATGGGGTTCTAAGCGTGCCATTCAGTTTGACCCTGCAACTGATAAATGGAAAGAAAAATGACATTAGTAGCAAAGTCGATCGTCTACCAAGCCGATTACCATGGTGATATATAAAAACATGGGTAGTGGTGCCAATCGGCTATCGAGCCGATGACCATGGCAAGATTATTGGGATCAGTAACACCATCGACCGAGTGAAACATACGTTCCACGCACAAGGGCCGGTGAATACCTTTCGATGGAGACAAAATGATATGTGGAATTTAAGGGTAACATACGACTTGTACTCCGATAGAAACTAAACTTAGCACACCTGAGAATGCATCCATACTATAAAACTATCATAATAACAAGATTGGACTTAACTAAGACAGTCACTAAATCACGATTGATCAATAATAATTTAACATATCGGGCATGCTTTATTCAGATGAATGGTGCACAACATGAATTAGATACAATAGATCAAGATGTCAAACTTAACTGATGAAGCCTTGAGACACTATACCTAACTCACATTTATCTAAGAGATCGTGATGATGCAGCCTTAGAGCTAGCAATCACACCAAGATAAACCGACGACCGTACTGACCAGGCCGATGCAACAAGAGATCGATACAATGCAGTCTTAAGAACACAGATCCAATTAATATGACCGTCGGGGTGACAGGAGTCACCTCTTCACTAGAGATCCAAACGATACAGCCTACCTTCGAGTCTCAAGTCCCACTGGGATTATCCTCGGAAGTCAAGGGTGGCGATGCGCCAAATGTAGTTTGTGGTTGTTGTGTTTGTCTAGGTGTTTTAACCTAACTAATAGTTACATATTTATAGTCCAAAGACTTGCCATCCATTACGATAACCATAAACGATTCTAGATTTGTCTCTATGTTTCTTCATCCTTATCCACTCCTTCATAACCGGCACGTATAACCACCTAGATAGGCTTCTTTGACCAACCTTTGACCGGATTTATTTGACTTTTGTTGACCATGCGACACTCCTGATGGGCTTGGGTTTTTACCAAATCTTGGCGTCACACACATTCCCCCTAGTTTTAGAGCATAAGTATAGCCGATGCTTAAAAATTATCGGTCATTAAAGCCCTCTACACCGCGTCATTTCAAAAGTCCCATCCATCTTTTCAGTAGTAGCTGAAAAATCTTCACCTTCTGATGCCTTTTGTAGTATATATTTGGATTACCGCCTTGTATCAATTCTTCATCTTCTTCCTCACCTTTTCTCCTTCGGTCATGAGTGAATGTGATGGATGTCGCTTGTTCTGATACATCTACTCTTTCTCTATGGCGGCGTCAGACCAGGCTTCATTCTACACGGTTTAGCAATGGCATTTCCAAACATAATCACCAAAGATTTTGTTCCACCAATCCCAGACCTGCAAATGTTTTGGTGTTTCGAAAACCGTACTCATGATTATACGTTTTGCTGAACATTGAAGACGGTCCCACCAAATCCACGGGGATCAGCTTGAACCATTTGCCAAAGCGTTGCTCTCACTCTATAAGTATCCACCGGCATATTTCTTCTCCCTTTACGCTTTCAACATTCACTATACACTCTCATCTTCTAACCCTTGAGCTTGTCGCTGGTGCCTCTGCACCATCTCCAGTGACCGTACTTCACTGCCTTCAACCTCTTCTCCGGTCCAGGCCTAGCATTTTCTGATGGCATCTACAACCTCCGTCCCTAATGTATGTTTTTTGGCTTTTTCCTCTTTTTCTTTCCTATTCTTCGGTGTTCTTGGTTTTTCCACTACACGTTTTCTCATCGCCTTTCTTTTTTTTTTCTTTTTTTCTCCTCTATAGAACTTGAAGAACCAACTCTTCATTCCCGTCACTAGCCACCCTTCTTGCTATTTCTTGGGCCTGATGGGTTACTCTGACCCCATAGATATCATTAATGCCAAAACCTGCCAGATCCCATTTAAACACTCCCAAATGCTTTCATCTGACTGGAACTTGAGCTTTAGGGCTTTTTCTTCTCCTCTCCCTGGCTGGCGCGACTGGTATCTTAGGGTATTGGCCATCAACCGTGCATATTGGGATGAGATCGACATTAGGCACTGCATTGGCCTTTTCCTTGCCGAGCCTTACAAGAACGAGCCGATGCTGGCCACCGCCTGCTATTTTTGGTCGGACGCTTTGAACGCCTTCATTTTTGGCCATGGGTCGATGAGGCCCTCCTTACTTGATGTATTTTTCTTGACTTTCCTCAACATCGACTCATCGGACAATCCTCTCTTCTTTTGCTCCAAGCCGACCTATCACCATGATGTCAAATCCACTAGAGGCTAGAGCAAGTACAGTTTGAAGCACAATAAGAAAACCAGTCTTGTAGATGTCCGTGAGCATGTAGCTTTCCTCAACCTTTGGTTAGAGAGGATTGCATTTTGTGGATCTACCTTGGGTCCAACCTCCCACCTCCAATTCCTAGCCGAGCTGCTTTCCACAAACAAAAAGATCCCTCTGAACCGATACCTCCTTGGGGCCACCTACCACCTTCTTCACCAGGTATTGGCCAAGCTATCGGCTGGTGAGCTTGTCATCTACTTCGGCGGTCCTTGGTGGTTTTTGCAACTTTGGCTCAATGTTTATACTGCCAAAGTGGTAAATGATCCCCCTCTTGCCTTAATGCAATTTCCTTTTGATTTCTTTGAATCAACCGATCCCATTTATCGCCGATGCTCTTCTTTGGGTGAGGCAACCGCTGGACGCACCAGTTTCCGCATGTGCTCTGAATCCTTGAGCCTCTGCTTCAAGGGTTTTTATTCTGGATTTCCCGCCGCTCAGACCACCTGGTATCCCTTTGGGTACTAGTTAGAATACGAATGCTCCCATTAGTTAATCTTGACCGATGTGTGTCGAGACGAGGACTCTATCAACATCTTCAAAGCCTTGATCTCTCCTTGCCTCCTGCTCATAAATTTCATCATCGATAATCGAAAAGCCTGTTATGAATTCTACCAGCTGATGGTCTTCTTGAGGAAGTTAAGATTAGGTCAACTTCCCCCTTATCTTTTCTCATCGACTGAATCAAGGTTTGAGGTGAAGTTAAAGACAACATGGAGTACAATCGTCTTCTCCGCATGGCCGACAAGATCCCTCTTGGTGATCTGTCTTCCTATCAGCCTGCTGTGCGGTCTTTGCCGGTTTCACTCAATGGTGGGATGAGTGGAAATGACACCTTTTCAATTGTCCCTCAAAGATATATTGCGAGCCACTGCATCCCGGTTTTGACGACGAGACCCTCGACGTGAACACTTCGCCTTGTCCCCCTGTTTGTTCCAATTACCTCTCTATTTTTTTGCTCATTCTGCATATGTAGGAGGACAATCTTGACACCCTATCTGAGAGCTGAAGTGGTCAGCCGATACAGTATGGACCTATTATGGCCACCTCCTATCTGGATATCAGTGCCCTCACTCCGATGACCTAGATTAACAAGAGGTGGGTCAAGACTCCAGCACGTAAGCGTAAGGCATCAGACGTAGTGGTGCACCGATCCATTAGGGCCCGGGCCAGTCAAGCGACCCCGCCGTTTCCAACTCAGCCACCATCGTTAAACCTCCAATTTTACTTATGGCGCTGTTTTTGTGGAGCGTGTCTAATGTTTCCCTTGTTTTTGCAGCCATCACCGATCACTCCTTCGGCCACGTAGGTTCATGGTGGTAGCACCTTACCGGCAGCTGAAGCCTCCCGGTCAGCTTAGGTTTTATACCTATCTTTGCATCATGCACATCTTTTCCTTCGTATTCCTAATACCTGATACCTTCTTATTTCAGCCACCTCCTTCTCCTCTCGACGTCGAGTCACTGTATGTGACGTTCAATAATATGGATGATGATGTCGTTGAGACTTCACTGGCCCGTTGACGCTAAAATCGGCCGACAAAGCGCCAATCAACACCGACATCAGTTCAGCGATGCAAAAGCGCGTAGACGCCTAGGGATGGCCCCAAACGCCGCACGACGGTCATGCCACGTTCTGACGACCCTTGACCGTGACAAGGGGTATAGGGGTGGAGTCGCCAGGCAATCGAATCACACCTCAAGGGGACAACCCGATCAACCGAAGTGAAGGAAAATGATCAACCGACCAAGTCAGGTCGGTTGGACCGAGGGCTAAGGCGGTCGGACCGGCCTTATGGCGGTGGTCGGACCGGTAGTATAGAGAGGTGGCACACGAACCAGCCAAGATAGGAAACAGTTCGATCAGTGGCTAGCGGTCAGACCGGTCTTGTGCCGCCAGTCGAACCGACCCTTGCCAACACAGTCCGATCGGACTGGCTATAGTTGACCGGTCAGACCGACAATCAGGGCAGGGAATGCCCGCCTTGTCGGCTATTGACTCCTTGGTGATGGCTTGATGTAGGGTACTTAGTTGATGAATATGAAGACTTTCGACCCTGCAAAACACGTAAGATCAGTGGAAATTCGGCCTAGGGACCGAATTACTGGGGTAAATCGATAAAAACCCGTAACGAGGGTGAAACAGGATGTTGTCGGATCAAACCCAAAAAAAACTCATGATAACGTGATGAAATACAGACAATTTACTGCTCAAATCAATAAAGGGCTACCGCTAGAGTAAAAGAATTATGCTAGGGAAAGAAGTAGAGAGGAAATAGTAGATTGAAAGTAAAAAGAACGATTCAAACTAGTACTGCCAGGGGGCTTAAATTGGCCTTATCCCTTTATATAGGGGGTGGTCTTGCGAGAGTTGGAGGTTATCCACATCCCAGGGTGGTTAGAGATTGATTTGGGTATGAAATATCTTAGGTTTAAACAAAGTAACATGAAGATTTAGTTGTAATTAACTTGGACTCGGAGTGCTGGTATCTTGAAGGTCAGACCGACCATACATGGGAGGTCAGACCGGCCATGTATTGCTGGTCGAACCGGTTACACAACTAAGGTCGAACCGGCCATGTAGAAAAGGTCGGACCGACCTACGTGTAGAATTTCCAATCTCTTCCAAACTTGGCTAGCACTTATTCTACTCCAAATTGGTGCCAAATTTGGGTGTAAACACATGCCCCCTGCCTTTTGGCAAACTAATGAGCCAAAAGCACAATCTCTCAGGGCTAAGGATGATCACTACTATCGGCCATATGATTTCTCAAGTGCTTAACTGGGCTCTTAAGAAATACTCTTTGTTTGTTCATCTACCAAATCGTCCACCTCACGAATTAGGAGATCTAAATTCTTGAGGACGATTTGCATAACTCAATATAAACCCACGAACTAGGGGACTAAGCACTGAATTCCTCTATCAACTCGGCCTTTAGTACTGTTATAAGTCTTGACCTAGTCTTTTTGTGGGGATTCATTTTTTACTCAACGAGGATAGAAGCTTGTTTGTCAACCAACTTCGGTCTCCATACCTATCGCGACCCTGCTAAAACTTTGGCCTCGTTGAGCAAGCTACTCTTGAGCTCTTCAGCCTTCCTTTCTTTAAGGTGTTCGGCTCGAAAATGTTGTAAGCACCTCTTTTGTGACTTGGTCATACCTAGAGGTGCCCATGAATGTTGCGACTTTGTTCCCGGGGCTACAAACTTGATCTTGGAATTTTTAACCGAATGGGGAGTACCCGAATTGGCTTTGCCTATTTTACACTTGTTGTTGGTGACTTTCTGGTTACTATCAGTCAGACCAGCCAAGATAGGCCGGTTAGACCGGGTGTTGCTGGTCAGACCGGCCGTTGCTGGATGCTTGATAACTATCGGTCAGACTGACCATATGAGGCTAATCATATCGGTATGAGATGGTCGGCCGGACTTGCCCTAGGGCGTCGGTCAGAACTAGTGGTGTCACCTTCGGTAGCCTTCTCCGGGTTGCCTCCGTCTTGTTCCAGAAAGGCTCCTTCTGGGAGTGTAACGTCACGGGTACCCACTTTAATGCCAATGGCCTCAGAGACCCTACTCGGTACCTCTGTGTCCTCGCGTTTATCTCCTTTGTCTCTTCCCTTCGTCTTCAAAGACTTAGGCCGATTCTTTGTCTGAGCATGACCATCACTATTATTACGCCCTCGCCTATTTGCCGATCCTTGCTATTTCTTAGTGGAATGGTAGCTGGGGTGGCGAGAACGGCATCCATGGGGCAAAGTATTGACAAGGACAACCGTATTAGGGCATTGGGCATGCTCCCCATGACATTATTGGAAACCCATATGAATAGAATGGTGTTAAAGGCTCCAACGACTTAGGACTATAACCAAATCCTTTATTAGGAGTCAAATTTGGTCTTTCTACATTGCTAGGCTGATCATTCGCTCTTTGTTTGGTCATACATCCATACTTCTTTAAGATCATATCAAAAGTAACTCTCGGTCGCCTAGCCGTCTTGCCATCAAGCGGCTTCTCTTTTTCCATAGAATTATGTGTATCAGACCGAGGCTCTCCAAGTACAATATTCTCTCCTTTCATTGATTCGACCTGATCTGGCTGAATAAATACATTGGTGTTGTAATCAATACTAAGGAGAGAAGGACCATTCTCAAACTTCAATCGTCCTTCATTAATGGCTGATTGAACTCATTGTCAGAAAACATAACATTTATCAATATAATAAGTGTAAGAGTCATGCCACTTACAATATGTATGGTATCCTATCTCTTCCACTGATGGGATGACTTGACCTTCGTGCCCCCTGACATGTCCTTTCTCAAAGAGATAGTCGAATATTTTATCACACTTGATCAAATCAAAGGTATACTTACCTCCTGAACTCTTTCAAGGTGTTGGCTTCAAACTAAAGCACATGAATGGATCTCCTTCATTAGTCCAAGTCCATTCGGCTGTGTACATGTACACATCAAATTTCTTACTTTTGCCAGATGATTGCTCACCGGCATTCTCCTCTAAGTCATCCTTGGTTTTGTCCTTGTCCACGACTTGGCTTTCAATATCCAGAGTGCTTTGCAATACTTTACTAATATCCGTGAATGCTTGATCATGCATAGCTTCTTTAATGTGAACAAGCAAACCACCAAATGCAAGATTAGCCAAGTCTTTATCACTAATAGCCAAGTTAGAGCATCGACTTTTGGTATCTAGAATCCTTTGAATGTAAGAGTCAATGGTTTCATAGTTGGTTGCTTAATTGATCTCAAAGTATCAAAATGACATTCTATTTTATTAGGTGAGAATTGCATATGAAACCTTTGGACTAAATGTTCCCAAGTAAAAATAGAATTAGTGGGCAAAGACACAAACCATTCATAAGCAATTTCACATAAAGATAAAGGGAACAAGCTAACCTTATGCTCATTGCAACCACTTGCTTCACCGCTTTGGACTAAGAATTGTGCTATATGGTCATTCGTGGTTTCAGCACCGTTGCCGCTGAATTTTGTAAATTCTGACATTTCAAAACCTCAGGGAACCTACAATAATCAAAATATATAGGGTACGACTTTTGATTAATCCGATCCTTCAGCTCAACTTCTAAATACTCCCTGAGCATGGTATATACTTTCTTCCTCACAACTTCAGGCCTTGTATTGCTATGTTATTGCACTCTTGGCCTAGAGGGACAGGGCACAACAAGAGTGTGAGCAGGAGTGATCCGCTGGCCATGAGGACTAGCAGCAAGGTTATTATTTTGGATTGGCCTATAAGGTGTCCCAATGCTTGCTGGTGGTGCATACAAATAGATTGGATGTGTAGGGCTAATAGGGGGCACCGAAACAACATCGACAGGGCGAGAGTAGTATCCCTAAACCGACGTGGCATAGTGGGTCGCATGCCCAAGGCCATGCACATGTGGGGTAGTGAGGGGCACATTGGCACAGGCGGTGGTGGCGCTAAAAACGTTGCAGGACACGCGTCGGTTAGACCAGCCTGATGTAGTCGGTCATACTAACCATGCTTGTCTAGTCGGACCGGCCAACTAGGTCCGATCAGACCGACGTTTGTTGGGTGTGCTGTCGCACCACCCTGATGGCCGATTGTCGCCATTGGACATGCACCGGTCGGACCAGCCCAGCAGATGGTTAGACTGATCATTGTCGGCGGTACAGTGGTACCAGAGTGAAGGTTAGGCGCTATGGTCTGACATGCATCGGTCGGACCAACCAACCAGGTCTGCTCAGACCGACGTTCATCGGGTGTGCGGTCGCACCGACCTAATGGCTAGCTTCCATGGGCTAAAACACACCAGTCGGACCAGCCATTTGGCTAGTCAAACCGATAGGGGTAAGAGGGGCTTCATCCATGGAAGCCGAAGCTGCGGGCACGATATCTCTCCCCGTGCTCCCACCCATCCTACTGCGTATGCGATATACAGGCGGAGCACTAGCAATTTGAGTAGGGAAATAGCCTCGGAAAGGCTGAATCTTCTAAACATTGACTCTACCCTAGAGTCTACCTTGAGACCCGCACGATCAGTGAACGCAATGCTAAAAGATTCATCCACTTTGGAAGTTATATTTTGCTTAAGGTCTAGGGGAGTGAAGGAAGGATGGGAGGTTACCTTAGTTAGCATGGTGATGGTGATGGACCTGGCGTCATGCTTGACGAAGCCATTGCTCGTCTTGGCGTACCTCCCAAGCATGAGAGCTTGAAGCTCCTCTATCTTGGCTTGAATTTCTTCATGGTCATCCAGGGTGGGAAGGACGTTGTTCTCGTTGTCGATTTACGCACCCCCACCATGTTTGTTGCCATTTGGTTGTAGTAGATCTAGTCGTAGTAGTCGTACCCATTGCTGACGTGGTTGTTCTTGGCGTGTGCATCCCCAGCGGAGTCACCAAAAAGTGTGTTGACACTAAAATCATCCAACAAAGCACCAATCAACACCGACATTGATCCGACGATCCAAAAGCGCGTATACGCTCAAAGTAGCCCTCCAAACGTCACACAGCACCGACGCTGCGTTCCGATGACCCTCGGCCATGGCTAGGAGGTGGAAGTGGGTGGAGTCACCAAGCAATCAAACCGCACAACAAAGGGGTGATCTAATCGGCCGAATATAGATGAAATAGATCAAACTGGCCAAATAGGGCTGGTTGGACCAAATGTGAAGTAGGTAGTTAGACTGGCCTAAAGATGGTGGTCGTACCGGTGATGCAGGGGATGGCGCATGGACCGACCAGAAGGGAGAACAGACTAGTCGGGGCCAAGCGGTCAGACTAGCCTCGTGCTTTAGTTGGACTGGCCTGTGCCAGCATAGTCCGACCGGACTGGCCAACAATGTAGCGATCTGATCGGCTCACTAGCGATCGCGCCGACGAAGGTGGTTCGATGTAGGTATCTTTGGCGATGTAGACGAACACCTTAGCTCATACAAAACAAGTGAGATTTACAACAATTCGGCCTAGGGACTGAATTACTCAAAAGTAACCGATAGAAACCCGTACGGGGGTGAAATGACAGGTTTTCAGATCAAACCCACAAAGAACTCGCGATAACATGGCAAAATACAGACAATTTACTGATCAAAGTGACAAAGGGCTACTACTATGGTAAAATAATAATGCTAGGGCAATAAGTAGAGAGGAAATAGTAGATTGAAAGTAAAAAAGAATGATTCAAAGTAGTGCCGCCGTGGGGGACTTGAATCGGCCTTATCCCTTTATACAGGGGGTGGTCTTGTGAGAGTTGGAGGTTATCCACGTCCTAGGGTGGTTAGAGATTGATTTGGTATGAAATATCTCAGGTTTAAACAAAGAAACACGAGATTTAGTTGTAACTGACTCGAGCTCAGAGTGCTGGTACCCTGAAGGTCAGACCGGCCATACATGGGAGGTTGAACCAGCCATGTATTTCCGATTGGACCGGTTACACAACTAAGGTCGGACCGACCATGTAGAAAAGGTCGGACCAACCTCCGTGCAAACTTTCCAATCTCTTCCAAACTTGGCTAGCACTTATTCTACTCCAAATTGGTGCCAAATTTGGGTGTCAACATGGCAGTGGCTGCTGAAAGCGTTGCCGCCGAAGCAGTCGTGGTCGAGGTACCAGGGAGTACTACCATCGGTTCTAGTGAGTTAGTGACGGCCGATGACGTTGTCACCCCATCTGGTGCAGACACTAGTGGTTTGTGTATTGCTGTCGATGCTTCTTACCAGGTACCTTCCTCTGTTTTTTGACTCTTATCAGATGTTTATGGGACTCACATCGACCTCGAATGTTGTAGGCGTATGCTTCTATTGCTTTGCCTGCCCCTTAGGCCAATCTTGATGAAGGGAGCATGAGCCATCACCCCTTCCACCGATGGCACCCTACAATTGGCTAATCCTGCCATGCCGATCGACGTAAGTATCCTTTGTGTTTGATATGTCAACATGATTGCCCTTGATTTGTCTAACTTTTCCTTCCTTTCAGTACTTCATCCAGAAATTCCCCTTTGATATCGGCCCATGTCTTGAGGATGAATATGTCGCCAATGCCCCTCCATCACTGCTGTTCAACTGCTTCAAGAAGTAAGAAAGGTCTTGTCAGACTTACTACATCGCCTGTAGGACCTAGTAGACATCTTGATCAATGATTCAAGCCCGATATGGGCTTGTTTAAATGATATCCTAAACTCCCTCTCCCCGGAGCTAGTCAACGCCCTCATGCCAGCCGCGTTCTTGGAGTATCATCAGCCATCATTTTAGTGGGATTTTTAGCAGATGGCCGACCGTGCGAGCTACGTGTCGTAGCTGGAGGCGGCCAAGACCCACGACGAGGTGATACTTGCTGAAAGAACTCTCTTGAATAGTCTTCACAGTGAGTCATCGCCCATGTCGCTACATCTCAAGAAGCTGAAGGCGGAGGAGGTCGACATGTCTTTAAGGGTGGAAGGGGTCCGAACAAGGATAGCCAATGAAGAGAGCACTCTGGCCTCTTTTCCAAATCGGATCCAATCCTAAGAGCATCACCTCACTGGTGCTATTTGCCACACGTAATGCCGTCGTTAGATATGTCTCTGGCTCAGATGTCGAGGATCAGCTCGTACTCCATAGTTTAGATTCCATTGGGCTACGAGCAATCGAGGCTATCCGTCACTGTCTTTAAACTTGTTTTGTCTTGGATTGCCGAATGTAACCTATGAACTCTATATTTTTGTGTTATATTACCATTGATTATCTGAATTTGCCTTGTATTTTCTTATGTCTAAGGATGATGATTTACCATCGGCCATCTGAAGGCGATACAATCAGTATTGTCTGTTTCTATGTTCTGTGTAGATCCTTAGGCACTTATCCAAACGCTCAGGAAATACTTCTTTAGATACTTTCCATTCAATGCTTTCCAAACACTTCTGCATCTAAACCTTCAAGTAGATAGGTGTTACCAGTCACGAGTCGGTGTATCCTGAAGGGTCCTTCCTAATTAGGTGACCATTACTGGACCGATTGTCCTTAGACTCGATCGATAGGATCAGTTTCCATACAAGATCTCCTTCTTCGAACGACTTGGGCACTACCTTTTTATTATAGTACCTGGCAACTTTGGCTTTGTTTTCCTCAATCCTTTCAAGGGCTCTCAATCGGATCTGCACTAGGTCATCTAAGTCATATGTATATAAGTTATAATAATCATCGACTATAAGTTGGTCTTGTAGAGCTATCCTTCTTGAGTCGATATTACCTTTCCAAGGAAGTACCGCTTCATGGCCATAGACCAATTGATACAACAACACCTGAGTAGTCCCGTGACGCGCCATGCGATAAGCCCAAAGTTCTTCCGATAGAGTCCGATGCCAACACTTCGGCTATTTGTTGATCTTTCGCTTTATCAACTTGATCAGGCTCTTGTTGGATGCAATCTTCCACCATGGTCAGCCAAAAGTAACCTTCTCTCCGGAGTAGCCATTTCATTTTCTGGGCCGACTGGTATGTCCAACATATACCATCATGTACTTCGCACTTCACTTTGGCTTCATCGGCATTTATGCACTTGAGGAGGATTCCATTTGTTGTCCGATAGTATAGATCCTTGCCGAGTAGCACATACTTTGTAGCTTGGTATGTGAGCTTCCTCGGCGCCGATGTTGAAGGATTTTTCAAATACATGACAATGACATACCTACAATCATCGACGTCCAGTTCTACGATTTCCACCTTGATCGATCTGGCCATTGTAGGACCTAGAGTAGCGACTAGGGGGGGGTGAATGGGTGCCTCAACAAATCCTTTTGAATCGATGGCCTACCCTTAACACCCAACGCTCCTCAAAAGATAACTAGTAGAGAGAAACTAAATTTTCACAGAATTACCACAGACAAACCAATGCTATCACTCTCCTATTAGATATGATGTGATGAGACAGTCTGAGAAATCACAAGCACTAAAAATAATCTAGCCTAAAAATGACCGGTGGTCTAAACAAAAGACACCACCACAGTGCTCAAAGGTAGATTAAGTTTACTCAGATCAAATGACATCTCCACAAAAGTTTCACCAAATCAACAATAATCCATCAAACACATACAAAACATCCACAATTCATAGGAAGTACACAAATATGAGAAAGCACAATATTTAATGCATTTAATCTAGACTAAAATAAATGCATTAAATAAAATGTGCTCACATTAGACAACATCAAAAGGAAGTCCTCCAGAAAAAACTGTGATGGGGGAGTGGTCCCGATCTTCCGCTAGGTAAGGGATAAACTTGGGTTGGTGGAGAATCTCGACGTTGGCGATCCAAGGCTCCGGTCCGGCGGATCAAAACCTCGCAATCGTTACACCACTGTCTCCGTTGGTTATCAACCACGCAGAACGCGATTGACCTCGCCACGAAGGCTAATTCCTGCAAGCGAACCCAAGAACACAAGAAAGAACAGGAAGGATACAAATCGAATGCCAAATCACAGACAAACGAAGATAAGTTGAGGTTTCACAGACGCCAATGCGGCAGCCAATCGGTCCGGCGCAAGAGGCGGGATCTAAACACAACAGTGTAGATGCAACAAAGCAAAACCTAACCCTAGAAGTGTCTGGCGTGAGGATATATAGGGCGGCGGCCTGTGGAAGGGGAACAAACTTGGGCTGTGGGCTAGAAGACGTACAGACTCAGATTATGGCCAACACGGCCCAGTTCTGTCACGCAGGACTGTTTTAAATACACAGGACGACTCGAGACTCCAAATGAGGTGAAACCAACGGCAAACGATCCGTCTTCTCCTTAGCTTTCCAAAAAGTCCAAGAACGCGCCAATCGGACTTCGTATGAGGAAGTTATGCCCATTTTGGTGCAGGGTGGTCGATGTAGTCCGAACCAGCGAAATCTTGACTTCAAACATCCGTGCGGCTCCGTCTTGAACTCCAATTCTTCTATTCCATTTCCCATGTTCCTAAGAAACAAAATATCACTAGTATTCAGTAGCATCCCATCCAAACAAATATTGACATAGTTGCTAAGGAAAGAATTAACCTCATGGTTCAAGCGACGGGCACAGACGCGTGTGATTCGTCCTAGTAACTGAATTGTAGGAGGAGGCTCTGTGTGTGTATCATGTGAAGTGATGTCCTCATCATCCTCCCCTTCTTGCATTGGAGTCGTCCTCGACTCAAGCTCATCTTCATCTCCCAAATAGGGTTTTAAATCTGAAATGTTAAATGTGGGGCTAACCCCAAAAGCTGCAGGCAACTCAAGCTTATATGCATTGTCATTTATCTTCTCAAGCACACGGAAAGGACCATCAGCACGGGGCATCAATTTAGACTTTCGTAAATCAGGAAAACGATCCTTGCGCAAGTGCAACCAAACAAGATCACCTGGTTCAAATGTTATCTCTTTTCTACCCTTACTACCATAAGCACGATATTTCTCATTCATTTTCTCTATGTTTGCTTTAGTAGTTTCATGCATCTTAAGTAATAATTCAGCACGTGTAGTAGCATCAAAATTCAAGTTTTCAGATGGTGGTAATGGCAGCAAATCAATAGGAGCACGCGGATTAAAGCCATAGACCACTTGAAACGGACTTACCTTAGTAGTGGAGTGTACTGACCTATTATATGCAAACTCAATATGAGGTAGACACTCTTCCCAAAGCTTCAAGTGGGTCTTCAAAACAGCCCTCAACATGGTGGACAATGTGCGGTTGACGACCTCCGTTTGTCCATCCGTTTGGGGGTGACAAGTAGTAGAAAACAGCAGCTTCGTCCCCAACTTATGCCACAACGTCCTCCAAAAATGACTTAAGAATTTGGCATCACGATCTGAAACGATGGTATTGGGAACTCCATGCAAGCGTACGACCTCTCTGAAAAACAAATCAGCAACATTTGTAGCATCGTCGCTCTTGTGACAAGGTATAAAATGCGCCATTTTAGAGAAACGATCTACCACCACAAAAATACTATCTCTCCCCCTCCTAGTTCTAGGTAACCCTAACACAAAATCCATAGAAATATCCTCCCAAGGTACACTAGGAACGGGCAGAGGCATATAAAGACCATGTGGGTTTAGTCGGGACTTAGCTTTATTGCAAGTAGCGCATCGTGCCACATAGCGCTCAACATCTCGTCTCATCTTAGGCCAATAGAAGTGGGTGGACAGCACATCTTCAGTTTTCTTTGATCCAAAATGACCCATCAAACCACCACCATGTGCTTCCTGCAATAACAACAAGCGAAGAGAGCTAGCCGGTACACATAACTTGTTAGCACGAAAAAGATATCCATTATTCAGCACATATTTGTTCCAAGCACGGACATCTGTACAATTTGCAAAAGCATCTTTGAAGTCCAAATCAGTAGCATACATGTCCTTCAATGTTTCTAAACCAAAGATCTTATAATCAAGTTGAGAAAGCAATGTATAACGTCTAGACAAAGCATCCGCAATCACATTATCTTTCCCTTTCTTATGCTTAATGATGTATGGAAAAGTTTCAATAAATTCTACCCATTTAGCATGTCGTTTATTCAGATTTGCTTGACTACGTATATGCTTCAATGCTTCATGATCCGAATGAATAATAAACTCCTTAGGCAAAAGGTAATGTTGCCAAGTTTCAAGCACACGCACTAAGGCATATAATTCCTTATCATAGGTAGAATAGTTCAACTGTGGGCCATGTAATTTCTCACTAAAATAGGCCACGGGTTTACCTCCTTGCAGCAGCACACCTCCTAATCCAAAACCACTAGCATCACATTCTAACTCAAAAGGCTTACCGAAGTCGGGTAACTGAAGTAGAGGTGCATGTGTAAGGCGATCCTTGAGTGTGGCAAAGGCTTGTTCTTGTGCTGGTTCCCAAGTAAAAGTAACTCCCTTCTTGGTCAACTCATGTAAAGGACCGGCTATGGTGCTGAAATCTTTCACAAAACGCCGGTAGAAACCTGCAAGACCAAGAAAACTACGTACCTGTGTGATAGTTTGGGGTTGCGACCAGCTGTTGATTGCTTCTACCTTTGCCGCGTCGACCTCAATACCCTGTGAAGTGACAACATAGCCAAGAAACACAACTCGATCCGTGCAAAACGTGCACTTCTCAAGGTTACCAAACATTCTAGCTTCACGGAGGGCAACAAAAACAGCACGTAGGTGTTCAACATGTTCAGTGAGAGACTTGCTATAAACCAAGATATCATCAAAGTATACAACCACAAAGCGTCCTATAAAGTGCCGTAGGACTTCATTCATCAAGCGCATGAAGGTACTAGGTGCATTAGTAAGTCCAAAAGGCATGACAAGCCACTCATATAATCCAAACTTTGTTTTAAAAGCAGTTTTCCATTCATCACCTAGTTTCATGCGAATTTGGTGGTAGCCGCTACGGAGATCGATCTTAGAAAAGATAATGGCACCACTAAGCTCATCAAGCATGTCATCCAATCTAGGAATAGGGTGTCGATATCGAATGGTGATATTATTAATAGCACGACAATCAACACACATGCGCCAACTACCATCTTTCTTAGGTACCAAAAGAACGGGTACTGCACAAGGACTAAGGCTTTCACGGACGTACCCACGATCAAGAAGGTCCTGTACTTGGCGCTCAATTTCTTTTGTCTCCTCCGGATTGGTACGGTACGCTGCACGATTAGGAAGAGACGCTCCCGGGACCAAATCAATTTGGTGCTCGATGCCGCGTATCGGTGGCAGCCCGGGTGGTATCTCAGCAGGAAAAACATCATTAAACTCCTGCAAAAGGTCAGTGACTGCAACAGGAACAGTGCTAGGAATGTTCGCAAGTGAAAACAACACGTTTGTGCAAATCAAGCCATATAGCAAGGGAGTATCATCACAAATTTCAGCAAGGTCAGTTTTAGTTGCAAGCATGACATGTCCTTTCAGATTAATAACTTGTGATGAAGAAGGAGAAGCAATTTTATCTTTCTGTTGCCTCAAAAGTGTCTTAGCTACTTGCTGATTTTCAGAAAGTTGTTTGCCCTTTTGTGCATCCCTAGCATGTTTTTCTTGTTCAAATTTTACAATTTCAGCAGGAGTCATAGGAAGCAATGTAACTTTCTTTCCTTTGTTCATAAACGTATACTTATTGCTCCTACCATGGTGTGTAGCATCAGTGTCATACTCCCAAGGTCTACCAAGTAACAGAGAACATGCTTGCATTGGTACTACATCAAAATCAGCAACTCCTAAGTATGTACCAATGGCAAATTTGATGTGAGCAGTTTGTGTTACCTTGACCTTACCGCTATTGTTGAACCACTGCACATGGTAAGGGTGCGGATGCGCACGTGTGGGAAGTTGAAGCTTCGTTACCATGTTGAGGCTCACCAAATTGTTGCAACTACCACTGTCGATGATGACACGTACACGGCGGTCATTGACGAGGAAGAAGGTCTGAAACAGATTGTTCCGTTGTGCCCGGTCGTCCTGCTCCATGTGAGTGCTTAAAACACGTTGTACAATAAGTGCTTCATGGTCGGCATAGGTATCCGATGTAAAAACAGCGTCATCATCGGATGTATCATCATCTCCTGCAATGTTAGCAGCAAGTGCATATTCATCTTCAACATCACTAGCACTTACATAGCCACCGTCTTCCGTAGCAATATAAGCCCGCTGACTAGGGCAGTCTTTCATCACATGGCCAAGTCCTTTGCATCTGTGACACTGGATCGCTGCAGAACGCGCAGTAGAGGCTGCCGAGGAGGTGGGCTTGGCTGGCGCCTTGGATGCTACAGTCTTGGAACTCTCAACCTGGGCTGTAGATGTAGAAGGTGCTGATGTAGCCGCCGGTCGAGAAGGGGGTGCGGGTGGTCGTTGCTGCTGCCCACTAGAGCGTGAAGTAGCACCACCAATGTTGGTCCTCATGCTGCGTTGTGGTTGTTGGCGACCCTGCAATTCTTTTTCTGCAAGCATAGCAAGGTGGAAAAGACGAGTGATAGTATTGTATTCTTTATAATCAATGATATCCTGAATTTCACGTCTTAAACCACCATAAAAACGGGCCATTTTATCCTCATTGTCCTCCTCAATTTCAGCACGCATGCAACCTATTTGCAACTCCTGATAATACTCCTCTACCGATTTATTTCCTTGGTTTAGGCGCTGCAATTTTTTTCTCAAATCACGTTTATATGAAGGAGGGACCCATCTACCACGCATTTGCCGTTTTAACATATCCCAAGTTTGTGGTTCATTGCCAACCTGAACTATTTCAGTCCACCAAAGAAGAGCATATCCAGTGAAGTCACTAGTAGCTAAACGCACGCGGTGGATAGCAGGAACCATGTGAGCATTAAATTTTTGTTCGACTGACATCTCCCAATCTAAATATGCATCTGGATCATAGGTGCCAGCAAAAGGAGGTACTGAAAATTTTACCTTAGAGTAGGGATCATTGTTCCTGTGGTTGTCATTGTTACCTCGTGGAGGGCGGTTGCGGTGGCCGCCCATACCTTGACGGTTGAACTGAAGGCGATGATGTGCAGCCTCGTCAGGGTCAATGGCATTGTTTCCGGCATAGGATAGGTCGTCTTCAACTTCAATATGATCGTCTTCCTCTTCAACATGTTCATCGTTGGCTCGTGCAGCAGGCAATCGTGTTTCCAAGGCAGTCATCCGGTCTACTAGGTCAGCCACAGTACGTGCGAGACGTTCGATGGAATGTTGGGTCTGCCGCTGAGACTCTAGTAGAGCACGTCGTGAGACACATTCATTAAAATCAGATGGAGGGGTGCCGCTGTTATCTGCCATGTTAGTGAAAGACAAAACAACAAAGAATAATCCTGGTGGAAAAACAGCTAGGTGGGGTGCTGGATGTGTGGTGGAAGCAATTCGTCAAACACCTTACCCACGCTTGCAAGTGTTCTTACCACGCCGCAGTGAGGTCACCGGTCTACAGGTGATGAACCAAGTGGAGGATGGTGTACAATTGCAAGGAATGAACCTGTCCTGACCAAGAGAAATGTGTAGCTTGGAAGGCAAGTGAGTAGCAAGGATTAGCGATAATAATAACAGTTAAACCAAGTTCAATAAGTATTCCCTAGTACTCGTCAAAGTTGCTGACCGTAGTGCTCCCAAAGTGAAAGTTCAAGTAATAGAGGGAAACTATGTGCCCAAAAATCAAAAAGGAAGCAAAAACAGGTCAAAATCAGCTCTCTATAGATCGGACAAGGGATCGGACAAGAGATCGGACAAGTGATCGGACAAGGGTATGTGCAAAATTTTTTTTCTTTTTTTTTTCTCTGCTGCTGTTCGGATCGGACAAGAGTTCGGACAAAGGTTCAGACAAGAGATCGGACAAGCAGCAAACAGCCAAAGACTGCCTCAGATTGGACAAGAGTTCGGACAGGAGTTCGGACAAGAGTTCGGACAAGCAACTAACAGCCCGCTTCTCTTTTTTTTTTAATATTTTTTTCCCTTTTTTTTCACTCTATTTTTTTTTGAAACAAGGATGACCAGAGGAGTAACCACAAAAATTGGCACCTACAACTGAGGTGGGATGTGGCTCACAAAAATTCAAACAAGTTCGCTGTCCGGCGAGCAAAAACTTTGTCCAATTTTTTTCTTTATCTTCCCGATTTTTTTGGCGATTTTGGTGAGGGCTAACCGACCTTTGTGGGTTAGGGTACCCTCCAAATTGAGTCAGGAACACACTCAAAACATTTCAGATTTTTCTGCCAAACGAGCGAAAAGTTATGCCTGTTTTACTGAAGGGGGGTCACAAAGAGCAGATGTGGAAAACAAATAGGGTTGCGGAAGGGGGGGTTTCGGTGGGGAATTTTTTTTTCTGAGACACAAGAACAACTACTACTCAAACGACACAGAGGGATGACTAAACCAGCAACAAGACTCGACCAAGAACACGAACTCAACAAAGTTAAAACTGAAATTAAAATCGCAAGGCACAAAGGGGGTTCTCGGTGGGGAATTTTTTTTGGTGCGGTTTTCTGAACTCTGGGTAAAACAAAAACAGATCGAGATTACCTAACGGGAAATCTGAGCTCTGATACCAGCTGATGGGGGAGTGGTCCCGATCTTCCGCTAGGTAAGGGATAAACTTGGGTTGGTGGAGAATCTCGACGTTGGCGATCCAAGGCTCCGGTCCGGCGGATCAAAACCTCGCAATCGTTACACCACTGTCTCCGTTGGTTATCAACCACGCAGAACGCGATTGACCTCGCCACGAAGGCTAATTCCTGCAAGCGAACCCAAGAACACAAGCAAGAACAGGAAGGATACAAATCGAATGCCAAATCACAGACAAACGAAGATAAGTTGAGGTTTCACAGACGCCAATGCGGCAGCCAATCGGTCCGGCGCAAGAGGCGGGATCTAAACACAACAGTGTAGATGCAACAAAGCAAAACCTAACCCTAGAAGTGGCTGGCGTGAGGATATATAGGGCGGCGGCCTGTGGAAGGGGAACAAACTTGGGCTGTGGGCTAGAAGACGTACAGACTCAGATTATGGCCAACACGGCCCAGTTCTGTCACGCAGGACTGTTTTAAATACACAGGACGACTCGAGACTCCAAATGAGGTGAAACCAACGGCAAACGATCCGTCTTGTCCTTAGCTTTCCAAAAAGTCCAAGAACGCGCCAATCGGACTTCGTATGAGGAAGTTATGCCCATTTTGGTGCAGGGTGGTCGATGTAGTCCGAACCAGCGAAATCTTGACTTCAAACATCCGTGCGGCTCCGTCTTGAACTCCAATTCTTCTATTCCATTTCCCATGTTCCTAAGCAACAAAATATCACTAGTATTCAGTAGCATCCCATCCAAACAAATATTGACATAGTTGCTAAGGAAAGAATTAACCTCATGGTTCAAGCGACGGGCACGGACGCGTGTGATTCGTCCTACTAACTGAATTGTAGGAGGAGGCTCTGTGTGTGTATCATGTGAAGTGATGTCCTCATCAAACTGTGTCACCTAAAGACGTATGTGGTTGACGCCGGAAAAAAATCTTTAAATCGTCTGCAAACTGGTTGATGTCGGCTTTGTCTCGTCCTTGGGGGATATCAGTTTCCCAAGCCACCACCTAGTGGTTCGAAAACCACCCCACCTTATCATCAGGGTGAGGTTCCTCTAGAACATAATCCTTTTTCTCTTGTTTAAGAACAATTCTCAAATTTCGATACCAATCAATAAAGTTTGTTCCATATAATTTCCCACGTTCAAGAATAGATCACAAATTAAAAACTAGAGTGCTCTTAACAGTACAAGTAGTAGGTGCCACAATCTACAAAATATTAAATGCAAGATTTAGTACCATGCAATGTTTATCTTCTATGTAATAAAAGATGTTCCACTATTTTAAACCAAGTCGCATTCCCTCTAATGACTAATAGTGGCGCAAGATCTATGGTCACGCTATCTCCTAGTGAGCTTTGGCATCACTACTAGAAGATAGTTGACATAGGTAAGCAACTCCTTGCTAATCACATCGTATGTGACTCTTGTCGTTGGAGAAGCATCCAATGCTCAACCCCAACTCCTATGATCCAAGGCCCAAAACTGTTTTGATAGCCTCATCAAGTGAACCAACACTATGCATGTAGAAGTTCGACTTCCACCCCAACTGGTCGAGATAAAAGACATCACCATACTTTGGCAGACCCACTATCAATGAGCACGAACTTTGGTCAGTGCATCTATTGGGAAGATCATTAACACTTAATTTTCTGAGGGAAAACAATTCTAGCACTGTAACGTCCCTAGCACACACGAAACATGCAAAAATAGAATAACAGGAACAAAAGAAAGCATCACATGCAATCATATTAACTGTGTCATAGTATGGCCTTCTTCTCATGGCGATCTCCATCTCCATGGCTCTATCTCCATACATGAGGGATCCAGATCGAACACTACACACGTAGGCTATGATACCACTATTGGGGAATAAGGGAGATACGCTAGCCGGCAAATTCAAAATTTACGCCCTAAGCCCAAGACTCATGGACGTGCGAGATCATGGATCGGTACCTTCTAGCATGAGACGCGCTAGGTGCAACGAAAGAAAATTTCGGAGTAGCGCATCAAGCCTATACTCACTTCATCCTTGTCATCAAGCCTAATAAAAGATGTTCCACTATTTTAAACCAAGTCGCATTCCCTCTAATGACTAATAGTGGCACAAGATTTATGGTCACACTATCTCCTAGTGAGCTTTGGCATCACTACTAGAAGCTAGTTGACATAGGTAAGCAACTCCTTGCTAATCACATCGTATGTGACTCTTGTCGTTGGAGAAGCATCCAATGCTCGACCCCAACTCCTATGATCCAAGGCCCAAAACCATTTTGATAGCCTCATCAAGTGAACCAACACTATGCATGCAGAAGTTTGACTTCCACCCCAACTGGTCGTGATAAAAGACATCACCCTACTTTGGGAGACCCACTATCGATGAGCATGAACTTTGGTCAGTGCAGCTATTGGGAAGATCATTAACACTTAATTTTCTAAAGGAACACTATTCTAGCACTGTAACGTCCCTAGCACACACGAAACATGCAAGAATAGAATAACAGGAACAAAAGAAAGCATCACAGGCAATCATATTAACTGTGACATAGTATGGCCTTCTTCTCATGGCGATCTCCATCTCCATGGCTCCATCTCCATACATGAGGGATCCAGATCGAACACTATGCACGTAGGCTCTGATACCACTATTGGGGAATAGGGGAGATACGCTAGCCGGCAAATTCAAAATTTACGCCCTAAGCCCAAGACTCATGGATATGCAAGATCATGGATTGGTACCTTCTAGCACAAGACACGCTAGGTGCAATGAAAGAAAATGTCGGAGTAGTGCATCAAGCCTATCCTCGCTTCGTCCTTGTCATCCTTCGTAGATCTGATCGATGAAGATGACGTAGTCGTTCACATGTAGATGTCCACGAGCATCGCTATTGGAGCAATGCCTCCACGGAGTCCACACGTACAAGGGTGGAAACCTCCCACGATAACGTGCTAGCACCGCACGCGATAGACGGGGATCCTTGACCTCAACGATTGAGATCAAGAAAGGGAGGAGAGAACTCTTTGGTGGCTAGGTCTAATCTAGGTTTATTCCTTGTTCCAAGACGTCCTCCTCCTCTCCTTTTATAGGGTTGATAGACCCTTGGTCGTGCATATCTCGAAACCCTAAAAATCATAACAGATCCAATTTGTTTGCCCACGTCAGAACTTCAGATCCTAGATCAGAACATTCGATAGGGTATTTTAGGTCTCTCGATACAGTACGACACGCAACAGATCCAACCTGTTATCGCCCACCTCAGAACTTCCGATAGCATATTGGAACTTCCGATCAGTACAAAATCCCTCGATTCTGAACCAGAACTTCTGGCTCATCGTTACTTCCGATACCATATCAGAACTTCCGCATCAACATTTGCTCTCTGTATCGAGACTAGAAAATAACCGGAACTTCCAATACCTCCTATCGGAACTTCCGATACACAAAATTTTCTTGGGCCTATCCTTCAGTTCCTCTTGGTTGCTCTTGCCCAGATCCATTAGAGTCATTGAGGTCAATTCAAATTTCGATCCTTCAGCTCGGCCGACCTCTTGAAAGTCCAGTTGCAGCCCTCGCACTCTGTCCCAAGCAAATGCTACATTCTAGGCTTGGGCCCCTGCTACCAACTCCGACAGCTGCTCAGTTACCTCTTAGCATAGCTCCTGCTAGTGATAAATCTGGGTTCTCCCAAGAGGGGTCGTTAGGCATTCATATCACTCGGCGGGATTCAAGTATCATGCATGTCGCCGCTTCGGACATTCCGGGGCCTATCGGCTCTTGTTTGGCTCGGCGCCTTTGTCCCGCTCATGAAGACCAATGGATTTCTGCCAGACATAAATTTTGGTGGAGAAAGAAACAACGAAACAATTTGGATCTAGCTATCAATATTGCTCCCCAGCATCCAGTGCGACCTCATATTAGCCTATGGCAGAAAAAGTTCCTACAAGCCATGCGAGGTAAATGTTTGAATTGTTTATCATAGGTCTTAAGGGCATGTTTTAGAACCAGTCAAGGGCATAAAGATACAATGTGTCTAAATGCTTGTTTGGTAGCAGGCTGGCTAAAGAGAGCGTAGTGAGCCCTCACGTGATCAAGGTGATTGGTTGCGTAGAGGCTCTAGAGAGACTGGGCACTCCACTTGATCCATACCTAGCTATTGATGTCATTCTCTAGTCGCTCCCACTGATCTTTGAGCCGTTCATCATGAATTATAACATGGTTGGACCTTAGTTACAATGTTCCCGGAACGACTGGAACGAGGTACGGGAACGAGGAACAGGTTACGCCAGTTTCGAAAACATGGAACGAGTGGGGTATACTGCTCACCATCGTTCCAAACAGATATGGAATGATTGTATGGAACGATGTGCCTGGAATGAGGAACATGTTCCCAACTTATGATTAACAAAATAGTGGAAATTATGTATAAAATATATGCAAACATAACACTTTAACCCAAATTAGATATTAGATAATAATTGTTAATAGTATCTTTTCTTGAAAGAACAACTAATAATTATATAACAGCAGAAACGAAATCAATTCTATAAACTTCTAGATAGAAGAATCTTCGAGATCAATATCTAGATCAAAACGATGTTCCGCCTTCGTCCCCTGCGTCCCCGCCAGCTCGTTCCGTTCCACGTTCCAGAACGAAGTTCTCGGAAAAGGGAATGGGGGCATGTTCCATGTTCCATGTTTCTAAGGGTTGGACTTGAGAAGACACTAGCTGATTTGCATGAGATGCTTAAAACTGCTGAGGAGAGTATCATGAAGTCTCCTAATCAAGTGATAATGGTTTAGAAGAAGGGCAAGACGAGGAGGAGGAAAAAGGCTAAGACTACATATTCGATCTCTTGTATGAAGTCTAAACCGACTGAAAAGTACAAGTCTTGTCCTGCCAACTCTGATGTGTGCCACAATTGCCACAAGACTAGGCATTGGAAGCGCAATTACAAGATGTACCTGGAAGAGAAGAAGAACAAGCAGGGAAGTGGGACTTCCGATTTAGGTATTAATGTTATTGAAATTAATCTTGCTACTCGTCCAAATGATTCATGGGTATTTGATACCGGATTGATGATTCATACTTGCAAATCATTTTAGGGGCTGAGTAAAGTAAGAAAGTATGCAAGTGGCGAGCTGGATATCCGTGTCGAAAATGGTGCAAAGGTTGCAGTGTTGGCCGTCAGTGTTTATTCATTATTGCTACCATCAGGACTAGTTTTGGAGTTAAATAATTGTTATTTCATTCCTGCCTTAGGCAGAAATATTATCTCTTCTTCATGTTTAGAGGAAGATGTTTTTGAATTCGTAATAAAGAACAAGAGTTGTTCAATATTTTCGAATGGCATGCTCTATGGTGTTTGTCCATTAGTGAATGGATTGTATATTTTGAGTCTTGACGATGCACAAGTTTATAACATTAGTACTAAGAAACAACGACTCAATGATTTGAATCCTACCTATGTCTAGCATTGTCGTTTGGGTGATATAAATGAGAAGCGCATGCAGAAGCTCCATAGTTATGAACTTTTGGAGTCATTTGATTTTTAATCATATGACACATGTGAGTCTTGCTTAGTTGGCAAAATGACAAAGATGACTTTCACTAGACAGAGTGAGAGGGCGAGTGAGCTATTGGCCATAGTTCATACTGATGTGTGTGGACCAATGAGTCACACGGATAGGAGAGGCTTTCAATACTTTATCACTTTTACTAACGACTTTAGTATATATGGCTATGTCTACTTGATGAGGCATAAGTGGGAATCCTTCGAAAAGTTCAAGGAGTTCCAGAATGAAGTACAACATCATACGGGCAAGACAATTAAATTTATATGATATGCTCATGGGGGTGAATATTTGAGCCATGAGTTTAGTGATCATTTGAAGTAGTGTGGAATTGTTCCACAACTGACTCCACCCGGCATGTCCCAATGGAATGGGGTGTCTAAGCGGATAAACCACACTTTATTGGATATGGTGTAGTCCATGATGAGTCACACTGATCTTCCATTATCCTTTTGGGGTCACGCTCTTGAAACCGTAGCTTTCACGATTAATAGAGTTCCATCTAAGTCAGTAGAAAATACACCATATGAGATATGGTCTAGGAGGTGTCCCAGTTTGTCTTTTCTAAAGATTTGGGGATGTGATGCGTATGTCAAATGTACGACGTCTGACAAGCTCAGTCCTAAGTCTGACAAGTGCTTCTTTGTGGGGTATCCTAGGGAAACCAAAGGATACTATTTCTATAATAGAGAAGAGGGCAAAGTGTTTGTCGCTCGGAATGACATATTTCCTTAGAAAGAGTTTCTCTTGAAAGAGGTTAGTGGGAGTACTTTGCATCTCGAAGAGGTTCGAGAGCCACTGGAAAGTTTTCCAAATCCCACTGAACTAGAGTAGGAGGCGCAAGCTATTGCAGACCATGTTATAGATGCGCTAGCCCCATGAAAGTCTGGGAGAGTAGTCCATGCGCCAGAGAGGTACATGTTCTTGACCACTTGGCATTGTGACATCTTGTTGTTAGACAACAACGAGCCCAAGACCTATGCGGAGAAATGGCTTGCAGCCATTGGATCAGTTGGAGTCCATGCGAGAGAACCAAGTTTGGAACTTGGTTGATCCACCCAATGGTGTAAAAACTATTGAGTGTAAATGTATCTTTAAGAAAAAGATAGACGTTGAAGGAAATGTTCACATCTATAAGGCACGATCAGTGGCAAAAGGTTTTAGACAGATTCAAGGTGTTGATTATGATGAAACATTTTCACCCGTCATAATGCTTAAGTCTATTCGGATCATCCTAGCAATTGCTGCATTTTTTGATTATGAGATATGGCAAATGGATGTCGAGATGGCTTTCCTAAATGGAAACCTAACTGAGGATGTGTACATGACATAGCTTGAAGGTCTTGATGGTTTGGGAAATGCTGGGAAAGTTTACAAGTTGCTAAAGTCCATTTATGGATTGAAGCAAGCTTCTCAGAGTTGGAATCTTCGTTTTGATGAGGTAGTCAAAGGGTTTGGCTTCATTAAGAACGAAGAAGAGCCTTGTGTTTACCAAAAGGTTAGTGGGAGCTCACTCGTATTTCCTGTCTTATATGTCGATGCCATATTGTTGATCAGAAATGACATTGCTCTCTTGAATGCTGTCAAGACTTCATTGAAAAATAGTTTCTCAATGATATATCTTGGAGAGGAAGCATACATTCTAGGCATAAATATCTTTAGATATAGATCAAAATGGTTAATTGTATTAAGCCAAAGTATGTACATTGACAAGGTTTTTGAAATAGTTTAAAATGCAAAATTCTAAGAAGGGTTTTTTGCCAATGTCACATGGCATTTCTCTTAGTAAGACTCAGTGTGCTGTGACACCTAGGGAACTAGAGAAGATGAGTGCGATCTCGTATGCCTCCGCAATTGGATCCATCACGTATGCCATGCTGTGTACACGCCTAGATGTGTCATATGCTCTAAGTGTCATGAGCAGGTACCAATCGAACCCGGGTGAAAGTCACTGGGATGTAGTAAAGAGTATCCTCAAGTACTTGAGAAGGACTGGGGAAATGTTCCTAGTATATAGTGGTGAAGAGGAGCTCATTGTAAGTGGTTACACGGATGCTAGCTTTCAGACCGATAAAGATGATTCTCGATCACAATCTAGATTTGTGTTCTTCCTCAATGGAGGCGCAGTGAGTTGGAAGAGTTCCAAGAAAGATACGGTGACTGATTCTACAACAGAAGATGAGTATATCGCCGCTTCAAAAGTTGTGAAGGAGGTCGTTTGGATCATAAAGTTTGTCTCTGAGCTGGGTGTTGTTCCTAGTGCGTCCAGTCCAGTGGACCTCTATTGTGATAATAGTGGTGCCAATGCACAAGCCAAGGAGCCTAGATCGCACAAGAAATCCAAACATATACTTCGGCGATATCACCTGATCCGCGAGATCATTGAGAGAGGTGATGTGAAGATTTGCAAGGCGCACATGGATTTGAACATGGTGGATCCGTTGACGAAGCCTCTTCCACAGCCCAAGCATGAGGCGCACCTTAGCTCCATGGGTATTAGATACTTGCGTGAGTGAGTCATGTGTATGTGGAAGTTGTTAGTAGAGTCTATGCTAATGTGTGAGGATAATTGTTATCTTGTTCCTTGAATAAATGTTGTTTGCATTTAATTAATAAGTATGACTTGTTATGTGAAACTATTTGTTTTATGACAATGTTGTTCAAAAGGGTCCCTAATCTTGTCATCATGTGGAATAGTGATGATATATGGATTAGCACATCTGACTGATTGATGATTGTGTTTCATAGATCATAGACATAGAGATGTCAAATAAGTGATGTGGACACATGTTGGTGAACATGGTGTTGGACAGACCCACTTGAGATACTGCTAAGATTGTTATTGTAATGTGCCATCAGTTGTCATCTCAAATGGTGTACCTGTAGAGTCCTTAGACCTGAGATCGTCACTTGATTCTAGAATGCGTAGTGACACACTTAGATACTTCTTAATGCTATTCCGTAACTGGGTAGTTGTAACGCCCTAAATTTTATCAGGCGTTAAAAATAAAATAAAGTAATTAATAAATGAATTTCAAGAAAAGGATTCAGTATAAATCGATAAATAAGAAATCTAAAATACAAGCTTAAATTTTCATTTAAAAATAAATCGCAGCTACTGTATTTCTTCCCAAAATTCTCCTAGCCTTAAATCGCGTCCCAAAAAATTTTCGGAATTTTTGACGCAAAGGAATTAAATATAATCAATATCATTTCATCGTAAAACTTTAACATTAATTAATAAAATATATTTCAACAAGAATTTTTGTGTGAATAAAATATATGATAAATCATTTCAATTAAAAATAATATAAAACCAAATAAAATTCGGCTAGAGAAATTTCAAGTAAATTTCCCCCACCTCAAATATATTTAGGTTTTTATTAAGAATTTTTGTAACTAGAATAGTAATCCATAATATTTCAATGATAACTTTAATAAAAAAAGTAATTAAATCACTCTCTTTCCAATATAATTTGAATCATAATTTCTGACTATCTATATCTTTTCCCAATCAAAAATCTCGAGGAATCAACGTTCCATTTTCGGTCGCGAAATTAAAATCCCATTTTAACTGCGTGTTTAAATCCCATTAAAAATCACTTTAAAAATTATTTTTATATTCCCAAAAATAAATTAAAAACCTTGTTTTGGTGTTCATGTTCGGAATTTCTAATTTCGACGCGAATACAAAATTAATTGATTTTTCAAACCGCCGTTTATTCGTTAAAATATTCACGCGTTATTTCTTTAAAATCCAAGATTTCTAAATTTATTTTAAATTTCAAACTTTCCAAAAACTTTTAACTTTTTCTTAAAATTTCAAGTTTGAATTTCCAGAAAAATATTTTCCTATTTTTTTTCCTCCTTTCCTTTTCTTTTCTTTTCTTTCCTTTTTCCCTTTTTCTCTTTCCTTCTTTTTCCTTTCCTTCTCTCTCCTTGCTTTCTTTTCTTCGTGCGCACCTCCCTTGGCTGCACGCACAGCCACCTCCACTCCTTCCTCCTTCCATTTCTCCATTCCTCTTCCTTTTTTCCTCTTTCCTTCTTCTCACTCTATTTTCCTTCATTTCTCTTTCCATTTTGCTCTCTTTCTATTTTCTCCCTCCACCTTCCATTTCTCCATTCCCCTTCCTTTTTTCCTCTTTCCATCTTCTCCCTCTATTTTCCTTATTTTCTCTTTCCATTTATCTCTCTTTCTATTTCTTCCTCCTCTTTCCATTTCTCACTCCTCTTTCCATTTTTCCCATAGCCCTTCTCCCCCTATAAAAACCATGCCACCCTCTCATTCTCCCCACACCACCCTCTCCTCCTCCCTATGCCACCCTCTCCAAAACCATCCTCGTCGGCTGCGCAGTCATGCCGTCCTGCGCCCCGTGCGCCATCCGTTGTATAGCGCCAAGCCGATACTCCGCATCATCTTCTTTTGTTCCCTCCCGGTGAGAACACATTTTCTTTTGATTCACTTGCTCCTATCAATTAAATTATTCCATGTCTAATTATCGCATCATAATTGTTTCTATTCCGCTATGTCATCTTGTTCATCGATACGTTTCAACTATTAATTAATATTGATCCTAAAATATCATTATCAAAACCGGATGATCCCGCTTTGATTATAATATATATAATGGGTTATTCTCGTATCGTCCCTTAATCCTTGATAATCTATTTAATCTAATTTATTCATTATTTTTACTTGATCCTTTATCGTCAAATTAATAATATTTATCTCGATTTATTAGGTCAAAATCTCATTTCAGCTATGTATTTAAATTTCGTTAAAAATCCTTTTTTAAAAAAACTATTTTTATATATTGAATTAAGAAGAGAAAAATAAATACAAATCATGATATATAACTCAGGATTTGAGATGAGTAATTTATGTTAAGTTTCTCAAGACAAAATAAATTTTTATAAGATTTTATAAATTTTATTTTAAATTGCAGAAAATAAAATTTAAATTATATGGACCGTGTATGAATAATAAAATGGTTAAAACAACGAGGAATTAAGAATCTCAAAAAGAATTCAAATTTTGGGTTTGGAAATTTTTATTAAATTCTTCAAGCTAAAAATATACACTAGGCTTTTTTTATAACTATGGGCACGCCATGTAGAGGTGTGCATGTGGGGGCATCGATGTTGTTGGGACGACGGATCGAACCAGCAGGTTTTCTTGGTGGATGAGAGTAATGGAATGCTGTGCGCAAACTGTATTCTTGGATCATGTGTTTATTACAACTGTAGTTGGGGGTATTTATAGGGTGACCCGCCCTGAAGGGCCAGGTACCTCCAAACCCCCAACCGCTACTCGGTCTGACATTGGTCGGCAGTACAGACAAGAATAGGTGTTACATAGTACAGACAAGAAGGTGCGATTCTGACAGCGTATCAACCGTGTTGGGCGCTGCAACGACCGCCCGACACGGCGCAGGCGATCACGATCTTGTCTTCGGGAGGCCTTGACTGGGTCTTCCCCACGTATGGTTGTCCTCCGAAGCCTCTGGTCCGCCGGAGGCTGGCCTCCGGCATCCAGCCAGTTGCTTCCCCCGAGAGCCCCTTCGACACGCCCCAGAGTCCTCAAAGGCCTCTGGGTCTCCTCGTTCGGAGGCCCAGGTACCTTCGGCGCAGGGCTTCGGGTCTTCTGGTCGTAGCCTCCCTCCCAAACCATACTGCTCTTCACGCTTCCCACTATCATCGGGATTATCTCCCCCAACAGTAGCCCCTCGCTTCGTTCCTTTCGAGAGTCCTGCATGAGAGAGGGTGGAAGCGCACATGATAATTCCGATAACTTTATAAGAAATCGACTTACGTAGAGATCCTGAATCTCGCAGCGGGATGGCCCCGTTCGATCGCTCCGAAGATGTTCCGGAGCCTTGAAACGTCTTAGAACCCGGAGGCCGAGAACCTACTTCGGAGCGCCTTTGGCGAGCTAGTCGCTTCGCGCCCCTGCGAAGGGAAGGGCTTTGACCGATCGCTCTTGACGCCCACGCGGCTTTGACCGCTAGGCTCCAGTGCCCGAGGAGTCGGACTAGCGCATTACTCAGCGCAATAAATGCGCTAGGCATGCGGGCGACGCGGGGGAAGCGGACCGTCAAAGATGAGCGCGCTCAAGGCGAGCCAACAAGGTCTTGAATGCGGGTGTCATGTGGCCGGCGCGCGCGTACCGAGTGGAGAAAGGTGGACTGGCGCGACGCTGAAGCGCTAGGGCCGTGGCGGTCTTCACGCATAAATAGCCCCTGACCCGCCAGCCAAGCACTCTCCTGCCCACTTGCTTAGTCCCTTAGCAGCAGTCTTGATGGGCGAACGCTTGCTCTCGAGTTCTTGCTCCCTTCTTTGGGTAGCCCCTTCTTTTGCTTTCTCTTGCTATGGCGGAGAGGAGTGCTCCTGCTGCGGCGGTAGACCCCCGCTTTCTGCAGCGGCGGTGGCGACGGCGACTGCTTCAGGCCCAGCAGAGGTGCACAACTCACGGGAGCTCCGCCCAGCCTCGGAGCGGTTCCGGGAGCAGACCCTGGAGCTAGGGCCATCGGCGAGTACGGACACGTCTATCGAGCAAGTGACCAGGGGCCGCCTTAGCCCCGAATCGAGGGCCAGGAAGCTGGGCACGGAGTCAGTCCCAGCGCCGCGAGAGGGGGAGGTCATCGTCTTCGAGGCGTTCTTTGACGCGGGGCTGGGTTTCCCGGCTTCGGAACTCCTCTCCGGGGTTCTAGATGCTTTCCACCTCGAGCTCCCGTAGCTTTCCCCAAACGTCGTGGCTCACATCGCTGTCTTCGAGTGGGCCATGCGCGCCAAAGGATGCGAAGCAGGGCAGAGGTCTTCGCCCTGATGCATGGAGCCCTTTGCCAACCAAAGAAGAAGGACGGCCGGGTGCTGGCCTTAGGGAGCATCAATTTCCAGCTCCGGAAGAGGTACCCGGACTCCTTCCCGACGAAGGCAATCAACGAATGGTGGTACTCCAAGTGGGTGCACCGATGGTTTTACGTCTGGGTGGGGCTGAGCTCCGGGCTTGCCGGACCTCCGCATCACATCTGGTTCCGAAGGGAGGCAGTCGTCAAAGCCAGTGTCGGCTCGGTCTCCGCCCGTATCCAGCTTCTCCAAATCGTCGCCCGCCGGATGAGCATGCGGGACCTGACGGAGGAGTTCATTGCCCTCGAGATCCCGCCACTGAAGGAGGAGCGGCCGGCGTCACTCCGGAGCACCCAGGACGAGTCAACATCGACGGAGCTCTCCCGTCGTCTTGGTTAGCATCTGCCATCTCTTGATCTTATCAGCCTTTTCATTGCATTCGAAGGGTTATCGGACTTAACCCTCGGGTACAGGGTCGCTCATCGCCAAGAGCCCCGACGAAGTAGCCCGGATGGCCGAGAAGATCATCGGAGCTCCCACCTCGGCTGAGTACAAGCGACGGGTGGAACTTGTGGGGTCTTGGGGGCGGCACAACCACGTGTGGGACGTGCTCGAACTTCCCCCCCGTCTCTCCCTGAGGGGGAAGCCCTCCACGTAGCTTCGAAGAAGAGGGTGGCAGACCTCGATGCCGGCCCCTCCCCCAGGCGCCCCTCGAAGAAGAAGAAGGTGGTGAAGGGCCCGAAGAGGCTTTCCCCGGCCCACTCCTCCGCCTCCCACTCTGAATGGGGGTATTCCAGCGAGGGAGCCGGGACGGAACCGGAGGATCCCCCGGCGGTCCCAGACCTAGTCCGACCAGAGCGACCGTCTACCGAAGGTGCCGGAAGCACTCCTGTCCCTCCGAACCCGTCGCCGCCTGCTCTGAGGGCCGGGAAGGAGGCGCCAATTATCGAAGTGGAATCATCTCCCAAGTCTACCCCTCTGCACGATCCGGCCTCGGAGGGGGTCTCCGCCAGCTCGTGGGGGAGTAGGGAGACCGATAGCTTAGACCGGGGGGTGTTGGCCGACCCCCTTGGAGCTGTCGAAGAGAGCACCGATGTAGAGGCCGAACTTGCTGCGGCGGCAGTAGGTTCCCCGGTGAACTCGATAGACAATCTGTTCTATCGGTCGAGCACTCCATGGCGCGTCCGACCCTTGGAAGCCCCCGTCGAAACTGCGGACGAAGGTACGTGGTTCCGCATCCTTTTACTTGAAAGCATCAAAGCCCTTCAGCCCTAAACTCCATTTTTCCTCGGCAGGTACGTCCGTCCGAGCCTCAGATCCGACCCCGTTACCCTCCGAGGATGCAGCCAATGCGGGGTCCGAAGTCCCTGCAGGTGCAGTGGGAACCTCGGGGCCAGGCGACGGAGCGGAGTCGGAGGATGCTCCTAGAGAAGCCTCCGAGGAGGCTAATCGAGAGGACGGGATCTGGCCCCGGCCGCCTTCCAGCTCGAGGGGTGCGCGCTCTAGCGTGCCCCTCCTGTGCCCCTTTCTAGAGGAAGGCGAGGACTTCGCATTGAGAGTGGCCCTGGTCCACGACTCCTACCTGCGCTTGCGGGAGGCCGGGGTGATAGACGAGCTACGCCTGGTGGACGACATCGACCTCGGCCAGGCTATCGAGAGCGCCGCGGGCCAGGTATTTCTTCGGAGCATCCTACGGCAAGCCCCTAGTCTCCTTCTCTGACTTGCCGCTTCGCGCGCAGGTAGTCGCGCTGGCGCAGGGTTCGCTGCTGTCCCTGCTTTCTGAATGCCGCCACCATGAGAGCAGCACTTTGGAGCTCTCCGGGCGAGCGGACGCTGCCGAGAGGTTGGTCCGTGAGCAGGCAGCCGAGATCGAAGCTCTTCACCCTCGGGCCACCAGAGTTGAGGCGCTCGAGGCCCAAATAGCGGAGGTTGACACCCTCAAGGCCCGAGTCACTGAACTGGAGGGGCTCTGAGCGTGGGCTGCTCAAGCGAACGAGCTCGAGGCGGAGGTCAACATCTTTCGGGCCTAGGCCGCCGAGGTGGAGAGGCTTCGGTCCTGAGCTGAGGAGGCGGACCGGCTCGAAGGAGAGGTCTTCGCGCTTCAGGCTCAGGTCTCGGAGATGGATGAGCTCCGGGAGGCAGCAGCTGGCGCCGAGGCCCTCGAAGCCTGAGTGCTCCAGCTCGAGTGGACCACGGCGGACCTCCTGGCTCGAAATGAGGAGGCGGCCGAGGCGCTAGCCCAGGGAGAAAAGACGGCGGCCGACACCGTAGTGTCCCTCCGGAGGGCGCTGGCGCGCTATGGCACCGGGTGTACGGCTTTCGACTTCGCCCGGGAGCCCCTTAGCCGCTGGCTAAAGTTCGTCCAGGCCGCTGTCCGGCAGATAGGCCTCACCGTGTCGAAATACGGTGAGGTATTGGCCCGAGTAGCTGCGCTCGGAATCATCCGGCACCTGGAGGCGTCCGGCAGCCCCCTCCCTTCGGCTTCAAGTTCTGACCCCGTCGCCTTCGGGGGGAGCCACCTTCTATCTCCTAGCCCGGTGGTAGCCCAGTCCTGGAGGGTCCTCCAGGCAACTTGGCAAGTCGAGGGCCCCAATGCGGTCAAGGCCTGGCTTGACGAGCCCCTCCGCTCGAGTGAACCTCTGGCCCCTCTGAAGCCCCCAGTCGTGGCGCGCCAACCGGACCCGAAGGTGTAGTCCCCTTAGGGCCTTCGTATCGCAACTTCTGTAATAGATTAGAAACTTTCCAATGTATTAATAAAGAGTAATTGCTTCTCGGAAATTATTCAGGGTGTTCGATCCACTCATGATTGTGACATTGAGGTCCTCGAACCTGACGAAGCCCTTCGGCACCAATGGGCTATTCTTGAAACCCTTAGAACTGATCGGCCCGCAACTTTAGCACCGCCTATCATCCTCACACCAATGGTCAAACCGAAAGGGTTAACCAGATATTGGAAGATATGCTTAGAGCTTGCGCTCTAGACTTTGGCGGAATGTGGGACAAGAACTTGCCCTATGCGGAGTTCTCCTACAACAACAGCTATCAAGCCAGCCTGCAAATGTCCCCGTTCGAAGCGCTCTACGGACGTAAGTGCAGAACGCCGTTGCTCTGGGATCAGACCGGAGAGTCGCAACTGTTTGGGATAGATGTATTGAGAGAGGCCGAAGAGAAGGTCAAGATCATAAGGGACAAATTGAAGATAGCCCAGTCCCGATAGAAAAGCTACGTGGATAACCGACGAAGAGACCTAACCTTTGAGGAGGGTGATTATGTCTACCTCCGAGTCACTCCCCTCCGTGGCACTCAAAGGTTCAACATGAAAGGAAAGCTAGCACCCCGCTATGTCGGACCTTTTTAGATCCTCCGATGGCAAGGAGAAGTGGCATACCAACTAGAACTACCTCCATCCTTGGCAGGAGTTCATGATGTGTTCCACGTCTCCCAGCTGAAGAAGTGTCTTCGTGTGCCTGCCGAGCAAGCCGACCTCCAACAACTCAACGTTCAAGAGGACTTGACCTAGATCGAGAAACCTGTCAAGATCTTGGAAAACAAGGAAAGGGTAACCAGGAGCCGTGTGGTTCCCTTCTGCAAGGTTCAGTGGGACAACCACCCCATTGAAGAAGCCACATGGGAAAAAGAAGACGAGTTGAAAGCCCAATACCCCAAGCTATTTGAGTAGCGTTCCAATCTCGAGGACGAGATTCTTTGTAAGGGGAGTAGGTTTGTAACACCCCAAATTTTCAAAGAAATAAAAATATCAATTAATCTATTTTCCTGGAATTATTTGTTTTGGAAATACCTTTAATTCCCTCCTTAAACTTTTTGAACTAGAACCTAGATGAAATTACCAAACCAGGGGCTAGAAGATTTTGTATATGATCCCAAGGCCAAGATATATTTTTGAGAATTTTTACAAATTTTTAACAACCTTGGAAGTAGCCCAAATATTTTAATCCATTTTCTGTAATTATTTTTAATCAGAAAATCCTTTAAACAGTAGCGGGCCCTCTCCCTCCCTTTCTCTCTCTCTCCCGGTCGGCCCAGCCCATTACCCCCGCGCGCCTCGGGCTGACACCCAGGTCCCGCTTGTCAGCGAGCCCTTCTCTCCACGCACGCGCACCCGACACCTTGGCCCCACCTGTCGATGCCAACCAACCCCTCTCTCGGTCGATGCCTGACCCCACCCGTCAGCCATCGCACTCGTGCGCTCGCACCCGCTGACCGCCTTGGCCCACCTGTTGGACCCGTCGTCCACCTCCCGCCACTGCCCCCAAATCACGCCGGCCGACGACCCCGCCTCGGATCCGCCTCGCCGGCCCCTCCCCCATTAATTCGACGCCATTAAATGCCCCCCGTGCTCGGCCGACCATTTCCCCCTTTATTTCACGCATCGTCACCCCGGATCGAGCGCGCGCATGCAAGGAAAGAGCTCGCCGGCGTTGAAGAGAGTTTTTACTCTCGGCCTCCCCCAATCACGCCCCCTCTGCCCCCACCGACGACCCTATTTATACCCCCTAGTACCCCACGTTAAACCCCCACGCTCACACGCTGCAAGATCGAACCGAACGCACGTACTTCAAGTTTTAACACTCCTCTGCTGCCCGCACTCCAGCCGTCGTTCGCCGCCGCCGAAGTCCCTCTCCGTCCACGCCGACCGCACCTCCGTGACCACAAAGACCTCACCGACCTCGGCCACCCCTCCGCCGACGACGAACCCCGCTGGATCCCCATCGCCGACAAGGACCCGAATGACTTCGCCGCCTCCCCTCGTCGCCGGCCACACCCCATCGACCTCGGACCACCGCAAGGGTACCCTCGTGTTCCCCGTAGTTCCCTCTTTACGTTTTTAGCTTTAGTTAGGCCGGATAACCCTCGCCGTCGCCGGAATCGCTCGTCGTCGCGTCGCCGGAGTCAGGAAAGATGGGTACTTTACCCCTCCCGACGCGTGCCATGTCGGATTCAATCGCGACCGTGTGATCTGGATCTGACGGTGGTGATTAAACCCCTCGTGCGGTTTAATCGGATCCGTTAGATCCTGGCGAAGCGTTATGTTTTAATCTGGGCCGTTCGCTAGATTTTAAATCCTTCATCACATCTGGACCGCACGATGCGTACTGGTTCAACGTTTTAATCTCAGCCGTCCACGTCATTTTAACTCCCCCGCCTCGCCCGTGGCCGCCCGATCGCGATCCAACGGTGGATCTTGATCCGGCGCACGCGCACAGTGCGCGGATGCACGGTGGACTCGGCTCATCATGGACCGACGCCTGTATTAGGATTTAAATTAATTTCCAGAAACAGTTTTAAACTTGTAAAATTCATATCTGGCGCTTTTTAACTCTAAAAATTATCATTTCAATTCCAGAAAATTTATAATTTTACCCTCTACATGTTAATACAATAAAAACAGTATGTCTACTTTGGATATTTCATTCTTATTTAATAAAGTATTCAAATGCTCTTTAGGGTAAATTTCAAATTGATTCATTTCAATCTCAACAAAATTTATCTTTTATTCTTTTCCTGTTAATACAATGAAACCACTAAGTTAACCCTAAACCACTTATTTTTAATTGACTAGAAAACTTAAAATAAAATTGTTCACATTATTATCTCTTTTATAAAGGACAATATTTCATTATAGCTCATTTTAAATTAGTCATAAAATGAATTTAAGAAACTTAACAACTTTATTTTCTTTAAATTAACCCAATCCAAACCTATATGCTTGTTGTGTGGTTTTAGATTGTTTAGTTGAATGTTATATTTATTTTATTTTATTTTATTTATATTGAGAAGACTACCCGTCGCCGAGGAGCTGGTATATTACCCGGAAGTTCCCCCGTCGCCTTTCGCTGAACAAGGCAAGTCACCAAACCAATCTTTTGAGCATGTTGAACCCATGTTTTACTAAACTATTGCTAAAACACATAGGATATACATGCATTAGTCAAATGAAACCTTTACAATATATTTATTTAGGATCCCCTGACCTTGTTGTGCAACCCAAGCCATGCTATCTAGCCTAAACTCCTTGTCACCATATGATTAGTATTATTAGCTAGTGTCCAATGTATTGACACGATTGCTATAGGATTAAAAATGAGTCGTAGCGATTGGAATCTACTATATGATCCCCGTTATTCTCATCCCTAGAATGCTATTGGTGATAGAGTTATAGTTGAGAGTGTATGCATGGTGGGTTCCGGGTGCAAGCTAGGGCATTGGTCGGTAGCACCCGGGGCACTATAAAGACCAGTCTGTGGGATCCGTTGCAATACACTTCCGTACTAACCACAAGTCTAATGGGTAAGTCCTAACTAAGGTTTGGAGTGTTCCAAACCGAGGCCAACACTTGGAGATGGGTCAAGCAGCACTTGTGGGTGGCTTGTACCGACGTGGCGCAAAAGGGGGTGCGACGTTAGCCGGGATGCGGCCCGGCGCACCGGCGAAACCTAGAGCGGGTGGTTATCGCTTGGAGCATTTCATGCTGAGGTTTTGCCACGAGTTCCCGTGGTATGGGTCATCTCGTTACACTTTGGTGTTTGGTATGAGTGCGTGCCTTGTGGGTACAGTAGTACAACTCTGATCAGAGTCATAAATCTTTTCGAAAAGTCGAGCCCACGGTCAAGAGCGGGTTGCATGACATCCCACAGTTAGTTTACTTTGGAAATGAATGTGCATGATGGTTTGACATGTAAGGAATGTTGTGCGAGGATGGAAAACATACTCCTCGAGTTAGATGGTATTATGATGTTCATGTTTATTATTCCGCATGATTAAATTTGACTACACTAAATGCAATAACTGAAAAATGTACTTTTCCGCACTTTTAGCAATTATCCTTCCTTTGTTATTATCTTGCATTACTACTTGCATTTGCGGTGGCTTGTTGAGTACTCTTTGTACTCATACCCGTTGTACACACAATTCAGAGGATGCCTACTACGAGGATGGTCTAGAGTAGCGACCCAGTCAAGAAGAAAGATCCTGAAAAAGGCGTTCGTCATGCAGTTTATTTTTATTATTTTAATTTCACTCTTATGTAATAATTGTGGTCTGCGTACCATGGATGCTTGTCATATGTACGTTGTTGCATGATGAACCTCTTGTATTATTGTTTTTCTTTGGAAATTCAATAATGTTCCGATTTGTTAAATCGGGGCGCCACAGTCGCAAAGTTGGCCGAGTTGTATATGACCCGGATTGTGTGCCTGCATGGAGTTCCAAAGAAGATTGTATCTGACCGAGGAAGTCAGTTTACCTCCAAATTTTGGAAGAACCTTCAAGAAGAGCTCGGCACCCGGCTGAACTTTAGCACCGCCTATCATCCATAGACCGATGGTCAAACCGAAAGGGTCAACCAGGTATTGGATGATATGCTTAGAGCTTGCGCTCTAGACTTTGGCGGAATGTGGGATAAGAACTTGCCTTATGCGGAGTTCTCCTACAACAACGGCTACCAAGTTAGCCTGCAGATGTCCCCGTTTGAAGCACTTTATGGGCGCAAGTGCAGAACGGCATTACTCTAGGATCAGACCGGAGAATCGCAACTATTCGGGATAGATATATTGTGACAAGCCGAAGAGAAAGTAAAGATCATCAGGGACAGATTAAAGATAGCTCAGTCCCGATAAAAGAGCTATGCCGACAACCGACGGAGAGACCTAACCTTCGAGGAGGGCGATTATGTCTATCTCCGAGTCACTCCCCTCCATGGCACCAAAAGGTTTAACATGAGAGGCAAGTTAGCACCTCATTATGTCGGACCCTTTCAGATCCTCCGATGGCAAGGAGAAGTGGCATACCAGCTAGAACTACCTCCATCCTTGGCAGGAGTCCATGATGTGTTCCACGTCTCTCAGCTGAAGAAGTGTCTCCATGTGCCCACCGAACAGGCCGACCTCCAACAGCTCAACGTCCAAAAGGACTTGACCTACATTGAGAAACCCGTCAAGATTCTGGAAACTAAGGAAAGAGTAACCAGGAGCCGTGTGGTTCGCTTCTGCAAGGTTCAGTGGGACAACCACCCCGTTGAAGAAGCCACATGGGAAAAAGAAGACGAGTTGAAAGCCCAATACCCCGAGCTATTCGAGTAGCTTTCCAATCTCGAGGACGAGATTCTTTGCAAGGGGGATAGGTTTGTAACACCCCAAATTTTTAAAGAAATAAAAATAACATTTAATATATTTTTCTGGAAATAATTTATTTTGAATTACCTTTAATACCCTTATAGGCTTAAATGAACTAGAACCTTGATGGAATAACCAAACCAGAGGCTAGAAAATTTTGTATATGATCCCAAGGCCAAGAAATATTTTTGAGATTTTTTACAGATTTTTATCACCCTTGGAAGTAGACCTAATATTTTAAACTAATTTCAGCAATTATTTTTATTCAAAAAAGAATTCAAACAGTAACGGGCCCCTTTCCCCCATTCTCCCTCAATCGGCTGGCCCAGCACACTCCCTCCCCGCGCCCCGGACTGACAGACATGCCCTACCCTTTAGAGGCCCTCTCACCCTCCGCACGCGCGACCGACCACCTGATGCCACCCGTTAGCCGCCACGACCGTACGCTCGCGCCCACTGACCGCCTTGGCCCACCTGTCAGACCCATCGTCCACCTCGCGCCACCCCCTTAACTCCGCCGGCCACCGATTCCACCTCGGATCCGCTCCCACCAGCCCCCCTCCCCTTCAATGGCCGTTGTTTAATGCACCCGAGGCCCGCCAGCCATTTGAACGCGTTAAGGCACGCGTTTAAGACCCAGGATCATGGTACCGTGCATGGCGAGACCTCGCCGGCGAATGAATACATCGCCCCCCTCGACTTTCCATGCATGTGACCCCCTCTGACCCCACCGGAGCTCCTATTTAACCCCTGGCCTCCACCGCATTCGACCCCTACGCCATCTCGCTCCGGAATCGAACAGAACGCCTGAGGCACTCACTTTAACGCCACACCGCCGCCCTTGCTCCAGCCGCCACTCGCCGTCACCAGAGTCCCCCTCCACCCTCGGTGACCACACCGTCGTTACCGTAGGCGCCTTCCCGACCTCGGCCACCCCTTCAATGTCGATGAACCCCACTGGAACCGCATCGCCGACAAGAACCTGAGGAGCTTCATCGCCCCTCTACATCGCCGGTCGCCGTCCGCTCACCATCACCATCACCGCTGGTACCCTCGTGTTCCCCGTAGTCCCATCTTTCCATTTTTAGCCCTAGCTAGGTCGGGTAGCCCTCGTCATCGCTGGAATCGCTCACTGACGCCTCGTTGGAGTCGTGGGAGAAGGGTACTTTACCCCTGCCAACGCGTGCCATGCTGGATTCAGTTCTGGCCACACGATCTTGATCCGACGGCGTAGATTAAAGCCCTTGCGAGGTTTAATCCCGCGCGTCCATCTGGTCAAAGGGGTACCGAGCGTTGTGGGCCGTTGATCGCCACTTAACGTCCCCGCCTCGCCCCCAAGCGTTGGATCTCAATCCAACGGTCCAGGATGGGCCGGAGCACGCGCGCAGTGCGCGGGTTCATGGTGGATCCGATTCACCATGGACCCGAAACCGTTTTCAATTTAAATAAAAATCCAAAAATTGATTTAAACATTGGAAACTCATATCTTGCTCATTTTAACTCCAAATTTAACCATTTTAATTCTAGAAAATTCATAATTTTATTCTCTACATGTTAATGCAATATAAACAGTAGGTTTACTTTGAGTATTTCATGTTTATTTAATAAAATATTCAAATGCACTTTAGGATAAACTACAGATTTGCCCATTTCAACTTTAGGAAAATTTATCTTTTATTCTTTTCATACTAGTATAAATGAAACACTAGGTTCATTCTGAACTTTCTATTTTAAGTAGTTAGAAATTTAAAATATATTAGTTTACATTATTATTCCTTTTTTTAAAAAGGCCATTATTTCATTAAAGTTCATTTTAAAATGTTCTTAAGATAAATTTCAGAAAGTTAATGACTTTATTTTCCTTGGTTCAAACCAATCAAAACCTATATTCCTATTGTGTGGATTTTGTATTGTTTATTGAATGTTATTTTTTTTATTCATATCGAAAAGACTACGACGCCGCCGAGGAGCCGGAGTACTTCCCTGAAGTTCCTCCCTCACCTTTAGCTGAACAAGGCAAGTCACCAAACCAATCTTTGGAGCATATCAAACCCATGTTTTATTAAACTATCGCTAAAACACATAGGGTATACATGCTGTTGGGGGAAAATACTTCATCCTCAGAGCCATTATTGTGACAAGACAGAGGCAGGAGAATTAATCAAAGGCTTTTGATGTCTAACTTCTGGAGCTCTTTGAATAGGATTCGAAGCATGAAGGCGAACGCTAGTTCGAAGTATATCTTCGAACGTGGACTCTTCAGAGAGTCTTTTTGCCAGCTAGGATGGAAGACTTATCTTCTTTCTCATTAGATTAGTCTTTTACCATTTTAGCCCTATTAGGGGTACCGAATAGTTTCCACTATGTCAGTTGTAATAGAGGGGTAAAAGGGTCTTTTCCTTAATGTTTGGGCCTATAAATACCCCTCGTGTTACCCTGTAATAGGGACCAGATACAAATTATTCAATACACATCTTTAAACTGTTGTGAGCTATTATCCTTTCAGAGGCTTGAAATAGTTTACTTCGTAAACACTTCGTTTGTTAGTTTCTAATCTTTAGAAACCTGTTAGCGTAATCTTTTACGCCAACAGTTGGCGCCGTCCGTGGGGAACCTAGTCCAAAAAACTTCGTTCTCTACCAAGTTCTCAAATCATGCCTCCCAAGCGGAGTGCAGGTGGTAGTCCTACTCGGAGGTCCCCTCGGACCTCCGGAGCAAGATCTTCAAACACAGTTGAGGTCGGAGGACCTTCGACGTTTCCTCCACCTCAGACTCCGGAAGGGATTTCCCTTCCTCGAGCATACGGAGTTCCTCCCCTAACTCCATCTATACTTCGGCCAGCTGGAGTCCCTCTTCCACCTCAAGTTCCACTTCGAACTGATGCGTACAGTTCTCAAGACCCGGAAGGTCCTTCCGGAGCATATGAAGATGGTCTTGGTGATATGGTCGCTCAAATGGCCAGTCTCCAAGCTGAAGTAGCAAGGTGGCGGCAAGAAGCCGTAGATAGGCTTCGTTCTCAGGCCACCCCAGTCATCCCCGAAGTGCTCGAAGACGACGAACTTCCTTATCCCGAAGCTCCGGAGAACGCTTCCTTCGACACCGAATCTCCGCTGCATCCTGAGTTGCAGAAAGTGCGCTTCGACCCTAAGTTCAAAACTTCGAAGCTTTGTAAATATTCAGGAGATGAAGATCCTGGAGAGTTCGCCCGTTCTTATGCATTAGCAATTGAAGCCAGCGGGGGAGTGCGAGACACTATGGCCAAATGTTTTCCCCTAGCTCTTGAAGGAGTGGCACTACGGTGGTTCTGGTCTATAAAGCCAGGATCAATCAGATTATGGGGGGAGTTGAGGAAGAAGTTCGTGAGCAACTTTCAGGGTACCTTCGTACCCCCAATGTCAACAGGAAGTCTTTTCCAGGTGAAGCAGCTCCCCGGAGAGACTTTAAGACATTATTTCAAGCGCTTCGCTCATACGAAGTCGCAAATTCGAGGGTTAACTACGTCTTCTGTAGTTGACGCAGCTCGAGAGGGAGTTATTCATGCGGGCCTCCTTGATAAACTTCACAGGAAAAAGATATCTTCTGTTGCTCAGTTGATGTCTTATTTCGAAGAATATGCAAGGTCAGAAGAGGGGTGGCTTTGGAGAACTGCTGCAACTCCGTCAATACTGCAAGAAGTTAAGTTGGAAGTGAAGACTACAACACAGTCACAAGGGCCTAGCTTCGAAGCTCAGCACGACAGGCGTCGGGGGCAAAAGCATCCTCGTTCAGAAGTTTTGAACATTGCACCCCCGTAGAAATTTGCCCCAAGGGCTCCGTAGCCTTCAGGAAGCAAGACCAGCGGCTGGATGCCGCCAAGGAAACCGGCTGGCAAAGGCCAGGCCTTTTTCTACTGTGTCCATGGTGAGAATCGGAGTCACGTGACTGATGCGTGCAAATCTATACTTGCTTTAAGAGGAGAGTACTTGGAAAGAACTTCGGGTCGAGGCACTACTGATCGAGTTCCGACTAAAGTGCGTCCGGAGCCTGTCCAGGCTGTGGCACGAATAGAGAACTTTGACACTGCAAGACGGCCTCCGGTGGTCAATGTTATGCCACCTCCGAAGCAAGAAGATGGACAAGATCGAGGGAAAAGAGTAGTCCTCCCCATCTCCGGAGGAGGGACCCTCGGAAGTATGTCGAAGAGGCAGAGAAGAGAATATGTTAGAGAAGTGGGCCATATTGGAACCTCTTCGTCTGCAGCTGCTATGCCCGAATGGTCCCATGTGCCGATATCTTTTTCTACAGATGATGCAGCTGGTATAAAGTTTCCACATGCAGACCCACTCGTCATCATTGCCGACATAGCAGGGACTGAGGTCCAGAGAATGCTAATCGACGGAGGGAGTTCGGCAGATATTATCTTTGTCCAAGCTTTTGATCAACTCTACATCTCCAGGAAGCATCTTCTCCCAGCAGCCCGTCCTTTGCAAGGCTTCGCAGGACCCCCTCTCGATGCCCTCGGCCAAATTGGCCTGGAAGTTACTTTTGGAGAGGGGCTACTGGCCAGGACGGAGGAAGTGATTTTCGATGTTGTGGATGGCCCATATGCATACAATGTCATCTTTGGAAGGGGCATGCTGAATCAATTAGGAGATGTGGCGCATCATAATTACCTGTGTATGAAGATGCCCACACAGGCGGGAGTGCTCACTGTTTTCGGAGATCAGGCCACCACGCGAAGAGCGGAGTATGGTCATGGCCCTCCTCTTGACCCGAGACAGGTGAACAGCGTGCAAGATAACCCGGAGGGTTTCTCTGCTCCTAACGAATCTTCGAAGAAATCCTTCCCAAGGCCAAGCCTCGAAGGAGAGATTGAAATGAAGGTTATTGTCAAAGATGGCAAGGAATATTCATTTCAATTTGGCAAAGACTTGCCTCCAGAAGTCGCTACTTCGTTACAGAAAGTAGTTTAGGAGAATTTAGATGTCTTTGCTTGGTCTGATGAAGACATCCCCGGAGTCAGTCGGGATATTATTGAACACAGTCTACTTGTGAACCTGAAGGCTTGGCCTGTTCGGCAAGGACTCCGGAAGCTGTCTACAGAGAGAGCTATCCTTGCCAAAGACGAAGTGGAAAAGCTGCTGAAGGCTGGGATTATCAGAGAAGTGGCTCATACGGAGTGGTTAGCCAACCCAGTCTTCGTTAGGAAGAAATCTTCCAGGAAGTGGCGCATGTGTATTGATTTTACATCTCTGAATAAAGCATGCCCCCGCGACCCCTACCCCATGCCCCGAATCAATCAATTGGTTGACTCTACTACCGGTTCGGTGTTATTAAGCTTCCTCGACGCGTACTCCGGGTATCATCAAATCTGGCTAAAGCGCGAAGATGAGATCAAGACAAGCTTTGTAACTCCTTCAGGAGTCTTCTATTATGTAAGAATGCCCTTTGGCTTAAGAAATGTCGGGGCTACTTTTTCGAGGTTAATTGGTAAGGCCCTAGGTCATCAATTAGGTCGCAATGTAGAGGCCTATATGGATGATATTGTAATAAAGAGTGCTTTAAAGCACCAACATAGCCTAGACTTAGCAGAAACATTGAATAGCCTTCGGGCATGTGGGATCCGTCTTAACCCCGAAAAATGTATCTTCGGGGCGCGGGCTGGAAAATTGTTAGGGTATCTAGTTTCAAGCAGAGGGATCGAAGCTAGCCCCACTCAGATAACTGCGTTGCAAAGGATGGCTCCCCCCTAGAATTTAAAGCAAGTGCAAAAGTTGACTGGTCATCTTGCAGCACTTAGCAGGTTTTTGGCAAGGTCTGCGGAGAGAAGTTTGCCCATTTTCAAAGCATTGAAAGGGTCTGAAGATTTTGCATGGACACCGGAGTGTCAAAAGAGCTTCGAAGATATTAAGAATTATCTCAGTAACCTCGCTACACTCACGGTGCCTATTGCGGACCAAACCCTACTCCTCTACCTTGGAGCTACTGGCTCTGCTGTCAGTGCAGTCCTTGTCAAAGAGGTTGATTTCAACGGAAAGTTGGTACATAATCCAGTTTATTTTGTGTCCGAGGCATTGTCTGGAGCAAAAACAAGATATTCCGAGCTTGAGAAATTCACTTATGCTCTGATAATGGCTTCGAGGAAGTTAAGACATTATTTCTTGGCACATAATGTAATTGTACCAACTTCATATCCTTTGGGAGATATGCTCCGAAGTAAGGATTCTACATGAAGAATTGGGAAGTGGGCCGTTGAGTTAGCACCCTTCGGCATATCCTTTGTGGCAAGAACAACAATTAAGTCACAAGTGTTGGCGGACTTCATGGCAGAATGGACTCCCCCGACAGCATGGGCTCCGGAGAAGCCAAGTGAAGGGATTTGGACTATTTACTCCGATGGAGCTTTCCAAGCATCTGGAGCAGGCGTCGGAGCAGTGATAATTTCGCCTTCAGGGCAAAAGGCAATGTACTCCGCAAGACTCAACTTTAAGTCTACCAATAATACGGCGGAGTATGAAGGAATTTTCCTAGGACTTCGGAAGGCACGTGCTTTAGGAGCTACAAGGGTTGTTATTAAAACCGATTCTCAAATTGTAGCAGGGCACGTAGACAAGAGCTTTCAAGTTCGGCATCCACAGCTTGCAAAATACTTGGAAGAAATTCGTAAGATTGAAGCAGCATTTAAAGAGATTTCCATTCGGAGTATACCCAGAGCAGAAAATGTGCAAGCTGATATCTTAGCAAAAGCTGCAGCCGGAGCTATGGACATACCGGAAGAGGCTTTTTATGAAGAACTCAGTACACCTTCAGTGCCACAGATCCCTTTTGCAGAAGTCCTTTGCATTCCAAGTACAGATTGGCGAAGTTCAATTATGGAATTATTGCAAGGAGAAGCAAATATGTCCGAAGGGCCACAACTTTAGAGGTTAAAACTCATAATTCGGAATTATCATATAATCAACGGTATTTTGTACAAGGCCGGAGTATGTTCCCCTTTGCTCCGATGTATATCTCAAGCTGAAGGTTAGGAAATTCTTCGAGAAATTCATGAAGGACTCTGCGGTAGCCATTTGGCCCCTCGAGCTTTGGCAGGAAAGACACTTCGCCACGGGCTTTATTGGCCTACAATAGTAACTGACGCGGAGAGCTTAGTCCGCACTTGCCAAGGATGTCAGTGGATGGGACGAAGAAGTCATCGCCCACCAACAACTCTTCAAGTCATTGCTCCAGTATGGCCCATGGCCAGATGGGGCTTGGATCTTATTGGTCCCTTCCTAGTAGCAAAAGGAAATTTGAAGTTCGCAGTGGTAGCAATCGAGTACTTTTCAAAGTGGGTTGAAGCAGAGCCCTTAACAGCTATCACTTCGAATAATGTACAAAAAAATTTCTGGAAGAATATCATATGCCGGTTCGGAGTGCCTCGGCAGCTAACAGTTGACAATGGAACACAATTCGATGCAGAACCCTTCAGGAAATTCTATGAAGACCTAGGCATCCAATTATGTTTTGCTGCGGTAAGACATCCTCAGTCAAACGGAGCTGTTAAAAGAGCCAATGCTAATATCTTGTTAGGGCTGAATCGAAGAATAGTGGGATTGGCAAAAGTACTGTGGACCGAAGAGCTCTCGAAAATTCTATTGTCCATTCGGACAACTCAGACAAGGTCTACGGGTTTCACTCCTTTCAGACTATTATTTGGAGACGAAGCTATGACGCCAACGGAGCTTAAAGGAGGATCCCTTCGCAGCACCGAACCAGAAATAGAAACAGAAAGGCAAACTTCGCTTGATTTAACAGAAGAGACAAGACTTCGAGTTGTTGCCATTTTGTCAAAGTATCAGCAGCAGACGAAGACTTGGTTCGACCCGAAGGTCAAGATTAATGAACTTAAGCCGGGTCATCTCATTTTGCGAAGTATTGTAGCGCCAGGGAAATTAGGAAATAAGTGGGAAGGTACATACATAATTGTCCGCTCAGGGCACCCTGGTTCTTTTAAGTTAGCTAATTTGGAAGGCAAAGAGTTAGCGCATACATGGCATGCGGAGCACCTAAAGCACTATTTCGCATAGGGGATCCTTGTAATCATTTGTAAACCCCTTCCGAATCAATAAAGCTTATGGTTCAGATAATGCCTACCCCCCAAATACTTCTCACTTCTGGTGGACGCACTGGAATAGCGAAGTTGACTAGGAGGGAAGTGTCATTAATTTGAATCATATTTTTTGGACTTCGGACCACTGGTCCGAAGCTTCCGACGAGGTGGGAAAGTCACTAAGAAAACGGATTCCAAGCCACCGGCTTGAAAGCATCCGTAAAAAGAGTTGAAGGAGACCAAATAATACAGATTCCAAGCTTTATCTTGAAAGCATCCGTAAAAAGAGTCCAAGGAGACCACTGTGAATTCCAAACCACCGGTTTGATAGCATTCGCAAAAAGAGCCGAAGGAGGCCAAAACAAAACAGAGTTTGAGCTCATGAGCTTCGAATATCTGTGAAAAAAGTCCAAAGTGACCAATCGTTTGGGACACTAAAGTGTCCGGGAAGTTGTCCGAAGTGATTTCTTTCAAAGCAAAAGGTACTAAGTTACTAGTTTTTAGACTTCAAGTAGTCGAAGACACTTTATAAGATTTTAATCAATCTTTAAATTGCTGAGGGGCTCCGAGCCTCCAAAATTGTACTCCTAAGTTTTTCTTTGCGCCTAACCATCTTTGAGTAAGTTCGAAGTTGCTTACGCCCATAGAGGGGCTGGGAAGTAGGGAGACAATTTTAAAAATCAATATTTATTATCCGAACAAATTATGATTACATCATGAAAAATCGGTGTCTATACCGAGAAGGAATCGAAGACCCCTTCAATCTCTAGAGCTAAGGTTGGAACGACTAGTTCTAGAGCCGGGAGTTCTAACAACTTTACGTTTAACTCTTCTACCTCCCTTCGATGCTCTAATGTCTTTCTGTTCTTGTTGAAGCTTGGCCCAAGTTCGGAGTCGTTCGGGGCTCCTTTCCCAGCTGCCAAGTTTTTCAGGTTTTTTCCCCTAAGCTTTACCTTCATCTTCGGACCATGCAATGTCTTCGGAAGATGAAGCTTCCAAGTTACCTTCTTTTTCTTCCTCTTTAATATAAGATAGTATATCTTTGTTTACTTCGGGCGCAATTGCACCGAAGCTATCTCAAGGAACTAAAAATCGGGGTCGCTTGTGAAGTTTTAAAATATCAAAGGTAGCCCATAGCAGGCGGAGCTCTTCGTTAATGTTTAACACTTCGACATCATCCATATGAGGTGAATCCTAAAAACACAATAAGCATTCATAAATGTACAAAAAGCATGATTCTTTACATAGTCAGGATCCTAAGGCAAATCTAGACCTGCGGGGTCGGCGGAGGCTGGCTGCTCGAGGCTTGCGACCGAGCTTGCTTCTGGCGTTGTCCTTCGTCAATCCAAGCCTTGATTGTAGTATGACCTTCGGCTCTCCATGAAGCTGGGAAGGCTTGCCAAGCAGCGGCCACGTCTTCGGAAGGATTAAGAAGCCGGCTTTCATCGAAGGTAATGGGAGCCGCCCCTGCGTTCGGAGTTATCGATATTCCCAGATATTCGTAGTAACGAAGTACGCCAATAGCAGCCACTTGTCCGGAGATTTCTCCGTATCGAATGCCTGCCATCTTCATCGTCTTTGCAGCTCCTTGGATCATTTTTAGCCACCGAAGCAAGGAGACGTTGTCATTTTAAGGAAGTGTCCCAGTAGTACCTAAGTACTCTAGAACACCTAGGATTTGGTTCATGACCTCCGCAACTACCTTCTCCGACTTTAGCTTGTCTTCAAGTAAAGCATTCTTCGCCGAAGTCAGCTCCTCTACTATAGCGGAGAGCCTAGCTGCCTCCGTAGCTAGAGAGTTTTTCTGGTTAAGAAGGTGGCTAGCCTCCTCTGCAGCTTTGGTTTTTTCCTCCTAGAGCTTGACAAGTTCAGCCCCCATTGTAGCATGCTCCGCCCGCATCTTTTCTATTTCTGCCCGAAGCACAATTTGTTCTGCTTCGAGCTTCTTATTCGCAGTTTCCAAGCTTTGTCTGGCCCTCCGCTCCGCTGAGACCATGTTGTCTAAATGGGAAAACCGACCTTCGGAGATGTTGAGATTTCGCTGAAGAGTAGTAATTTCCTCTCGAAGGCGAAGGTTTCCACGTTTATTTGAGACAGCCGCAGCCCGAGCCAAGACTATTTGCTGCAAAAAGAGGAAAAACCAAGGTGAGAAATTATTTGTATGTAAGGCTAATTTTGTTTTGCAGATACTTCGTACCTGGTATGCTGCACGCTCCATGGCGGCATTGAGCTCCGAACCCTCAGCTTCGCTCAGGATGGCTACCAAGTCCGTCTCCCCGACTTCGCGGCTAGTTCGATCCAAACGCTCGAGCAAAGTCCGAAGTCCGGTTCTTCGCTCCAAAAAAGGAGCTAGAAGAGGGAGCATAGACAAGGTCCTCTGGTCGTCTTCGTTCAGAGAGGGGTCAGAGCACTGCGCTGCATCCTCAGAAACTTCGGCAGATTGCCCTCCTTCCGTAGATTGACCCCCGTCTGTTGATTTAGACAGAGTTAATCCTGAACTCGGAGCAGGGAAGGGGTCCATTTTGCCTTTACCTTTTCCAGGTCCCATTTGGGTGACTTCTGGAATTGGCTCCGGAGTTGCCGAAGTCCCAGGAATTGTATCTTCGGGACAAACCTCTTCCATAGGAGCAGATCCTGTTGAGGCAAAGGTATTATACATTGTATAATTTTGCAGGAGAAAAGAACAAAAGGATTATGTGAAGTTTACCTCCGAAGTCTTGTCGACGGGTGAGCATCGGACTGCTTGGCGGGTCAAAAGCTACCCCAAAGTCTTCGTCGGAGTCAGAATTCACGACGAAATCTTCAACTGTTGGAGCCTCTTCGGGAGCTGCAGTCGTTGCTTCATCCAGAATCGAAGTTGATTCTGCAGCAACTTCGGCTCCACCTTCATTCATAGGGGCTTCATCCCGCGGTTAATCTTCTTGAGCATCCGAAGTCCCAACTTGCCCGAGGTTGCTTGGAAACTCTGGCACACTCGCAACGTCGCCAGTGCTTGCATCTTCTTGGGCTCCATCCTTGTCAATTAGGTCAACAAGCATTCTACCTTCATCCTCCGAGGAAGCGGAGACCGAAGCTATTGGACTTGAAGGCACTGCAATTCTTGGTTTTCGAGCTACTTTCTTTGATGCAGTTTTGGCAGAAGTCGAAGCTCCAACTTTGGCCTTCCTTTTCTTAGGCCCTTGCTCCGAAGGCACCCAATCCAAAAGAGGAGGGGGAGCATCTTCGAGTAACCCCCATACTCGGTTTTTCCGTTCCCAAGTACCCACTAACTTCTTCCTCCATTCTTTCTCGGCCGGAGTTGGAATGCCCAGAATTTTCTCCGAAGCTCGCACAATTTGCTCCGAAGTAATAGGAGCTAGAGAGGCTGGAAGATAAGTTGGCATTAGTTATTTATTCAAATAAGTATATATGAAACATGTTGTTTTCGAAGTTACCTACATGGCTCGATCTTGAAGAAATCTTTCGGAGGCCGCCGCCCTCCATATCTTCTTCGAAAGTGATAGGCCAGTTGGCCATCCGAGGGGGAATCTGAAGTCCGATGAACTCTTCTGCCAAATCCCGCATGCTCAGGCGATGGCTAATGCATTGAAGAAGGCTAAGGCGAGCTTCGAGCTGGCCTAGATCTGGGTGGACAAGGGCTTCCCTTCAGAAGTTTATGTCTTGTAAAGGTCTGACTAAACGGCTCCCTGCCCCAACTTCGGCGTAAAACCACCGGAGAATCCAGTCTGTATACCACCGGGCATTGATGGCCTTTGCTAGAAACCGAAGGGAATATTCATCCCGAAGCCGGAAGTTAATACTCCCGAAGGCCACCACCATCTTTTCACCTCCGGGACCTACGAAAGTCTTCGGTTGGCACGAAGCTCGGTGCAAAGCTGTGAAGATTTCTGCTCTTCCTTCGCAGCCTTCAGCTCGCAGTGCCCATTCAAAGATGGCAAGGCGTGCTATCGCGTTCGGAGAAAGTTGGGGGAGAGTAACATGGAATAAATTTAGTACCTCAGCTAGGAAGTCGACGGCCGGAAGTCCTAATCCAGCTTCAAAAAAGGCTTCGAAGACGACCACTTCTCTAGGCCTTGGCGAAGGGATAGCTTCTTTTCCAGGTTTGCGGATCACAATCTCCGAACTAATCTTCCCTTCTATCACAGCCGCGAGCGATTCCCTTTTGCAGGTTGAACGTCCCAGTTGGTAAGATTGATCTGCATACTTCGACGACGTCGGAATGAGATCATGAGGATCATCATGTTGGGGATTCCTTCCTGGCGCCACCATTGGCACTACTACTGTCGCTGTCGGAGTCATCGTCGCTGCTGCCGCAGCCTGCTGCCGGGCTAAGGCTGAAGCTACCCCTGGGATCTTGAAGCTCATCTTCGCCATGAAATCGCATGGATTGTTTGAGGGGAAAAAATGGAGGCTAGGGCTTGTCTGCTGGGTTGTTTGCACGAAAGCGGTGAGAAGGTATTTGGGAAGGATCTGGGCCCCTTATTTATAGCCCAGGCCACGATTTTTACCGTTTGGTGTTTTGCCGTTTCACATTCCTAACCGTTGTCTCTTTGCGAACTTAACGCATTTCCTTAATTTCCGTTGAGGAAAAATCCAACGGCTATTTCTTCTAAGCCTAAAAAAGCTTTCGGACTTTTTATATTAATTCTAAAAAATAGTTCGAACATAATTTTCTTATAAGTTGATTCGAAGTTTCGAATCCCCGCAAATTTCGAAGGTTGATTAAACTGTTAGCCTCTGCGCATAATTATTTTTTCTTACGTATACTGCTCTCCTAACATCACAGGTCTAGCGGAGAAGCGTATTCAAGGGGCTATTGTTGGGGGAAAATACTTCATCCTCAGAGCCATTGTTGTGACAAGACAGAGGCAGGAGATTTAATCAAAGGCTTTTGATGTCTAACTTCGGGAGCGCTTTGAATAGGATTCGAAGCATGAAGGCGAACGCTAGTTCAAAGTTTATCTTCGAACGTGGACTCTTCAGAGAGTATTTTTGCCAGCTAGGATGGAAGACTTATCTTCTTTCTCATTAGATTAGTCTTTTACCATTTTAGCCCTATTAGGGGTACCGAATAGTTTCCACTATGTCGGTTGTAATAGAGGGGTAAAAGGGTCTTCTCCTTAATGTTTCGGCCTATAAATACCCCTCGTTTTACCCTGTAATAGGGACCGGATACAAATTATTCAATACACATCTTCGAACTATTGTGAGCTATTATCCTTTCGGAGGCTTGAAATAGTTTACTTCGCAAACACTTCGTTTGTTAGTTTCTAATCTTTAGAAACCTGTTAGCGTCCAACACATGCATTAGCCAAATGAAAGCCTTACAATATATTTATTTAGATCCCTCGACCTTGATGTGCAACCCTAGCCATGCTATCTAGCCTAAACTCCTTGTCACCATGTTATAAGTACTATTAGATAGTGTCCAGTGTATTGGCACAATCGCTATAAGTTAAGAATGAGTCGCAGTAACTTGGTTCTACTATATGATCCCCGTTATTCTTGTCTTTGGAATTCTGTCGGTGATGGAGTTGTGGTTGTGAGTGAATGTGTGGTGGGTTCCGGGTGCAAGATAGGGCATTGGTCGGTAGCACCCGGGGCACTATAAGGACCGGTTTGCGGGATCCATTGCAATACACTTCCGTACTAACCACAAGTCTAGTGGGTAAGTCCTAACTAAGGTATGGACTGTTCCAAACCGAGGCAACCACTTGGATATGGGTCAAGCAGCACCTACGGGTGGCTTGTATCGACGTGGCACAAAAGGGGTTTGACGCTACCCGAGATGCGGCCCGGCGCGCCGGCAAAACCTAGAGCGGGTGGTTATCGCTTGGAGCATTTCATGCTGAGGTTTTGGCACGAGTTCCCGTGGTATGGGTCATCTCGTTACACTTTGGTGTTTGGGATGAGTGCGTGCCTTGTGGGTACAGTAGTACACCTCTGATCAGAGTCATAAACATTTTCGAAAAGTCGAGCCCACAGTCAAGGGCGGGTTGCGTGACATCCCACAGTTAGTTTATTTTTAATAAATGTGCATGATGATTTGACATGTAAGGACTGTTGTGCGAGGAGGTAAAACATACTCCTTGAGTTAGATGGTGTTATGATGTTCATGTTTATTATTCCACATGATTAAATTTGACTACACTAAATGCAATAACTGAAAAATGTACTTTTCCGCACTATTAGCCATTGTCCTTCCTTTGTTATTACCTTGCATTACTATTTGCATTTGCGGTGGCTTGTTGAGTACTTTTTATACTCATACCCGTTGGACACACAATTCAGAGGATGCTTACTACGAAGATGGTCTGGAGTAGCGACTCAGTCAAGAAGAAAGTTCTTGAAAAGGGCATTCATCATGCTATTTATTTTGATGTTTATTTTATTTTTACTCTTATGTAATAATGTGGTCTGCGTACCACGAATGATTGCCGTATGTACGTTGTCGCATGATGAACCTCTTGTATTACTGTTTTTCGTTGGAAATTCAATAATGTTCCGATTTATTAAATCGGGGCATCACACATCGCTACCCCAATTGACATCTACGTGGTGATCAACTAAAAAGTTAGCGACAATTTGACCTTTCATAACTCTCAAAGGTTAATAAGCCAAATCATATTCAATCAAAGCATAAGCCCACTTTCCAATTCTACCACTTAGAATCGGCTTCTGTAACATGTATTTTATGACATCGGTTTGGCAAGCAACAATACATGTGCTAGGGAGAAGATAGTGACGTAATTTGGTTCATGCATAATAAAGTGATAAACACAAGCACTCCACAAACACGTACCTTGTCTCGGCATCCAGCAAGTGACAGCTCAAGAATGTTATGATGTACTGTTTTCCCTCCACCTCTTGAGTTAGCATGGCTCCTATCACGCTATCTTCTACAACAATGTATAGCTGAAACAGAATCCCAGCTTTTGGTGCTCTTACCAGGGACGGTGAGGACAAACCCTCTTTAATCTTCTCAAAAGTGCTTTGTTGACTTGCCCCCCAAATGAACACGTCCTCATTCTTTAGCCGGAGTATGGGGACGAAAGCATCGATTTTGCCAGACAAGTTAGATATAAATCAACGCAAATAGTTCAACTTGCCTAGCAACTTTTGCACATCTCTCTTGCATTTCGGTGCTTCAAAGTTCCTAATCTTCTCAAGCTTCTTAGGATAAATCTCAATACCTCTTACATGAATCATGAATCCTAAGAACTTGCCCACCGACACGCCAAAAGCACACATGAGTGGGTTCATCTTTAAGCCATACTGGCGCATCCTATCAAAAGCAACTCTCAAATCGGCTAGATGGTTCCCCATAGCATCCGATTTGACTACAACACAGTCTATATAGACCTCTAGCATAACCCCTAGCAAGTCATGAAAGATCACGTTCATAGCACGTTGATATGTAGCGCCAGCATTCTTTAAACCGAAATTCATATCGACCATTCAACATGTCGGCTATCAGCATGGGATACTCGTCCTTCGGAGTGGCCTTGTTCAGATCCCTGAAATCAATACATACTCGTATTTTGCCTCTCCCTTTCTTCTCTACAGGCACAATATTAGCAACCCATTCAACATACCTGCATGGCCTAATAAATTCAGCCTTGAGTAATCGTTCTATCTCCTCTTTAACTCGGTCATACACGACCAAATTAAAGATTCGGGGGGGGGGCTATTTATAAGGCCTAAACCCGGGTTTGATAGGCAGTCGATGCTCTACGAGATCACGTCTTAGTCTGGGCATCTCACTATACTCCCATGCGAAACAATCAACATACGACCGAAGCAACTTTATAACTTCGGCCTATTCGCTAGCTTGTAAATTTTTGTTTACAAAAGTCGGCCTTGGAATGCTACCATCGTCTATATCGAGCACTTCTAGAGGATCGGCCGACGCAAAACCTTGACCTAACTTTTCTACTTCACTAAAATCTTCAATGGATTTGGCAATACCATCTTTAGAAGACCGATATTGCTCCACACGAGACTTCAGCTAATCAAGATTACTCTTACTAGACATGACTACTAGTTTAGAAATATCCATGCTACACCAGCCGGCTTCACAGACAAGGGTACAAAACGTCCCCGGACACGCTAACGAAGTCGTAATCCGAGAGATCTCTACCTGATAGACACTCTACCTTATCATGGATGGTGTCGATAGATACATCGGCCAATGCTACTTGGGCCGAAGTATCAACTGGTACAACCTCCACATCATCGTTGTCCCACCGCATTAGGCACTAGTGCAAGGTATACGGAATACAACAATTTGCGTGAATCCAATAACGCCCAAGTAGCACACTGTAGTTACCTTGCACATCGACAATGAAGAACGCCATCGGCAAGGTCTTATTGCCCACCATCAAATCTATAGAAAGAACACACTTTGCTTCGGAGCTCTCGCCCTTGAAGTTGTTGAACATTAGGTTAGTCTTCTTTAAATCCTCTTCGCCCTTGCCGAGCTTCTTCAGGAGAGGGTATGGCATCGAGTTGATAGTGGTGCCACCATCAACAAGCATCCTGGAGATCAACTTTCCATCGATGTGCCCCTTGATGTAGAGAGGTTTCAAGTGATGAGCCGTATCCTCGGGCTTCTCGAAAATAGAATCTCGTGGGCCGAGGCTCAACTGAGCGACCTCAGCCTCGTCTCGTGGTAGTGCGAAGTCGGCGGGGAGTATGACGATGTTTATGTCCATTGCTTGTGGTGCGAGCCCCTCGGAGATGGGTGTGTAGTCGTCATCGAGCATGTCATCGTCGTCGTTCGGAACAGGAGCCAGGTTGTTCGCCTCAACCGGCTTGGGCTTCCATACTTTCTTAACGACTGACTGAGGGCAGATTTCCTTGAATATGATGTCTCGCTCATCCTCGGCCTTCTTCTCGTGCATCTCCTATGACCGTAGACATTTTAGGCACCTCTTCTACGATTTGGACATACCTAGAGGCGCCCAAGATGGTTGTGGGTTGGTACCATGCACCACCGACTTGTTCCTATGATTTTTGGCCGAATGGGAATTACCTAGGTCGGCCTCGTAATCTTTGCACTTGGCAAGAATTCTCTTATGTACCATGTCGGTTAGACCGACCTCGCCAGGCCGGTCGGACTAGGCCCCGGGGATGGTTTCGGTCGGACCTAGAGACTTACCTCCGTCACGCTTCGACGAGGGGGCCCTCGGGATTGGGACTTCATGAGACCCTACTTTGAGGGTGATGGTTTCAGACTTCCTCTCCATCACCCCTTCGTAGCCATCTTCTTTGGATTCGTCCTGCGTGAGTCGACTCGAAGGCACCATAGACAGCCTATGGAAAATGTTCCCCTTCGCCATATCCACTTTCCCCTGCCAATCATAGTACTCCGAAGGAAAAAAGGGGGTAACATTATATTGTGAAGGGTACTCCGATGGCGAAGTGTAGTTCGGAGCCCACGGGACCCTGCCCAGTAGTATGGTGGAGGCATTGGAGGTTCTAGCGGCTTCGCCCACTGAGAGCCGAACCCATTGCTTGGAGGGGGGTTCGGCCATGTCGAAGGTACTTTAGACCATATCAGCGAAGGGTCCCACTAGGCTGGAGGTATGTTCGACCATTGCGGTCTGAGATCTCCCACCGGGGGATTCATCTAGAGCGGAGGTGGGTTCGGCCATTGCGGTCCGAGCTCTCCCACCGGGGGGTTTTCCTAGGAGCGGCAAGGGATCCACTGGTCTGTTGACCGGGGTTGACTCAAGTACACGGGCGGCTAGTGATTATCGGGCTGAGGGAGCCGCGGAATCGGGCCGGCCCAATCCGGGTACCCAGTGTAAAGACGGTGGACGCTTTGTCGGTTTCGGCGCAAAACTGTTGCCCAATCTAGACCGAACCATCCTGAAGCGAAGCTGTAGATGCTAGGAAAGCTCTGCAACGGGAAACGTTATTTTTATTTAGGATTGTACCATTTTGTTTTCTAGGCCCACAGTGTGTTAGTCGAGTCAGTAAAAAACCTAAGGGCATTATGGTCTTTTCCATTTTATTTTCAGCGTCTGTAAAACCCTAAGGGTATTTTGGTGTTTTCCCTAGTTTATTAGGCTGCCTATAAATAGGGCCCCAATCCCTAGGGTTAGGGTTAACTCAATTAATTGCAAAACCTGAGTTCACTTTTGCTTCTGTGTCTTTTCCCTAGCCACAGTCACCAGTGTTCTTCGATTTGTAGCCACCACCACACAGAAATTCTGCATCTCCGTTTTTTCTCGCCATCCTCGCTAGAGTCCCATCGCTGTTTTTCTTTGGCGCGTCGCTAGGACTCATGTGGCGGGGCCTTGCACGGCAGGCAGGCAGTGTGCACAGAGCCAACGCGTGGCTGTCCTTGGGGCGTGGTGCTTGAGGCGGCGGGGAGGCATGGCGCAGGCTGATAAATGTGACATGGCAGTTTGACTGAGGCTGAGTAGCAACCGGCGCCAACTACTTGGCGCACGTGGCAGAGTTTCATCAGCGCCGAGCAGTTCTGCGGGCAGTGGGAGCCAGTATTTTTGGGAGGGGGAAATTGTTGTGTGGCTGGAAGCGGAGGGCTCGGTGCATGTGCATGCGGTAGCAGCAGTCATGAGGAGGCATCGGAGATTGCGGGAGATACACGACATGGGCATAGGCAACCTGTTCGGCAGAACAAAAACACGGGAGACAACCATAAACAGTAATTTCTCCTTCCTCGATTTGTGTGTTGTTGCAGTTTTTGAATACATGTTGAATATCCTATGATTTATTGCACTAATTATTCTGAGAAAAATCAATTTACAGCAAGCTTATTATTCAGATTGCACTACATATGTTCAGTGATGTATTTCTATATCTTTAGTGCATCTTGATTCATCCGTGAGCACATTAAATCATTTGCATTTATTTTGTCCGGTTATATGCATGTGATGATTAACCTTATGATGCTTGCAATGCCTGTGAGTTGAATGCACTGTTGATCTGCCTTGAAACACTTTGTTGGTGTCTTTTCGATTAGGACACCGGTTGTTTTTAGGCTAGATTATTTTAGAGCTTGTGATTTATTTTTCTACAAATTGTCTGGTGAGGTGCGTTGGGTGTCGGGAGAAGGCCATTGATTGGAAAGCATTTTTTAGGCGCCCATTCACCCCTCTCTGGTCGCTACTCTCAGTCCTACACTTGGCCCCTGGGCAACCTGAGAAGTTGGCTCTTCAAGAGGAAATCAAATATTTTGTCGCATTTAGTCACATCAAAAGAGTACTTAACCTCGTTGGGTTGACTCTTTTTGGGAGACGATTGTAGCTCATAACAAGTGACATGCTTGTTCTTAGTGTTCCAGGCCCATTCAGTCGCATATATATCGGTCGAATCACCCTCTTCCTCCGACTCTTCCTCGTCAGAGTGTTCCATGATGTGAACTTCAGCTCTAGGCTTGTTAAACATTTTAATGAATTTGTTAATGGCAAAAAATGGCATTAATGGCTAGATTGTCAAAATATCAATTTTGGTGATTTGGGCCAAAAATACACATGTCCAGGGTCGAGTCGAAGCCCTACAGGGCCAAAGGTCCACTGGGCCACGGGCTCCGAAAGCCTCTAGCCATCCCACGGCCTTCGGCCAGGAAGCCTTTGGAGGCCACGCCGCCGAAGCTTCGGCCCGAGGAGAAGGCTTCGACGGGCCTAGTCGAAGCCCACTCCAGCAGAGAAGAGTTGTATAAAATTTCAGCTAAGTTTTTTATCTCCATCCGACCAAATTAATAGCAGATTAGATCAGAGATTAAGCCCCTATAAATAGAGAGGCGAGGCCAGCGTAGAGCCCCCCCAACACAAACCAAACCAAAGCCCTAGCTTTGATCGTATTTACTTTACCTTTATTTTTCCTGTACCTCTTCGTGGGTTTGCCTGGAAGCCCTCCGCCGGCCACTTTGGAACAGTGGTAACCCTTGTTACTTCGCTTGTGAAGTATCCGTTAATCTACGTAATAGATTGCTATTGCCTTGTTACTTCGCCTGTGAAGTATCCACTAATCTGCGTAACAGATTGCTGCCTTCGCTACTAATGCAACACTTGGAAGAATTCGGTCCTCTGGCTGAATTGGTGCTTCAGACTCTTTTGTTGCAGGTTCCCACATTCGAAGCTACTTCGTCGGAGGAGTCCGGAACTGAGAGATCGGTTTCGGAGGTCGTCAGGACACCCTTCGGTGAGATTACAGGCTTCGACGACAGGCTTCGCGAGCACACTTCGTCACAGCAGGCTCTGCCACGCTCGTACCTTGCTCTAGATGAAGTCGCTCGCGCGAGGCATTTGGGTTATTATTTTGTACTTCGCTGTATCAGAAACTTCGCGCTGAACCCCGCCGTTCGGAGGTGATTGTCACGTCCAGATCCATTCGGAGTTCGTCTTCGATCGGACCAGTCCGAACGCCTAAGGAACCCTTCGGAGAGATACTTCCACCGGACGCTGAAGGTATACTTCGGCGACCCCTTCGCACCAGACTTCGAAGCAGATAGGCTCCGACTGGTTCGCTGATTTTATTCTGTTTAATATATTTCTTTCGGCTAATTGGGTTATTTTGTGTGATATGATTGCCTGGCGACTCCACCCCCCCTTATCATGACTAAGGGTAGTCGGAACGCGACGTCGGTGCTACGTCATGCTTAGGATTGTCCCTAAGTATCCGCACACTTTTGGATCGTCGAGCTGACCCAAGTGCGGGGGCATGTTTTCGTGTCAACACACTTTTTGGCGACTCCGCTAGGGAGAGCTACGCCCACATGACAAGTACATCTACATCGGCCACCGGTACATCTACGTTGACTACGAAGTCTACACCACCGATGGACATAATAGGAGGCGCGGATATCGACAACCGCACCATCTTGACACCTACACTTGAAGATATCCCCACAGAAGACTGAGCAGAGATCAAAGCAAAGTTAAATGCACTACAAGACATATTGCTTGGGGGCTACGTTAAGACACGCGTAGGCTTCATCAAGCATGACATCATCACCCCCGACCTCGCTCAGGTCCAGTATCGCCTGTATCGCCTCGTTTATCTTCTTTAGAGATCGAGCAAAAAATAGCCGCATTAGTAGATCAAGCCGTTAGCGCTTCGCTAGCCATCCGTTTGGATTCGACAGTCAGCTCCCAAGTAGAGGCAACTCTTAGGAGGTTCGACTTTACTGAGGCCGTACCCCTGGTTCCTATTGCTAGTGCACCTCCGGCAAACCACGTGTATGGCAGAACTAATGACAGCAATGGCACAGCCATGTCTTCGGCCTCAACACTTATGGCCTAGACTAATCATTACACCTACGGTCAAACTAGCACTGTGTACCATGCACCACCACCTGCACTGGTATCCGCGATGCCCGCACCACATGCGCAGGTACCCGGACACGAGCACGTCATACAGACAGCGCGCAGGGAAGAGGCCCATGGCCGACACGCCGATATCCCACCACATGTCCCGCCCCAGCATGAGAGGCACGCACAAGCAACATGCCAAGATGACATAGAGGAGCGGGTCCGCGCACTATTTAGAGAGTGTGTCGGCTTCGTGCCCAAGGGACGAGTTAGGGTTTACCATAAGCCATACCCCGACCATCTTGATACAGTACCCTACCCCCGCGGATATAGAATCCCTGAGTTCACTAAGTTCGATGGCGAGGGTAGCAAAACGACACTAGAGCACGCACGTTAGTCAATTTTTGGCACAGTGTGGAGAAGTTAGCGGGATAGACGCCCTAAAGGTTAGACTATTTTCTCTCTCACTATCCGGCACCGCTTTCACTTGATTTTCGGTGCTCCCGCTGAACTCCATTCAGACATGGTATGATTTATAGCGGAAATTCCATGATTACTTCTACTTGAGTGAGACAGAACTTAGGCTTTCACATTTGACATTGGTTAAGCAGAAATCTAAGGAGAGCGCCTCTGAGTACATCAAGCATTTTAGGGATACTATAAACCGATGTTTTAGCCTTGATATTTCGGAAAGGGACTTGGCAGAACTAGCTTTTAATGGGCTGCGTTCCGAAATTAAAGAAAGGTTAGATAAGCAAAACTTTTTAGAAGTCAGCCAAGTTTTACAGCAGGCTCTTGTCCAGGAAGGCCGAACCAAAGATAAAAGGTTTATTAAGACATTTAACAAGCCTAGGGCTGAAATCCACATCATGGAATGCTCTGACGAGGAGGAGTCAGAAGAGGAGGATTCGACCGACATGTACGTGGCCGAATGGGTTTGGAACGCTAAAAATAAACCTGTCACCTGCTCTGAGTTACGACCATCCCCCATGAAGAATCGACCTAGTGAGGTCAAGTACTCATTTGATATAACTAAGTGTGATAAAATATTTGATTTTCTCTTAAAAAGTCAGCTTCTCAGGTTACCTAAGGGTCAAGTCATTCCACCTGCCGATGAGTTAAAGAAGCATCCGTACTGTAAGTGGCATGATTCACATTCACATAATACTAACGACTGCAATGTTTTTCAACGACAGATCCAATCGGCCATAGAAGAAGGACGATTGAAGATAGACCATAATCCGAAGATGAAGCTGGATAAAGATCCTTTTCCTGTCAACTCTGTCGACCTCGGTGAGAAGAAGGTGTTGATTCAGCCAGAACAGGCCGAGACGGCTAAGGGGAAGGATGTAATTGTTGGAGAGCCACGCACTCGCACGCTCATACCGAAGAACCCCGAGGTAGGAGTGTGGAAACAAAACATTAATACCCCTTCAGCTAAGGCTCCCAAGAGGCCGAAGGTAACGTACAATATGCTGTTAAACAAGCATCAAAGAAAGGCCAAGGAAGCAGGTCCACATGCTAAGAAGCTAAAGCAGCCGAAGGGCCCGAGGCTTTCAGAGGGCGGCTTCGGACCGAAGCAGGCACACACTCCGCACGGTGGCTTTGGGCCACAGTGGCCTGACTCTCCGCACGGCGGCTTCGGGCCACGGTGGCCTGACATTCCGCACGGTGGTTTCGAGCCACAATGGCTAAACCCCCCGTACAGTAGTTTCGGCCCCCAATGGCTGAACCCCGTACCATGTTGGACTTCTCCGATAGAAGGCTTCGGCCCACACTGGGCGAACATACCTCCGGCCTGGTAGGACCCTTCGCTGGTGTGGTCCGAGACACCATCAACTCTGCCGAACCCCATTCTGGGTAACGGGTTTGGCTCTCAGTGGGCGAAGCCGCTGGAGCCACCGATGCCTCCACCGTACGACTAGGCAGGAACCCCGTGGGCTCCGTACGTATCTGGGTCAGAGTACCCTCTGCAATTTAACACTATGTCTTGTTTTCCTTCGGAGTATTATGGATGGCAGGGACAAACAAACGCAGTGGAGGGGGCATCGTCCACAGACTGTCTGTGGTACCTCCGAATCAGACCATCAGAGTTGGGTCTTAGGAAGTCCCAATCCCGAAGACTCTATCGCCGAAGTCTGATGGAGGTAAGTCCCATGCTTTGGCTGGGCTCTGCGCCGAAGTCTGGTTCGATCGACCGAACAAGGCCAATCCGTTCGTCGGGGTCCGCAGCGAAGGCCCCTCCGAGCGCAGGGTGCACAAGGCCGAAGGGTGTAGTACCACTTTGGCCAGAGTTGACAGAGGCCGGGCAATAGCGCCCGGCACCAAGCCGCAGCCATCTTGGGCACCTCCAGGCATGTCCAAATCACATAAGAGATGCCTACAATGACTGCGAGCACAGGAGATGCGCGAGAAGGAAGCCGAGGACGAGCGCGACGCTATCTTCGAGGAAATCCGCCCTCGGCCAGTTACAAGACAGGTATGGAGAGAGAAGCCAGTTGAGATAACCAACCCGGCTCCTAGTCTGAGCGATGACGACGACATGCTCGACGACGATTACTCGCCTGTCTCTAAAGGGCCCGCACCCCAGGTGATGGACATCAACATCATCACGCTGCCCGCCGAGTTCACCCTGCCACAGGACGAGGCCGAGGTTGCTCAATTGAACCTCGGCCTGCGCAACGCCATCGTTGAGAAGCCTGAGAACTCGGCTTGCCATCTGAAGCCTCTCTATGTTAGGGGTCACATCGATGGAAAGCCGATTTACCGAATGCTCGTCGACGGCGGCGCCACTGTTAACTTAATACCTTAATCGTTGTTGAAGAAACTTGGCAGGGATGAGGATGACCTGAAGAAGACCAACTTGATGCTCAACGGCTTTAATGGCGAGAGCTGAGAGGCCAAGGGCATACTCTCTATGGAGTTGACGGTGGGCAACAAGACGTTGCCAACAACATTTTTCGTCATCGACATACAAGGTAACTATAGCATACTACTCGGACACAATTGGATTCACGCGAACTGTTGTATTCCTTCTACTCTGCACCAGAGCCTGATACAGTGGGATGGCAATGAGGTAGAGGTCATTCCCACGGATACTTCGGCCCAAGTATCATTGGTCGATGTATCGGTTGACGTCGTCTATAACAAACTAGAGTGTCTATCAGGTAGAGATCTTTCAGATTACAATTTTGTTAGTGTATCTGGAGGACGTTTTGTACCAGTGTCTGTAAAGCCGACTGGAGTAGCATGGCTGTTTTTTATTAATAGTCATGTCTAGCAAGAGTAATCTAGATTGGCTAAAGTCTCGTGTGGAGCAATATCAGTCTAACAAAGACGGTATTACCGAGGCCATCGGTGACTTTAGCGAAGTAGAGAAATTAGGACAAGGTTTTGCGTCAGCCGATCCTTTGGAGGAAGTCGACATAGGTAATGGTAGCATCCCAAGGCTGACTTTTGTAAACCAACATTTACATCCCGATGAAAAGGCTGAAGTAATGAAGTTACTTCGGTCGTATGTCGATTGTTTTGCATGGGAGTATATCAATATGCCAGAACTAAGCCACGAGCTCGTGGAGCATCGGCTGCCTATCAAGTCCGGATTTAGGCCTTATAAGCAGCCTCCCCGCCGCTTTAACTTGGCCGTCTATGACCGAGTTAAAGAAGAGGTGGAGCGACTACTCAAGGCTGAATTTATTAGGTTGTTCAGGTACACGGAATGGGTTGCTAACATTGTGCCTGTAGAGAAGAAAGGGAGCGGCAAGATACGGGTATGTATTGATTTCAGGGATCTAAACAGGGCCAATCCAAAGGATGAGTATCCAATGCTGATAGCCGACATGCTAATCAATGATGCTTCAGGGCATAAGGAACTGAGTTTTCTTGATGGCAATGCTGGTTATAATCAAATCTTTATGGCCGAAGAGGACGTCTACAAGACTGCCTTTCGATGCCCTGGTTTTGTCGGTTTATTCGAGTGGGTCGTCATGACTTTTGGTTTGAAGAATGTTGGCACCACGTATCAGCGCGCTATGAACTTAATATTTCATGACTTGCTAGGGGTTATGTTAGAAGTTTACATTGATGATGTTGTTGTCAAATCGGATGCTATGGGAAACCATTTAGCCGATTTGAGGGTTTCTTTTGATAGAATGCGACAGTATGGTTTGAAAATGAACCCGCTCAAGTGTGCTTTTGGTGTGTCAGCGGGTAAGTTCTTAGGTTTCATGATTCACGAGTGAGGCATAGAAATTGATCCTAAGAGACTTGAGAAGATTAGAAATATTGCAGCGCCAACGTGCAAAAGGGATGTCCAAAATTGCTAGGCAAGATGAACTATTTGCGTCGCTTATATCCAACTTGTCCGGCAAGATTGATGCCTTTGTCCCCATACTCCGGCTAAAAAACGAAGCCGAGTTCACTTGGGGGGCAAGCCAGCAGGGTGCTTTTGAGAAGATCAAGGAGTGCTTGTCATCACTGCCTGTGGTGAGAGCACCCAAAGCCGGGATTCCGTTTCGGCTATACATCACTGCTGAAGATAGCGTGATTGGGCCGCGCTAACCCCGGAAGTAGAGGGAAAAGAGTACATCATCACATTCTTGAGCTGCTGCCTGCTGGACGCCGAAACCAGGTACACGTTTGTAGAACGATTGTGTTTATCACTTTACTACGCGTGCACCAAGTTACGTCACTATCTTCTCCCCACTACATGTGTTGTCGTTTGCCAAACTGATGTTATAAAGCACATGTTACAGAAGCCGATTCTAAGTGGAAGAATCAGAAAATGGGCTTACACATTGATTGAGTACGATTTGGCCTACGAGCCCCTCAGAGCGATGAAGGGACAAATCGTCGCCAACTTTATAGTTGATCACCACGTAGATGTCAGCTGGACTGACAGTATTGCTCTAGTTGAGGTAGTGCCATGGAAACTTTATTTTGATGGTTCAACTTGCAAGAGTGGCCAAGGTATTGGAGTGGTTCTCATATCACCTAACGGAATGCACTTTGAAACTTCGGCCCGTCTAGAATTTTCTTCCACTAATAACCAAGCCGAATATGAAGCTTTATTGCTAGGTCTTGAGTTACTAGAATCTGTAGGTGCTAGACATGTCCACGCATATGGTGATTCTTTGTTAGTAGTGCAAAAAATAGCTCAAAGTGCTCAATGCTTTAACGGCTTGCTGAATAGTTACTTGGACAAATGTCTAGACATAGTTGCTGCTTTTGATGACTTCAAAATCTCTCACGTGTCAAGAGAAGCCAATTCAGTCGCAAATGATTTGGATTAGCAAGCATCTGGTTACCAAATCAGGAGAGGAAAATTCTCTATATTGGAGAAGTCGATTCTTGGCCTCACTGCCGAAGCTAGTGATGGTGTGCAGGCGCACCCTCCGGGTTGAACCCCTCCTGCCGCCGAAGGTCACTGCGTGTCGAGGTTCCTGGGCCAGAGTACTCTGCCAACCAAGGAACCTGGCACGCCGGAGTCTATAGTCCGAAGCCTCCCCCACGGAGAAGGCTCCCCGGAGTCCGAACCTTCTGGAGGGCTTCGGACCAGCACACTCCGAATGGCCAGCCTGGCCAGGCTTCGGCACAGGCAGGAATGGCTCGGGGGGCACCCCGAAGTCAGTAAATTAGAAAGTTTTTCGGAAGGTGAGCCAGCGAGACCCTCTGAAACCTGTAAGGGCGATTGGAGGATCCCAATCATCCAGTATTTGAGAGACCCTAGCCGAAGGGTTGATCGGAAGGTTCGGCGACAAGCATTTAAATTCATGTTGATAGATGACACATTGTATGGCCGAACCATCGATGGAGTACTATTGAAGTGTTTAGACCACGAACAATCCCGAGTGGCTATGGGAGAAGTCCATGAAGGACTCTGCGGCACTCATCAGTCGGCCCAAAAAATGAGTTGGATGCTCAAAAGAGCGGGTTTTTATTGGCCGACTATAACTGAAGATTGTTTCAAGTACTATAGAGGGTGTGAAGCATGTCAGAAGTTTGGCAATATTCAGTTGGCACCTGCCTCATTACTCAACCCTATTGTCAAGCCATGGCCGTTTCGAGGTTGGGGTTTAGACTTCATCGGCCAGATTCACCCTTCTTCCTCAAAAGGGAATCGGTTCATGTTGATGGCGACAGATTACTTCACTAAATGGACTGAGGCTGTGTCTCTCAGGAATATGACTCACAATGAGGTACGTGGTTTTATTTTGAAGCACATCATACATAGATTTGGCATTCCTTAGACTCTTACCATGGATCAAGGTAGTTCATTTGTTTCTAGAGAAGTGAGGGACTTCACCGAATATTATGGTATTAAGTTGATAAACTCTCCACCTTACTATGCTCAGGCCAATGGTCAGGCCGAGTCTAGTAATAAAACCGTGATTAAGCTCATTAATATGAAAATTGAAGAGTTCCCTGAAAGGTGGCATGAAGTGCTTTCAGAGGCGCTATGGGCTTGTTGAATGGCAAAGCACGGTGCTACCAAAGTCAGTCCATGTGAGTTGGTGTATGGACAAGAGGCCGTTCTGCCCGTGGAGGTAGATCTTGGCTCCTTAAGAGTGTTAAAGCAATATGGCTTATTGGTCAGCGAGTATGAGACTCTTTTGAAGGATAATCTAGAGGAAGTGACTGATAAGAGACTAAGGGCTTTAGAAGCCATAGAAGTAGACAAGAAGAGAGTAGTTAAAGCCTACAATAAGAAGGTCAAACCAAAATTGTTTCAAGTAGGTGATTTGGTTTGGAAGACGATTTTACCCTTAGGCACGAAGAGTCCTAGATTTGGTAAATGGTCACCTAGTTGGGAAGGTCCCTTTAAGATAGCCGAAATCGCTCCCGGCAATGCCTACGTGTTGGAATCTCTGCAAGGAGAGCGGTTTCGAAGAGCTTTGAATGGTAGGTACTTGAAAGCGTATTTCCCAAGTGTGTGGCAAACATCATAAAGAGTGTCGAAAAGCTGATATGGATGGTATCGTCTTCAGCTCGTTGTGCTTTTAGTTCACTCAGTTCACTAAAAGGCAGGAGGGCATGTGTTAATGGAAAAAAATGGCATTAATGGCTAGATTGTCAAAATATCAATTTTGGTGATTTTGGCCAAAAATACACATGTACAGGGTCAGGCCGAGGCCATGCAAGGCCGAAGGTCCATTGGGCCACGGGCTCCGAAAGCCTCTTGCCAGCCCACGGTCTTTGGCCAAGAAGCCTTCGGAGGCCCACGCCACTGAAGCTTCGGCCCGAGGAGCAGGCTTCGACGGGCCTGGTCGAAGCCCACTTTGGCAGAGACAAAGTTGTATACAATTCTGGCTAAGTTTTTTATCTCCATCTGGCCGAATTAATAGCAGATTAGATCAGAGATTAAGCCCCTATAAATAGAGAGGCGTTTGGGTTATTGTTTTGTACTTCGCTGTATCAGAAACTTCGCGTCGAACCCCGCCGTTCGGAGGTGATTGTCACGTCCGGATCTGTTGAGAGTTCGTCTTCGATCGGACCAGTCCGAACGCCGAAGGCACCCTTCGGTGAGATACTTCGCACCAGACGCCAAAGGTATACTTCGGCAACCCCTTCGCACCAGACTTCGAAGCAGACAGGCTCCGACTGGTTCGCTGATTTTATTCTGTTTAATATATTTCTTTCGCCTAATTGGGTTATTTTGTGTGATCTGATTGCCTGGCGACTCTACCCCCTTATCACGACTAAGGGTAGTCGGAACGTGACATCGGTGCTGCGTCACGCTTAGGCTTGTCCCTAAGTATCCACACACTTTTGGATCATCGAGCTAACCCAAGTGTGGGGACACGTTTTCGTGTCAACAAAATTTTTATCCTTGACTCGGCCTTCTTGGACCAAAGCCTGCTGCATGACCTGGCTGACCTCTAAAAAGTTTTGGTTGTCTAACCTCTCCTTAATCTCAGAACGCAATGTGTTAAAAGCTAGATCTGCCAAATCCATTTCTAAAACATTGAGACTAAAACATCAGTTCCTAGTGTCTATAAAGCGCCTGACGTACTCAGAGACACTCTCACCAGATTTCTATTTGACCATCATCAAGTGTGAAAGCCTAAGTTATGTCTCACCTGTATAAAAATAGTCATGGAATTTCTGTTCTAACTGGGCCCATGTCTGGACGGAGTTTGGTGGTAGCGCTGAAAACCAAGTGAAAGCGGTGCGAGATAGCGAAAGAGAAGACACTCTAAGTTTTAACGCGTCCGACCCACTAGCTTCTCCACACTGTGCTAAGAATTGGCTGACATGATCTAGTGTGGTCTTGTTACCCTCGCCATATAATTTGGTGAATTCTGGGACTCTATAGCCACGAGGGTAGGGTATGGTATCAAAGTGATCGGGGTACGACTTTCGATGCACTCTCTAAACAGCGTGAGGATCCGTTCCTCAATGTAGTACTGGCCTCCTGCCTGTGCACGTCTCTCATGCGTGGGCATGACACACAGTGGTATGTCAGCGTGTCGGTCGGGGCTCCTCTTCTCGTGCTGGCTCAGGGTACATGATGTGCTCGGGTCTATGTTGGTGTGTAGGAGCGTGCGACACAGGCAGCGTGGGAAAGGCTAGCGCAGGAGCGGGTGGAGGCGGTGCATAATAAGCAGGGCTAGCTTGGTCGTAAGTGTAGTTACTTATCTCGTCCATAGATGTCGAGGCCGGAGACACGATAGGTTTTCCTGTACTACCGTCGGTTCTGTTGTAAATGCGATTTACTGGGGGTACACTAGCGATTAGAGTTGGAGGAACAACCTCGGTAAATCCAAACCTTCTAAACATTGCCTCTACCTAAGAGCTAACTACCAAATCTAGACGGTTGGCTAGCGAAGCGCTAACGGCTTGATCTATAGACGTGGCTATATTTTGCTCAATCTCTAAGGAAGATAAAGGAGGCGACACTAGTGTTACTTGAGTCTGGGCGAGGTCGGGGATGTTGATGCCACGCTTGATGAAGCACACGTGTCTTGACGTAACACATAAGCATGAGATCTTGGAGCTCTTTCATCTTTGCCTCGATCTCTGACTGACCTTTCTCAGGGATATCTACAAGGGTGGGCGTCATGATGTTGCGGTTGTTGATCTCTGCGCCCCCCATAGGATCCATCTACGTTGTAGACGTAGTAGTCATCGTAGAGGTACTTGTAGCCGATTTATATATACTCGTCATGTTGGCCTAGTGTGTCCCCAACAGAGTCGCCAAAAAGTGTGTTGACACGAAAACGTGCCCCCGCACTTGGGTCGGTTCGATGATCCAAAAGCGTGTGGATACTTAGGGATAAGCCTAAGCGTAACACAACACTGGCATCACATTCTGACCACCCTTAACAATGGCAAGGGGGTGGAGTCACCAGATAATCAGATTGCAAAGAAATAATCCAATTAGCCAAAATATACAGATAAAATAACCTAATCGGTCGAACGGAGCCTAATTGGTTTGGAGTGTCGTGCGAAGGGTCACCGAAGAGGGTCTTCGGCGTCTAGTGCGAAGCATGTGCCGAATGGGACCTTCAGTGTTCAGATCGATATGGCCAAAGACAGGCTCCGAACAGATCGCGACGTGAAATCACCTCCAAACGACAGGGTTCGGCGCGAAGCCTCTGACGTGATGAGGTCCGATGCGGAGTGTTCCGACATGATGAGGCCTGATGCGGAGCATTCTGGCGCGACGAAATACGATGCGGAGTGGCTCCAGCACGCGGAATCTGACCGAACCGACAACGGTGTGATGGATTCGGCACAGACGAACAAAGTGAAATCCTGCCGAAGGGTGCTCCGACAGCCTCCAAAACTAACCTCCTAGATCCAAAAATCCTTAGCGAGGAGGGCTCCGAACATGAATCCTGCAACAACATGAAGATCAAGTGCAAATTCGGCCTGGAGACCGAATTACCAAGTGTAGCCGTAGGAAACAGATAGAACGAAGGGTAACAATCTATTACTTAGATTAACAGATGGTTCACAAGCGAGCCAACAAGGTGATAGCAATCTGTTACGTAGATTAAAGGATGATTCACAGGCGTACCAACAAGGCTTACCACAATTACGGTGTGGCCGATGAAGGGCTTCCAGTGCAAACCCACAAAGGTGTACTGAACTATTGTGGAAAGTAAAGGTACAATTCAAACTAGGGTTTAAAGTGTTGATCTATGTTGGGGGGAGTCTTTGAATCAGCCTCACCCCTATTTTTATAGGGGCTAGTCTTCTTATCTCTAACTCTAATCTGATAAGAGTTCAGCTAAAAAAGTTAAGATTGGATAAGGGATCAAAAACAGCTGAGCTATGCTAATCTAATTCGGACTCTACTGGCCGGAGTGGGCCTTCGCAGGCCTTGCTGCAACTAAACCATTGGTCCGAAGGCTGTTTGCGGAGCAGGTGTCCGAAGGGGCCCTTCGGGTCGAAGCCAGCCTACGAAACAGGCCGCTGAAAGGCCATCGAGGCACCATGCTGATGGGCCTCCGACACTTCAGGGCTTCGGCCTGTACTAGGAATTGCATATTTTCAGGCCAAAATTACCAAAATTGATATTTTGACAATTTCAACCATTAATGCCATTTTTGCTATCAAATGTGGGCTATCCTAGGGAAACCAAAGGATACTGTTTCTATAATAGAGAAGAGGGCAAAGTGTTTAGCGCTCGGAATGGTGTATTCCTTGAGAAAGAGTCTCTCGAAAGGAGTTGGTGGGAGGATAGTGCATCTCAAAGAGGCTCGAGAGCCACTAGAAGGTGTTCCAGATCCCACTGAACAACAACAGGATACATAAGCTGCTACATAGCCTGTTGTAGAGACACCATCACCACGAAGGTCTGGGAGGGTGAGTCACGCGCCAGAGCGGTACATGTTTTTGACCACTAGGCAACGCGACGTGTTGTTGTTGGACAATGATGAGCCCAAGACCTATGCGGAAGCAGTGATGAGACTAGACTTTGAGAAATGGCTTGGAGACATTGGATCTGAATTGGAGTCCATGCGAGAGAACCAAGTTTGGAACTTGGTTGATCCACCCGATGGTGTAAAAACTATTGAGTGTAAATGGATCTTTAAGAAAAAGATAAACGTTGATGGAAATGTTCACATCTATAAGGCACGATTTGTGGCAAAATGTTTCAGACAGATTTAAGGTGTTGATTATGATGAAACGTTTTCGCCCGTCGCTATGCTTAAGTCTATTCGAATCATCCTAGCAATTGCCGCATTCTATGATTATGAGATATGACAAATGGATGTCAAGATGACTTTCCTTAATTGAAACCTAAGTGAAGATGTGTACATGACACAACCTGAAGGTCTTGATGATCCACGAAATGCTGGGAAAGTTTGTAAGTTGCAGAAGTCCATTTATGGACTGAAGCAAGCTTCTCGGAGTTAGAATCTTCATTTTGATGAGGTAGTCAAACGGTTTGATTCATCAAGAACGAAGAAGAGCCTTGTGTTTACAAGAAGGCTAGTGGGAGCTCATTTGTGTTTCTAGTCTTATATGTGGATGACATATTATTCATCGAAAATAGTTTTTTGTTGAAAGATCTTGGAGAGGCAGTATACATTGTGGGCATAAAGATCTATAGAGATAGATAAAAACAACTAATTGGATTAAGCGAAAGCATGTACATTGACAAGGTTTTGAAACGATTCAAAATGCATAACTCCAAGAACTGTTTTCTACCAATGTCACATGGTATTTCTCTTAGCAAGACTCAGTGTGCTGTGATACCTTATGAGCTAGAGAAAATGAGTGTGATCTCGTATGCCTCTGTAATTGGATCCATCATGTATGCCTTGTAATGTGTACATGCCCAGATGTGTCATATGCTCTAAGTGTTATGAGCAGGTATCAATCGAACCCGGGTGAAAGTCACTAGGCTATAGTAAAAACTATCTTTAAGTACATGAGAAGGATTGAGGAAATGTTTCTAGTGTACGGAGTTGAAGAGGAGGTCGTTGTAAGTGGTTACACCGATGGTAGCTTTTAGACCGATAAAGATAATTCTCGATCGCAATTTGGTTTTGTGTTCTACCTCAATGAAGGCGTAGTTAGTTGGAAGAGTTCCAAACAAGTGATGGTGGCCGATTCTACAACAGAAGCTGAGTATATCGCCGCTTTAGAAGCTACGAAGGAGGTCATTTGGATCAGAAAGTTTGTGTCTGAGCTAGGTGTTGTTCCTAGTGCGTCCAGACTAGTGGACCTCTATTGTGATAATAGTGGTGCCATTGCGCAAGCCAAGGAGCCTATATCACACCAGAAGTCCAAACATATACTTTGGTGATATCACCTGATCCGCAAGATCATTGGGAGAGGTGATGTGAAGATTTGCAAAGTGCACATGGATTTGAACATGACGGCTCCATTGACAAAGCCTCTTCCACAACCAAGCATGAGGCGCAACTGAGCTCCATGGGTATTATATACTTACTTGAGTGAGTCATGTGTATGTGGAAGATGCTAGTAGAGTATATGCTAATGTGTGAGGATAATTGTTATCTTATTCCTTGAATAAATGTCGTTTACATTTGATTAATGAGTTGATGACTTGTTATGTGAAACTATTTGTGTTATAATGATATTGTTCAAAAGGATCCCTGATCTTATCATCATGTGGGACAGTGATGACACATAGATTAGCACATCTGACTGATTTATGATCACATTTCATAGATCATAGACATAGAGATGTTAAATCAGTGATGTGGACACATGTTGGTGAACATGGTGTTGGATAGACCCACTTGGATATTGCTTGGATTGTTATTGTAATGTGCCATCAGTTGTCATCTCAAATGGTGTGCTTGTAGAGTTCTTGGACCTGAGATCGTTATTTGATTCCAGAATAAGTAGTGACACACTTAGATGATTCCTAACGCTATTCCGTAACAGGTAATAATAAGGGTTGTTTTCAGGTGTGTTATGAAACATATCTTGGGATGTGAGCGGTCAAGATGGAATTTATCTCTCCTAATAATGAGAGAGACGTCTTTGGGTCCCTCGAGGTATTGGATTGGAAAAGTGCATGGCCATGCCACTATGACTAAAGAGTTAGTCATGATTTGAATCTGATACTTCTTTGAGTGAAAATGTCGAGCTATTCAAAAAGGGTGACATGAATCTCGCCTTGAGCTTGACTGATGTCGTGTGGTAAAGGGACCGGTGCTTGTGTATATCAAAGGTTCAGTGAAAATTGATTTTGTACACTTCCGAGGGTCAATATGTGCTACTATGTACCGCTATTTATCAATGAGTTGGAAAAGGTTTCCGGTGAAAAATTGTTGGTATATGAACCTATCAGGTCACACACTTAAGTGGATGGATTAACAAACATGCAAAGAATTGGTTCTTGTGTAAGTGGGAGATTGAAGGAAGTATGCCCAAAAAAATTCCGGGGATCGGAAGTTCCGATTTGGAATCGGATGTTCTGATTATTTTCTGGACTCAAGTTAGAGAGCAAAAGTTGCTTCAAAAGTTCTGACGAGCCCGGAAAATTGTGCTGATCGGATGTTTCGATATGTGTATTAGAAGTTCCGAGGTGGGCGAAAACAGATTGGATTTGTTACAGTGTCATGCTGGATTGAGAGACCGAAAATACTCTATCAGAAATTCCGATCGAGGATCAAAAGTTCCGACGTTGGTAAAATAGATTGGGTCTGTTAGAGCATAATTCGGTTGTAATCGATTTGTTGGTTTCGAGATGCTGGCGACTAGGGGCTGTTGTGCCTATATAAAGAGAGGAGGAGGAGGTCTTGAACAATAAGCTTTTGGATAGTTTAGACCTAGCCACCAAGTACACCTCTTCTCTCTTTTTTGATCTCAAAAGTTGAGATTGAGGATCTCCTGTGTCTCACGTGCGGTGCTAGCATGCCATCGTGGGAGGAACTCCATCCATGTACGTGTGGATACCGTGGAGGTGTTGCCCCAATAGCGATGCTCGTGGACTTCATCACGTAAACAACTACGTCGTCTTCACCGATTGGATTGGCAAGGAACGACCGGGACGAAGCAAAGATAGGCAAGGACATGCTTCCTCAACATATTCTTCCGCTGCACCTAGCGCGTCTTGTGCTAGAAGGTACCGATCTATGATCTCGCACGAGCATACTTCTTGGGCTTTGGGGAGAATTTTTGAAATTTCCGGCTAGCGTAGCTTCCCCTTTCCCCAACAACATTGTGGTGTTATGGAGGACATGATTTGTCGCTTCTATGGTGGATTAAGGCATGAGATTGAAGATATCATTTGTTATAAATAATTTAATACTATCAACCACTTGTTCTAGCTTGATGTTCTTGTAGAGACAACAACATAAGACAAGAGTTTCCTATCCACCACATCCGACCAAGCCATCGACTTCAATTGTTAGTCCCACATCTATGCTAACACCGGTGAGTACACAACCTTCTGCCTCCGCACGAGTTGATGAGTCAAGTAAAAAGTCATTACAGGTACCCATCGAGCTTGCCTCATCAACTACTATCAAGGCTCGCCCTTGTGAATATGACAATGCTGCACCTCACCATGGTTGGAATAATAAATACACTCTAATGTAGAATGACGTAAAATTTACTTAGTTACCTTTAACTTCTGATGAAATTATCCAGGATAATATGGAGAGGGTTGCTAATGTGAGCAAATAACTTGACATTAGATCTGAAAATAAGCGAGAAGTTAATTTGAAAGGTTCCGCTTGCAATTAAAACTGAACATGCTAAAATTAATAATCATGATGTGTGCTATTCTTTGATTTGCAAGAATACTCTCTTATCTCATAATGATATAGTTTATACTCTCCCTCCTGCTATCACTAAGTATTTATGTCATGTTGATCTAAATGAATATAAACTTGACATGCCGCCAGAGTTCTAGGTTAGCTTTACCATTAACATTTAGAATTGAAGCCATCCATATGAGAAAAAGATAAGTTTGAGTCGAGGATGACTCCACTTAAAGATGGGGAGGAAGACAAGCACATCACTCCTACAGATACACATAATGCCCCTTGGGTTGTGTTGGGGGAATAAGTTTTCCCTTGAACAGGGGCCAAATGACGTCCCTCTGACAGCCTTCGGCCCGAAGCCCAACACTGTTGAAGCATGTTACTTTATGAAGAAGTTGTTTCCAAGTCCAAAGGTTCACTTCGAAGCCCTCTGGAGCGAAGCCTCCAAACCCCTTCGGAGCCCTCCGGAGCGAAGCCCTCAAGATCCCTTAAAGTTTGCCAGAAGCTAAGTCTCAGGCTAACTTCGAAGTTAGCCTCAAGGCCTTGTTCGGAGTTAGCCTTCGAGCCTTGTTCGGAGTTAACCTTCGGGCTCTGTTCGGAGTTAACCTTCGAGCTCCCTTCGGAGCTCCTCAGAGCCAGTCTCCGGACCCTTTCCAGCACACTTAAAGCTAAGTCTCCGAGACCCCAGTTCCGAGCCCTAGTTTGGAGCCCCAGTTCGGAGCCCCAGTTCGGAGCTCAGTTCGGAGTATACTTCGAAGCCCACTTCGGAGTGTACTTAAAAGCCTCCCTTGCAGCCTCCGCCTGAAGAGCTCCGACCCTTACTCCGAATCCAACTGATATTTACACCTTGCCGCAGTGTAGAAGCCATACCAGGGGCCCCTCTGCCCCTAGTATGTCTTTTAGTTGGTCAAGAAGTGACGTTGTCAAACACGTCTGTAAAGCTGTAAAGCACTTTTGTACAGTAGCTAGCTCCTTTTCCCCTTTTTGCCGCTATGAGCCTAGGACTTATAGAGGGCATTTTGGTCTTTTCCTTTGTCCTGTGTGCCTATAAAAGCAGGGCCAAGCCCTTGTAACAGGATAGCTTCTCCAGGGCCATGAAACCCTGGAGTTCACTACACCACACCGAGGCATACCATGCCAAATCCACCACAAACTGGACGTAGGGCTATTATCCCCTAGGGGAGGTCCGAACCAGTATAAATCCTTTCTCCCTCTAAGAGAACCCTTCGAGGTTCATTTTACACACCATACACACACATACAAAACATGTGTTGTAGCTAACACAATTTCTACAACAGTTGGCACCATCCGTGGGGATCTTAGTCCTAAAAGCCAAGTTCTCTGCCACTGTCTGCAACTCGAAGTGTGCTTGAGGGGGGAGCTTCGAAGCTTTCTTGCTTCTTGCACCCTTCAGCAAGGGGCTTCGGGTGCAGTTCGAAGGTCATCTTCGCCTTCCCCCATCCTTCGCGTTTCAGAGCTCACCCTCCAGCAAGGGGCTCCGCTTCGTGTGTCGAAGGCCGTCAAAGCCCCAGGGGCTATGAGGCAAGCTTTCACCCACTTTACGAGGTATGTACACTGTCCAAAGTACCACTTCGATGCATAATTTTGCAATTACTTTAGTATAAAATCGAAGTCCTGCTTTGCCTTAAATTCGAAGCCTTGCTTCACCTTTAAAGCAAACTTTTGCTCCATCTTATTGAAAAATTGAAGCCTCGCTTCATGTTTTAAAACCGAAGCTATGCTTCGCGCTTTTAAATAAAAGCCTCGTTTCCTTTTAAAGATTCGAAGACTTGCTTCATCTTATCAAAAACCCGAAGCCTTGCTTCGCCTTGTTTAAAATTCGAAGTCTTCCTTCGCTTTACAAAATCCGGAGCATCCCTCCGAAGGCTACACAGTGCCTCTGGGCCCATAGCAGCGGGCTTTGAGACTTCCGGGTGACGGCTCGGCAAGTCCAGGATTCCAGGCTCCGGCCTGATGCATCCCCGGGTCGAAGGTGGCCCAGGGTCGTAGGAGACCCAGAGTCGAAGGTGGCTCAACCTATCGCAGGTTCGGTGAATCCACACCAAATATCCTTTTCACTACAGGACCAAGCACAAGAAGCCTTGCTTCGCTATCTGAACATGCACCAAGGCCTTGCTTCGCGTGACGTGATCTAATCTAAAAATTAAGTATCTTGAAGTCATGCTTTGCTTAAAATCTAAGTGTGTTTCGGAGCCTTGCTCACGCACAGCATCCAAATCAAAGAATGCCGAAGCATGCTTCGCTTAATTTGGCTACGTCGAAGCCTTGCTTTGCTCCAAATTAGTGCGTTCAAATCCCAAAAGAGGCCTCCGCTCGATGTGTTATAAGCATCCGAAGCCGCCAAAAAGGCGCACCACTTCGCATTTTTTATTGCCCGCACCAGCAACGACTAAGTCCCTAGCTGCCACGAGCAAGGGGGGAAGTATGTATGTGAAGTGTGCGAATATAATGCGCAGTACGAGCGTGATAAGCTAAAACGTTCGAAGTCATCAAACTATGTGATGCATGCAGACGAAGTATGCAAATACAACAAATATCATTCATTGAATGATAATTGAGAAGTATGTTACAAATATACTTCGAAAACAAAATTACGAATAGTCTGTGTCTAAGCCTAAGAAAAAGCGAGCTCGAGGCCCCCACCCTCGCTTGCCCTTCTTTTGGCCAGGGCCCCCTCGGCTGGACGAAGCCTCGTCGGAGCCTGATCTCCCATGGTCGGTTCGTCCACGTCCCGAAGCCCGCAGACCTTGTCTTCCACTTTGCATGTCGCTCCAAGTCTGTGAGGCTGGCGGTGTCGTATCGAAGGCAGAGAAGTCTAAAGCTGCATTGCCTGCCAAGGCCATTCGCGAAGGCAAGGATGAAGAACTCTGAAGGGACTCCATCTTCACGATGGCCAGCAGATCCTGAACAACTTTGGGGATTGCTTCGCCGTTAGGCCCCCTCGGAAGTTTAAACCGAGGGGGGCCCTCGGACCTAGCTACCTCGAGGACCACCCATAACTGGTGAAGTTCTTCAGAGTCCTCAAGTACTTCGAAGTCAACATTCGGAGACTAAGCCTGGGCAGTTATAAAGTACCCCGCATTTATATTAATAAACTGATAAGTTTTTACAAGCCTATAGCTAAGAATTACAAGGAGCCTAAGGAGATCTACAACTTCGGAGGCGGAGGTGCCGACGTCGAAGGTGGAGTTGGCGAGGCATGCGCCTTGGCTCGGTGAAGGCGTAGGGCTTTCTGAAGCTCGAGGACTGCTTCGCAGCCTTGGTCCTTCCAAGGCTCTTGAAGTCGCCGCTAGGCTCCACGGACGCTGGCCGGAGGCGTCACCAAGTGCTGGCCTCTGAAGGCCACCAGAGTCGCCGAGGTTGCTGCTTCAAGGTGGTTGCACCCCGTGTCGTGAAGCATTTGCAACACCCCTTGACCTGCCACTCGGCCGGCCATCAAGGTGAAGCCCTTCAAAGATTGCTCCGCCGTCGCAGCCACCACCTTCAAAAATGCGACGCGGTCCCCAATTGGATCCTGGCCGCTGAAGTCTGGAGCCCGACACTCGGTCCCTATTTGTTGTAGGACCTCAATCAGGCTTAGAGTGGCTTCGTCGATGTTGCCAATGACAAAGTTTTCAAGGCATTGAGCTCCTTGGCGAAGCTCGGAGTTCTTTTTCGCTAGTTGGGCTTCGGCATCCTTCGCAGCTTGAAGCTCTGCTCAGAGCCTGTCGGTCTCCGAGGCCAAATGTTCCCTAGCCTTGTTAGCCTCGGCCCTCACCACCTCGGCTGAAGCTTTGGCCCTCCTTCGCTTCTCGGCTTCCACCGAGACTTCACGTCGGAGGGCCTCCTTCTCCTCCGCCAAGCGCGTCATCCGCCTGTCCGTAGAGGTTGACGCTTCTGCGTTCAGTGCGAAGGCCTAGAAGAATTCAAGAAAATCATAAGTGTTGACTGCAGACCAAAGTATAACTCAAAGGCTGCGTAGGACTTCGCTCAACTGGATGAGGGCTTCGTTTGCGTTGATGAAGAGGTCCATGGGGTTCGAATGGCTGAGTTGAGCAACCAAGCCTCCTACCTCCGCAGTTGCGCAGCCCTCCCGGAAGGCTTGGATGGCCGTCTCTGTCACGGCCCCCTTCGGTAGTAAAGGCCAGACAATTTCCTCCGCCGCAACCTCCTGCACAGGCTTCGGCAGTGCAGGACTTTGATCCACCACCTCGACTTCATCGTCGCCTCGAGGATCCCCTTCGTCGTGACCGTTGCCTATGTCTTCTTCAGTCGAGGAGCTGTCGGACTCCGAGCTGTCGCTGCTGCTGCCGTTGCTGCTGTTGGAGACCTCCGTTGGCTTTAGAATGGTGGGCCTCGCATCGGCATCATCTTTTGCAAAAAAAGTTCAAGTCAAAATCCACATATAAAAGAGAAGTATGTTTGAAGTGTTCACCTTCGTCGGAGATTTCTTCGAAGGTAGAAGGGTCAATGTGTGCCCCCCAATCCCTTCGCTGTGAAGTTGGCATGTCGACCTCCGCGCCCGAAGCCGTTGTCGGAGCACTTGTTGGCTCCGCTTCTATTTGAGGGTCTGCGGCCGTTGCCTCCTCCAGAATAGAGGCTTCGGTCGCGGGGACCTCCGGCCGAGCCCTCGAAGTTTTGGGCTCGTCGTCATCCCCCCTTTTCCTCTTGGAGCTGGTTGCCGAAGGTATAAGATGGGAGAAGTCTGGCAGAGCCTGGACCTCTTCGTAGCCGAGCAGGGTCCACACCCTATTCCAATGCTCCCAGGTCCCTACCAAAGCAAGCCGCTGGGCTTGATCCTCCGGTGTCGGGGCCCCGACAACACGCTCCGCCTCCGCGATGGCCTCCTCTGGAGTCCTCACTTCAAGAGTGGCTTCATAAAGATCCAAGTCAGAGTAAAGTTCTTAGCGAAGTATGAAAGTGGAAAAGCTTCGAAGTCTTACTGAGGCGTTCAAATGCCACCTCGTTTAGGCCCCCTCGGCCCAAAGGTTGGAAAAGGACGTCCGGCCAAGAGCGCGCAAGGGGGCTGAGCCGAAGGGTGATGAACTCCTCCTCGAGGTCCCTCATGCGCATCTTCGCGGCCACCTTCCGAAGGAGCGAGATCCTCGAGCGAAGGGTGTCAGAGCTGGTCTTCACCACCCCTTCGCGCCGATAAGAGATAAGTGCATTGGTACTCTAAAGGGGAGAGTTCGCGCCGACGGAGGCGTAGAACCACTCTTGATCCCACTTCAAGTACTATTTGCTGTTGGCGGCCCTCACCGGGAAGGCATCTTGGTACTCCTTCCGAAGCTGGAAGTTGGCGCTTCCGAAGGCCAAAGCCCTCTTGACGCGGTCTGCGCCCTACCTTGGCTTCGGTTGGCAGTTGGCATCATGAAGGGCTACGAAGACGTCGGCGCGACCCTCGCAACCTTTGGCCCTCATGGCCCATTCAAACACAGCAAACCTCGCCACAGCGTTGGGCGAAAGTTGAGGAAGCTCGAGGTTGTAAGCCTTCAGGACTTCGCTCAACATCCCCACCACCGGTAGTCCGAGACCGGCTTCGAAGAAGGCTTCGAACAGCACCACTTCATCAGCCCGAGGCCTCGGTATGGCCTCCGACTTCTCCGGCACTCTAAGTTGAATCTTCGAAGCAATCTTCCCCTCGCAGGCCCTCCGGACAGACTCCTCTGTGGAGATCGAGGCCCTCATCTCCAGTGTATGCTCGAACTTGTCGGATGGCGACCGAAGGTCCTTCGGCCCCAACCACCTCGGTGCAGGCTTCACTGCCGCTGCCTCCGCTTGGGCGAAGCTCGAGCTTGATCCGAAGGCCAAAGCCTTCGAAGCAACCTTCTTCGGCATTTTGTGGATCTCCGGCGCGAAGGGGCTAAAGCTTGCGAGGGGTGCTTCGCGCGAATCTAAGGAGGAGAAGAGAACGAAGGATGCAAGGCGCTGAGAAGAAAGCAAATGAGAAGTGTGTCGAAGCCGTGTGCGGTAAACCCCTATTTATAGGTGGTAAAAATCCCGACGGTTCGTGGGCCGAAGCCACTGACAGGTGGGCCTCTAGCGAAGGCGAAGCGGCCCGGCGCACTGTAACGGTCAATTTTATAGACGTTGTGGGGTCAGTTGATCTCCCCGAGGTCATTCTGACAGCTGACGCAGGCAATTATTACCTGCGCATTTCGAAGCCACCTTCGGTCCAAGCTTCGAAGGCCTGTTTTCCCTAAAGTTGCAATTTTCTGTCATTTGTCCCAAGAGCGCACGCACCCCTTCATCCCGAAGGCCTGCAAGCGAGGGGCTACTGTTGGGGGAATAAGTTTTCCCTTGAACAGGGGCCAAATGACATCAGCCTCCGACAGCCTTCGGCCCGGAGCCCAACACTGTCGAAGCCTGTTACTTTATGAAGAAGCTATTTCCAAGTCCCAAGGTTCACTTCGAAGCCCTCTGGAGCGAAGCCTCCGAACCCCTTCAGAGCCCTCTGGAGCGAAGCCCTCAAGATCCCTTAAAGTTTGCCAGAAGCTAAGTCTTAGGCTAACTTCGAAGTTAGCCTCCGGGCCTTGTTCAGAGTTAGCCTTCGAGCCTTGTTCGTAGTTAACCTTCGGGCTCTGTTCGGAGTTAACCTTCGAGCTCCCTTCGGAGCTCCTCAGAGCCAGTCTCCGAACCCTTTCCAGCCAACTCAAAGCTAAGTGTCCGAGACCCCAGTTCGTAGCCCCAGTTCAGAGCCCCAATTCAGAGCTCAGTTCGGAGTATACTTCGAAGCCCACTTCGGAGTGTACTTCGAAGCCTCCCTTGCAGCCTCCGCCTGAAGAGCTCCGGCCCTTACTCCGAATCCAGCAGATATTTGCACCTTGCTGCAGTGTAGAAGCCATACCAGGGGCCCCTCTTCCCCTAGTATGTCGTTTAGCTGGTCAAGAACTGACGTTGTCTGACACGTCTGTAAAGCTGTAAAGCACTTTTGTACAGTAGCTAGCTCCTTTTCCCCTTTTTGCCCCTATGAGCCTAGGACTTATAGAGGGCATTTTGGTCTTTTCCTTTGTCCTACGTGCCTATAAAAGCAGGGCCAAGCCCTTGTAACAGGATAGCTTCTCCAGGGCCATGAAACCCTAGAGTTCACTACAGCACACCGAGGCATACCATGCCAAATCTACCACAAACTGGACGTAGGGCTATTATCTCCTAGGGAAGGTCTGAACCAGTATAAATCCTCTCTCTCTGAGAGAACCCTTCGAGGTTCATTTTACACACCATACACACACATACAAAACCTGTGCTGTAGCTAACACAATTGCTACAACAGGTTGCTATGCAAGGACCAATTATTAGAGTTCGAGCACGGCAATTAAATCTATAGATGAATGAACTTGTTCTTAACTAATTGTTTATATGACTTAAGAATTTATTTCTACCTAATAATGATATTATTATTAGGAACTATGGAGATGATTAAGAAGTACATGTAAACAAGTAAGGATGTGGATAAGAGCAACGAGTACATCCAAGTCCAGTAGGAAGTTCAATCTACTTCCAACTCGAGTCCATCTCGGAATCTCGCCTAGGCCACATACAACCTCCATTTTTGAGGTTCAACATATGAACACAAAGCTAACTTGGCACTTTTCCCATGGCATTAGTTTCATGTCAAAACTCCTTTTGGATCAATGTGAATGAACGAACCAAGTGGGCATCCATCCAAAACTACTATATAAGTTGTATCTATAGCTATTTATGGTTTCTTGGGTTTGTTTACACGTTTCTATGATAGCCACTGCTCCATCAGTTTTGTAAGTGAACCTCAATTCACATATTCTAATAGAATTTTCATTCAATTGTATTTTCTATGTTCTTACTTGTGTTCTTTAATTCACAAGAAATGATTAGCCTTCATGGTGAGGTCAATCAGATTATGTTTAGTTGATAACTAGAGAAGTGGTGTTGTGATTGTAGGGGTTCAATCTTATTTGTCTCCACCAATCGTTATTTATCATGTACAAGATTGGACACCTCACGCTCCATCAGTTGGTATTTCTTAACTTATAGATTCTATTTTATTTTTAGATTTTATAGTTATTGAGTTTTACAATTTAGATTTAGAATATACACCATACAAGGTTTAATAAAATAATATAAACTTATTTAATACAATATTCTTATTTAAAAAACATACCATCCTTGCTCTGGTCTGTCTCCGTTATGCAAGCAAATCGATGTTGTCGTTTGCATGGACCGGTATGCCACCATGAGACTTGGAGTACATTTGTACCTCAAAATTATTTGTAAAAAAATTATTATATAGTATACATGTGTTGGGGGAAAATATTCCATCCTCAGGGTTATTGCAGTAACAACACAAAGGCAGATAACGGATTCGAAGGTTTCCAGCATGCATCTTCGGAGATGCCTTGAGTTAAGCTCGAAGTATGAAGATGGACCTTAGTTCGGAGTATATCTTCGAAGCTTGGACTCTTCTGAGATCTTTTCTGCCAGCTAAGATGGAAGACTTATCTTCTTTCTCATTAGATTAGTCTTTTACCATTTTAGCCCTATTAACGGTACCGAATAGTTTCCACTATGTCAGTTGTAATAGAGGGGTAAATAGGTCTTTTCCTTAATATGTAGGCCTATAAATACCCCCCGTTTCACCCTGTAACGGGGACCCCGAATACAAGTTATTCAATACACACATTCGAACTATTCTAAGTTATTATCCTTTCGGAGGCTTAAAACAGTTCACTTCGCAAACACTTCGTTTGTTAGTTTCTAATCTTCAGAAACCTGTTAGCGTAATATTTTGCGCCAACAGTTGGCGCCGTCCGTGGGGAACTTAGTCCAAGAAACTTCGTTTTCTACCAACCTCTTACATCATGCCTCCTAAGCGGAGCGCAACTCGTAACCCTGTTCGGAGGTCCCCTCGGACTTCCGGAGAGGCACCTCCCGACACTGTTGAAGTCGGAGGACCTTCGACGTTTCTTCCACCTCAAACTCCGGAAGGAGTTCCCATTCCTCGAGCATACGGAGTTCCTCCGCCAACTCCCTCAATACTTCGACCACCCGGAGTTCCTCTTCCACCTCAAGTTCCACTCCAAACTGATCCTCTCAGTTCTCAAGACCCGGAAGATCCTTCCGGAGGAGATGAAGACAATCTTGGTGATATGGCCGCTCAAATGGCCAGTCTCCAAGCCGAAGTAGCAAGATGACGACAAGAAGCTGCAAATAGGCTTCGTTCTCAAGCCATCCCAGTTATTCCAGAAGTGCCTGAAGACGACGAACCCATCTATCCCGAAGCCCCAGAGAATGCCTCCTTTGATACTGAATCTCCGCTGCATCCTGAACTACAAAAGATTCGCTTCGACCCGAAGTTTAAGACTTCGAAGCTTTGCAAGTATGCAGGAGATGAAGATCTGGGAGAATTTGTCCGTTCTTATGCTCTAGCAATTGAAGCTAGTGGAGGAGTTCGAGATACCATGGCAAAATGCTTCCCCTTAGCTCTTCAAGGAGTAGCATTAAGGTGGTTCTGGTCTTTGAAGCCATGATCAATTAATTCATGGGGGCAGCTGAAGAAGAAGTTCGTAAGCAATTTCCAAGGCACCTTCGTGCCTCCAATGTCGACGGGAAGTCTTTTCCAGGTGAAGCAACTCCCTGGAGAGACATTGAGGCAATATTTCAAGCGCTTCGCTCATACGAAGTCGCAGATCCGAGGGTTAACTACATCTTCGGTAGTTGACGCAGCTCGGGAAGGTGTCAGTCATCAAGGCCTCCTTGATAAGCTTCACCGGAAAAGCATATCTTCTGTTTCTCAGCTGATGTCATATTTTGAAGAATATGCAAGGTCGGAAGAAGGTTGGCTTCGAAGAACTGCAGCTACTCCATCCATACTGCAGGAAGTAAAGGTGGAAGTAAAAACTTCGGCACAGCCGCGGGAACCAGTCTTCGAAGTTCAACATGATAGGAGAAGGGGGCAAAAGCATCCCCGTTCTGAAGTCCTGAACATTGCACCCCCGCAAAAGTTCACCCAGAGAGCTCCACAACCTTCGGGAAACAAGGTCAGCGGCTGGAGGCCGCCAGGGAAAACGGTTGGCAAAGGCCAGACCCTTTTCTACTGTATTCATGGTGAAAATCGAAGCCACGCAACTGATACTTGCAAGGCTATACTTACTCTGAGAGGAGAATATCTAGAAAGAACTTCGGGTCGAGGTACTACTGACCGAGTTCCATCTGAAGTGCGCCCAGAGCCTGTCCAGGCTGTGGCGCGGATAGAAAACTTCGAAGCTGCAAGACGCCCTCCGGTGGCCAATGTTATGCCACCTCCGAAGCAAGAAGAAGGGCAAGACCGAGGAAAAAGAGTAGTCCTCCCCATCTCCAGAGGAGGTACCCTCGGAAGCATGTCAAAAAGGCAGAGAAGAGACTATGTCAGAGAAGCGGGCCACATTGGAACTTCGTCATCTGCAGCCGCTATGCCGGAATGGTCCCATGTACCAATATCTTTTTCTACAGAGGATGCAGTTGGCATTAAATTCCCACATGCAGACCCACTTGTCATTACTGCTGACATTGCAGGAACTGAGGTTCGAAGAGTGTTAATTGACGGAGGCAGTTCAGCGGATATTATTTTTATTCAAGCCTTCGATCAGTTGTGCATTTCCAGAAAACACCTTCTTCCAGCGGCTCGTCCTTTGCAAGGCTTCGCAGGACCTCCGCTTGATGCACTCGGCCAAATAGGCCTGGAAGTTACTTTCGGAGAAGGATTGTTAGCCAGGACTGAGGAAGTAATCTTCGACGTTGTAGATGCTCCATATGCTTACAACGTCATCTTTGGAAGAGGCATGTTAAATCAGTTCGGAGCTGTGGCACACCACAATTACTTATGCATGAAGATGCCCACGCAATCAGGAGTTCTTACTGTCTTCGGAGATCAAGCTACTGCCCGAAGAGCGGAATATGTCCATGGCCCCCCTCTTGATCCAAGACAAGTGAATAATGTACAAGATAATCAAGAAAATCTTCCAGCTCCTTCTGAATCTTCGAAGAAATCCTTCCCAAGACCAAGTCCTGAAGGAGAGATCGCAACGAAGATTATTGTTAAAGATGGCAAAGAATATGCATTTCAATTTGGTAAAGATTTACCTCCAGAAGTTGCAACCTCCTTGGAAGAAGTGGTGAAAGAAAATTTAGATGTCTTTGCTTGGTCTGACGAAGACATCACCGGAGTCGATCGAGATATCATTGAGCATAGTTTGCTTGTAAACCCGAAGGCCCGACCTGTTCGGCAAGGACTCCGAAAAATGTCTGCAGAAAGAGCTGTTCTGGCGAAGGATGAAGTTGAAAAATTGTTGAAGGCTGGGATTATCATAGAAGTGGCTCACACAGAATGGTTAGCCAACCCAGTCTTCGTCAAAAAGAAATCCTCCGGGAAGTGGCGCATGTGCATTGATTTCACATCCTTGAATAAAGCATGCCCTCGTGACCCCTACCCCATGCCCCGAATTGATCAATTGGTCGACTCCACCGGACTTCGAACTTCGAATCATTGGTTCGAAGTTTCCGACGTGGGGGCTGACATAATCTGGAGTCCAATCCACCGGCTTGTAGGCATCCGTAAAAGAGCCCAAAACCACATCATACAGAGTCCAAGCCATTGGCTAGTAGACATCCGTAAAAAGAGCCGAAGGTGGCCAAAATATGTGGAGCCCAAGCCACTGGCTTGTAGGTATCCGTAAAAAGAGTCGAAGGTGACCAAACTATGCGGAGTCCAAGCCACTGGCTTGTAGGCATCCGTAAAAAGAGTCCAAAGAGACCACTACGAACTCCGAACCACTGGTTTGACAGAGTTCGCAAAAAAGAGCCGAAGGTGGCCAAAACAGAACAGAGTTTGAGCCATGAGCTTCGAATGTCTGTTAACATAGTCCAAAGTGACAAATTATCTAAGACACTAAAGTGTCCTGAAAGTTATCTCAAGTGATTTCTTTCAAAAAACGAAGGGTACTAAGTTGCCATTCTTCATACTACAAATAGTCAAAGACATTTTATAAGATTTTAAAAGATCTTCAAATTGAAGAGGGGCTCCGAACCCCAAAAAATTGTACTCCGAAGTTTTTCTTTGCGCATAACCATCTTTGAATAAAGTTCGAAGTTGCTTATACCCAAAGAGGGGCTAATAAATAGGGAGACAATTTTAAATCGATATTTATTATTCGAACGAATATGTTTACAGATTACATCATGAAAAATTGGTATCTATACCAAGAAGGAATCGAAGACCTCTTCGATCTCTAGAGCTAGGGTTAGAACGACTAGTTCCAGTGCCGGTAGTTCTAACAACTTTACGTTTAACTCTCTTGCCTCCCTTCGAAGCTCTAAAGTCTTTTTGTTCTTGTTGAAGCTCGGCCCAAGTTCGAAGTCGTTCGGGGCTCCTTTCCCAGCTTCCAAGTTCTTCAGGCTTTTTACTTCAAGCTTCATCTTCGTCTTTGGACCATATAACGTCTTCAGAAGACGAAGTTTCCGAGTTAACCTCTTTTTCTTCCTCTTTAATATAAGATAGTATATCTTTGCTTACTTCGGGCGTAATTGCACCGTAGCTATCTCGAGGAACTAAAAATCGAGGGTGCTTGTAAACTTTTAAAAGATCGAAGGTAGCCCATAATGAGCGAAGCTCGTTGTTAATGTCTAACACTTTGATATCTTCCGTATGAGGCAAAGCCTAAAAACATGATAAACAAATTTTCATTGATAAATGTACATAAGCACAAAGCTTTACATAGTCAAAGATCCTAAGGCATATCTAAACCTGCGGGTTCGGAGGAGGCTGACTGCTCGAAGCTTGGGTCCAAGCTTGCTTCTGGCGTTGTCCTTCGTCGATCTAGGCCTTGATCGCAGAGCGACCTTCGGCTCTCCATGAAGTTTGGAAGGCTTGCCAGGCAGCGGCCACACCTTCGGAAGGAGTCAGAAGCTGCTCGTCGTCAAAGGTAATTGGGCCCTCTCCTGCGCTTGGAGTTATCGATCGGCCCAGATCCTCGTAGTAACGAAGTAAGCCAACAGTAGCCACTTGTCCGGAGAGTTCTCCGTAGCGAATGCCTGCTGTCTTCATCTGCTTCGCCACTCCTTGAATCCTTTTTAACCGGCGCAGAAGGGAAATGTTGTCATCAGAAGGAAGCGTCCCGGTAGTACCGAAGTACTCCAGAACGCCTAGCAGTTGATCCATAACCTCCACAGCTACCTTCTCGGACTTCAGCTTATCTTCGATCAGCGCATCCTTCGCCGAAGTTAGCTCTTCCAGAACTCCGGAAAGTCTAGCAGCTTCTGTAGTTAAGGAATTCTTTTGATTCAAAAGCTGGCTAGCTTCCTCTCGGAGCCTAACAAGCTCGGTCCCCGCAGTAGCGTGCTCCGCCCGCATTCTTTCAACTTCTGCTCGAAGCACAATTCTTTCTGCTTCGAGCTCCTTGTTCGCAGCCTCCAAGCCTTGTCTGGCCCTGCGCTCCGTTGACACCATGTTGTCCATATGAACCACTCGGCCTTCGGAGATAGTGAGATTCCGTTGAAGAGTTCCGTTTTCCTCTCGAAGGCGAGCGATTTCTCTTTCATTTGATATATTCGCAGCTCGGGCCAAGACTGTTTGCTGCGAAAAGAAAAAACCAAGGTAAGAAATTATTTGTATGTAAATTTGATGTTATTTCATAGATGCTTTGTACCTGGTAGGCTGCGTGTTCCATAGCAGCGTTAAGCTCCGAGCTCTCCGCTTCGCTCAAAATGGCCACCAAGTTTGTCTCCCCAATAGCACGACTAGCTCGATCCAAAGGTTCGAGCAAAGTCCGAAGACCAGTTCTTCGCTCTAAGAAAGGAGCTAGAAGGGGGAGCATACTTAAAGCTTGTCGGTCATCTTCGTTTGACGAAGGCCCGGAGTGTTGAGCTGTAGTCTTCGGAGCCCCCGGAGACTGGCCCCCCTTGCTGGATTGGCTCTCATCTGTTGACTCAGACGGAGTTGATTCGGAGCTCGCAGCAGGAAGGGAGTCCATCTTTCCTTTGCCTTTTCCAGGCCCCATCTGAGTGGCTCCTAGGATTGGCTCCGAAGTTGTCGAAGGTCCGGGGATTGTATCTTCCGGACGGACCTCTTCTATGGAAGTGGACTCTGTAAAAGCAAAAGTATTATACATCATATAAATACACTAAATGAATATAAAAAAATTATTCGAAGGTTACCTTCGACGTTCTGGCGGCGGGTGAGCATCGGACTGCTTGGCGGATCGAAGGCGAGTTCTTCGTCCAAATCAAGCGTCAAGTCTTCGACTGCCGGAGCGTTCTCCTGAACAGTCATTGTTGCTTCGTCTGGAATCGAAGCCATAGTAACTTCGACTCCACTTTCATCTGCAGGAACTTCGTCCTGAGGTAAATCCTCTTGGACTGCCGAAGTCCTCATTTGCTCAAGGTTTTCTTGAGGCTCCGGCACGTTCGTAGGTTCATCAACTTGTGCAGTCCTTTGGGCTGCATCTTCGTCAATCAGCTGCACAAGCAACCTACCTTCGTCCTCCTGGGAATTGGAGACTGAAGCCCTTGGGCTCGAAGGAGCAGGGTTCTTTCGCTTTCGAGCCACCTTTTTGACCGGAGTCTTGGCGGAGCTCGAAGTCCCAGCTTCAGCTTTCCTCTTCTTGGGCCCCTTCTCCGAGGGCACCCAATCCACCAAAGGAGGTGGAGCCAATTCGAGCAGCCCCCATACTCAGTTGGATCGCTCCCAACTACCAACCAACTTGATTCTCCATTCCTTTTCGGTCGGAGTTGGGATGCCCAGAATCTTTTCCGAAGCTCTTAAAATCTGCTCCGAAGTTGTAGGGGCTGAGGAGGCTGAAAAACAAGTTAAGTTAGTTATTCCTTCGAATGAATATGCATAATATATGTTGTTTTCGAAGTTACCTGCAGGGCTTGAAGTCGAAGTAATTTTGCGAAGACCACCTTCCGAGTCCTCTTCGAAAATGATTAGCCAGTTGGCCATCAACGGAGGGATTTGGAGCCCGAGGAACTCTTCGGCTAAGTCTCGCATGCTTAACCTTCGACTGATCTTCTGAAGCATGCTGAGGCGAGCTTCGAGCTGGCCCAGATCCGGGTGCACAAGGGCTTCCTTTCGGATGTTGATATCTTGAAGGGGTCCAGCTAGGCAGTTGCTCGCCCCAACTTCGGCGTAGAACCATTTCAAGATCCAGTCGGTGTACCATCTTGCATTGATAGCTTTAGCAGGAAACCGAAGGGCGTACTCATCCCGAAGTCTAAAATTGATGCTTCCGAAGGCCACCACCAGCTTTTCACCTCTGGGGCCTACGAAGGTCTTCGGTTGACAGGAAGCTCTATGTAGCGCTGCGAAGATCTCTGCTCTTCCTTCGCAACCTTCGGCTCGTAGCGCCCATTCGAAGATGGCAAGGCGCGCTACCGCATTTGGAGAAAGTTGGGGGAGGGTGACGTGGAACAAGTCCAAAACTTCTCCCAAAAAGTCTATTGCCGGAAGCCCTAATCCAGCTTCAAAGAAGGCTTCGAATACAACCACTTCTCTAGGCCTTGGTGACGGAATTTTTTCCTTTCCAGGTTTGCGAATCATCACCCCTGAACTAATTTTCCTTTCTACTGCAATCTCCAGTGATTCCCTACTACAGGTAGACGGCCCCAGTCTATGAGACCGGTCCATATACTTCGTCGACGCCGGAAAGAGGTCTTGGGATCCGGTGCTTTGGGGATTTCCTCCCACCGGCGCCATTGTCGCCACTAAAGGATTCGGAGTCGATGCTAACAAGGTTGCAGCCGCCGCTGCTGCTGCCGCCTGTTGCCGGGCCAAGGCTGAAGGTGCTCCAGAACCTTTGTTTTTCGCCATTGAAGCTACTGAGTTGCTTTGGAAGAAGAATGGAGGCTAGGGCTCAAAGGATGGCTTGTTTGCAAGAAAGCGGTGGAAAGATACTCAGGAAAGTTCTAGGCCCTCTATTTATAGCCTAAACTTCACATTTTTTACCATTTGTCCATACCGTTTCGCATTCTTGCCTGTTACTTTTTTCCGAAATTAACGCACTGCGTAACTTCCGTTAGAAGAAAGAAGCCAACGGCTATTTCTTCTAAGTCTAAAAAGGCTTTCGGGCTTCCTGAGTTAGTTCTAAGAAGGTTTGAAAGTAATTGTCTTAAAACTGATTCGAAGTTTTATATCTCCATACATTTCGGAGATAAATTAAAATCTAATAACCCCTACGCATGGTTATTTTTTCTTCCGTATACTGCTCTCCTAACATTACAGGTTTAACGGAGAAGCGTATTCGAGGGGCTACTGTTGGGGGAAAATATTCCATCCTCAGGGTTATTGCAGTAACAACACAAAGGCAGATAACGGATTCGAAGGTTTCCAGCATGCATCTTCGGAGATGCCTTGAGTTAAGCTCGAAGTATGAAGATGGACCTTAGTTCGGAGTATATCTTCGAAGCTTGGACTCTTCTGAGTTCTTTTCTGCCAGCTAAGATGGAAGACTTATCTTCTTTCTCATTAGATTAGTCTTTTACCATTTTAGCCCTATTAAGGGTACCGAATAGTTTCCACTATGTCGGTTGTAATAGAGGGGTAAATAGGTCTTTTCCTTAATATTTAGGCCTATAAATACCCCTTGTTTCACCCTGTAACGGGGACCCCAAATACAAGTTATTCAATACACACATTCGAACTATTCTAAGTTATTATCCTTTCGGAGGCTTAGAACAGTTCACTTCGCAAACACTTAGTTTGTTAGTTTCTAATCTTCAGAAACCTGTTAGCGTAATCTTTTACGCCAACAACATGTTACTTATGTGTATAGATAGGTGGTTAAAAAGAGTTAGTAGGCTTTAAACAATACAATTCTCGGTTACTATAATCTCACCTCACCACCTATATGATTTTTATTCACTCTATTAGTATTTTAATTTTGCTCTTATCAACCTTCTTTTTAATGGAAAAAGCTTCGTTAAGTCCATATCCCATTTCTAAAATTCCAAGTCCCAATGCTCCAGTGATAGTGAAGTAAGGTCCATTTACTCATTTTTTTTCTGCGGCTGAAGATAGCTAAATTTGATCTAAAGGAATTGCAAGTCTCCGGTTTTTACTGTTTCATTTCCCCCTCGATGGACTATGCCTGCCTCTTGGCAGAACATCCGGTCACCCGCAAAATGCTCCCTGCTTGTGAGGAGGGGCAATATCTTATCCAAACTGGCAGCCTCTAACCAGGCGATGCCACATCAGCAGCAAGGATCTGAAACCTATCCATGAGTGGCCATTGCAGGCCACAAGCTCCCTATGTGGTTCCCATTCCACATCTCCTGCAGAATTAAAGCCTCTCCATAACTATTGCACTTGAACAATATTCAGAGCAGGTAAACCCTAGGTTGCAGCAGCAGGACAGGCGCCATGGCTTCCCAGCTCTCTGCCGCCACCTCCGTGCCCCAGTTCCATGGCCTCCGGAGCTACTCCTCGCCTAGGTCCATGGTCAGTTTCATTATCCCTTATGTAGTAGATATGTCTTTGTTTATCGTTCATTTAGCTCGCTTGAAAAGGAAATAAATTGCGTGAGGTGAGCTTTGAAATTCGCATTCCATCTATATTGATGTTACGTGGAGAACTAGAATAATCCGATAGCGAAAAGACATTTCAGACCGAGTTCTTATGGGGGATGAGTGGATGACTTCGAAGATAACCCAAGAAAAATTATTTTGGCTTGATATAAGGTACAATAAACTATGTGTCTTAATGTAGCTTTATTAACACAATGTTTTAATTTGTCTACCTAGATATCACGATACGATCATATATAATTACTTGTCATCCATATACGGTGCAATGAGCTCTGTGCCGTGTACTGATTTTCCCTCAGGTTGATTGAGCCACTTAATTGTTACTGCTTTGATCACAGGTGACGCTGCCATCGGTGAGGATGGGGAGGAAGAGGTCTCAGGGCATCCGGTGCGACTACATCGGCTCAGCCACTAACATTGTAAGTAACACACTACACACTCTACTAACAGTGCAATTAATTAATTTGCTCTAGCTATTATGTTCTATAGTTAACTGACGTTTATTTTTTTAACATATATTAACGTATGATATGTAACTTGTGCGACTGTCATATACATGGGGTGTGACAAAAAGAAAAACGACATTTAACTGTAAGATAGAAGAGAGAAAATTCCAATTAGTTGTATAAACATGCATAATTAAGATTGATGCTGATGTAGAGGCTGTATTGATCGATTTCTATTGCCCAAAAAACCTAAGCTTGATGGCTGATGCTACTGCTTGCTTGGGTGGGTGCAGATCATGGTCACGACGACGACACTGATGCTGTTCGCCGGGAGGTTCGGGCTGGCGCCGTCGGCGAATAGGAAGTCGACGGCGGGGCTGAAGCTGGAGGCGCGTGACTCCGGGCTGCAGACCGGCGACCCCGCCGGGTTCACGCTTGCCGATACGCTGGCCTGCGGCTCAGTCGGCCACATCTTGGGCGTCGGCATCGTCCTAGGCCTCAAGAACACCGGCGTCCTCGACCAGATCATCGGCTAAGTTACACACAATTAAATAAATATATGTAATCATCTGTTCTTGATGGATCGGTGATCGCCTGTGTGATTGATGTAAATTGTGCGTGAAATCTATCAATGCTTCTCTAGCGTTTTTTCTTCGGTGGAACGCACTTGTCCAGTGATTGATAATATTATGCATGAGGGATAATGTTCCATTGCTAGTTGTGCGTTGGCTATTCATTCGAAATTGAACACCGTTGTCGTACTAAGCATCTACAGGTTTTTGAAATAATTACTGGTATATTTTTTAAAAGTATACCTATTACATTGTTCTCTAGGCCTAGTTATAATTTTAAGATTTAGAGGCTAAGTAGATCTATGCACATAAATAAGTCTAGATCATCTTATCTAATCTATCTATTAGTCTTAGCATAGCCATTAATAATCCCTTTCAGTGTTGTTGGTGTCATTTTTGGTCACACGAATTGCACGGGAGGTTTGCTTAACTCTAGTGCAGGTCCTACAATCTTAGCAAAAAAAGTTATGAGCGTACTAATCAGTTTGATCCTACAACTGATAGAAGAAAAATAACGTTAATAGCAAAGCCGATCGGCTACTAAGCCGATGACCGTGGTATAAACAAAACCATAAATAGCGGTGCCAATCGGTTATCAAGCCGATGACCATGGACAAATTATTGGGATTGGTAATACCATTGGCCAATGAGGGCATATGCTCCGCACACAAAGGCCAATGAGTACCTTTCGATGGATACAAGATGAAACATGAAATTAAGGATAACCTATCGGTTTGTACTCCGATAAAAACAAAACTTAGCGCACCAGAAAACACATCCATACTATGAAACTACCATAAAAGCAAGATTGGACTTAACCAAGATTGTCGCTAAATCACGATCAATTAACAATACTTTAATATATCGGGCATGCTTTATTTAGATGAATGGTGCACAACATAAATTAGATACAATAGATCAAGATGTAGGACTCAACCGATGAAGTCTCGAACCACGATACCTAACTCACATCAATCTAAGAGATCGTAATGATGCAGAGTTTTGAAGCATTAGTTATACTTATGCTCCAAAACTGGGGGCATGTGTTGACACCAAAATTTGGTAAAGGCCCATGCCCACTAGGGGTGTCGCATGGTCAACATAAGTCAAAGGAGTTTGGTCAAAGGGCGGTCAAAGAATTCCGTCTAGGTGGTTATATGTGGCCGGATACGAAGGAGCCGATAAGGATGGAGAAAGATAAAAACAAATCTAGAATCGGTTATGGTTATTGTAATGGACAACAAGTCTTCGGACTATTAATATGTAACTAATAGCTAGGTTAGACATATAGACATCTATAGTAAACACAACCACAATTTACCTTCGGCGTATCGCCACCCTTGGCTTCCAAGGTTAATCCTGGCGAGACTTGGCACTAGGAGCTAGGCTGCATTGTTTTGATCTCTGGCAATGAGGTGAGTCCCACCACCCCGACGATCGTGTTGACCGATCGGTGTCCTTTGAGGCTGCATCATTTCGATCTCTTGAGGAATCGGCCCAGCTAGTACAGTCGTCGATTTATTTTAGTGTATTTGCTAAAACCCTCTACACCGCGTCATTTCAAAAGTCTTGTCCATCTTTTCACTGGTAGCCAAAAACTCTTCACCTTCTAGCACCATTTGTAGTATATATTTGAATTACTACCTTGTATCAACTCTTCATCTTCTTCCTCACCTTTATTCTTTGGTCATGAGTGACTGTGATGGATGTCGCCTGGTCTGATGCATCTACTTCTCTTTGTGGTGGCATTGGACCAGGCTTCATCCCGCATAGTCTAGCAATGGCATTTTCAAATCATCAAAGATTTTGACCCCCAAATCCTAAGCCTGCAACTGCTTTGACATTTCGAAACCCGTACTCATGATTATCCTTTTTGCCGAATGTTGAATACGGTATCTCAGCTTGACCTATTTGCCAAAGCGTTGCTCTCTCCCTATAAGTATACGTTGGCATCTTCCTTTTCTCTTTACGCTTTCGGTATTCATAATACACTTACCATCTTCTAGCCCCTTAAGCTCGTCACCGACACCCTTGCACCGTCTTCAGCAACTACACATTCGTCCTCTTCGCCAGTCCAAACCTCTAGCATCCTCCGTGATTTCGACCAATGATGCCATTCCCGAGGTAAGTTTTTTGCTTTCCCTCCATTTTTCTTTCCTATTCTTCGGTGTTCTTGGATTCTCTACTTCACATTTCCTCATCACTTTTATTTTTTCCTTTCTTTCTTTTCTGTAGAACTTGAAGAACTAAATCCTAATTCATTTTGCTAGCCACCCTTCTTGCTACTTTTTGGGCCCGATGGGTAATCCCGATCCTACTGCCATCATAAACACTGAAACCCATCGGGTTCCATAGAAATTATCCCGCATGCTTGCATTTGATTGGAACCTAAGCTTTAGGGCTTTTCCCTATCCTCTCCCTGGTTGGCGTGAATGGTAACTCAGGGTATCGGCCGTCAACCAAGCCTACTGGGACAAAATTAACATCGGGCACTGCATCGGCCTTTCCCTTGTTGAGCCTATAAAAATGAACCAATGCTAGCCGCCACATGTTATTTCTGGTCCAATGCCTTCGTCTTTGACAATGGGCGGATGACTCCCATGTTGCTCGATGTGTTTCTTTTAACTTGCCTTGATATCAACTCATCGGCCAATCCTCTCTCCTTCCGCTCCAAGTCGACCCATCGTATCGATATCAAATCATCCGGCGACTGGAGCAAATATATTTTAAAACATAATAAGAAAATCGGGCACGTAGACCTTCGAGAACATGTGGCCTTCCTCAACCTCTGGTTAGAGAGGTTTGTCTTCTGTGGGTCTACCTTGGGCCCCACCTCTCATCTCCAGTTCCTTGTCGGGCAGCTTGCTGCAAATCAATAAATTCCTATTAGCCAATACCTTCTTAGAGCCACCTACCACCTCCTCCACCAAGTGTTGGCCAAGTTATCGGCTAGTGAATCTGTCAGCCACTTCGGTGGTCCTTGGTGGTTCTTGTAGCTTTGGATCAATGTTTATACCTCCAATGTTGTCAATGATCCTCCTTTTGCATTAATGAAATTTCCTTCTAACTTTCCCGAATCAGTCGCCCCCACTTATCGCCGATGAACCTCTCTAAGTGAGGTAGCCGCTTGCCACACCAATTTATGCATGTGCTCCAAGTCCTTAGCCCTTTGTTTCAAGGGTTTCTATTCTGGGTTTCCCGCTTGTTGGCGCAAATGATACGCCGACAGGTTCTCTGAGATCAAGAACGGACAAACAAGGAGTTTGTGTTTTAGGACTACCTCGAACCTCCGAGTTGGATAATAACTCGAGTAGTCCGAATGAGTGTAATGAATAACTTGTTCTGGATCCCTTTTTACAGGGTACAAAGGGGGGTATTTATAGGTAAAAAACATAAGGAAAAGACCTAAATACCCCTAGATTACAACCGACATCGTGGAACCTATTCGGTACCAGGAACAAGGTTATAAAAGGTAAAATACTACAAGGTAGATGGATAAGCTGGACATCCCATCAATCATGTCCTTCGGCTTCGAGGCCTCCATCTTCCATTCGGAGGGTTCTCCAAGGCTTCACACCGCTGCACCCTTCGGCGTGGCGACTCATACTTCGAACAACTGCTCACTAGCTTCGGAGTCCTCCTCAGCCTTTGAAGGATTAATCTTTAAGCCCTGGAAATAGAGTAATTTCCCCCAACAGTAGCCCCTCGAATACGCCTCTCTGCAGTTAACCTGTTTAGAAAGAAGGCAGTATACGGAAGGAACATTTCTATTTTTTGAGGCTTAAAGAGGATTCGGGCATGTTATAACTTAGTCGAGGACTTTGAACCCAACGCGTTCGAACCTCCTCCTTCGGGTTCCGGAGAGCAGACGTCGTGGAGCGCCATTTGATTGTAGCCGTTACGGCGCAAGTAACCGTTACACTCTGCAAAAGGTAACGGTCGATTTTTACGGCGGTTGCTCGCCGTTCCAATTACCGGACCCACTTGTCAGCGACAAAAGCCGAACCTGCAGTGCGAAACCAATCGAAGAGTAGCACTGGTCGTGCGGTTATAAAAGGGAAAGACAAGGATTAACCGAGAATTTTTACCGCATCCATTATTCGTGATTCACTTTCCCCCAATCCTCCAACCTCTCGAGCATCCGAGCGAGATGGCGAGAACTAGCCACACCAATCCAGCAGCAGCCAACACCCTAGCGCAGAGGCAGGCGTGGGCTGCCTCGGCAGCAGCGGCCATGGCGGGGACTTCGAGCGGCGCTTGGCCCAAGAATCCTCGGGAGCTCCGTCCGCCTTCCAAGAAGAAGATCGCCAAAAGCTTCCTCATCGGTCAATCCGTGAGCACCGCCGAATATATTAAAGAAGCTGTGGACAGAAAGCTGGGCGCTGGACTGAGGACTCGGGTCCCCGGGCCAGAATCAACTCCGAGGCCGCGAAGCGGGGAGGTGGTGGTCTTCGAAGCAGGCTTGGGGCTACCAGCCGTGGACTTCTTGGCGGAAGTACTGGACTTGTTCCACATAACTCTGCCTCAGCTATCTCCCAATGCCATCGCGCGCTTAGCCATCTTCGAATGGGTGCTCCGGGCAGAGGGATGCGAAGGACGCTCTGAGATCTTCACTGCGACCCACAAAGCTACATGCCAGCCGAAGCCACAAGATGGGCCTGGGGACTCCAAGGTGACCATAGCCTTCGGCAGCGTCAATTTCCAGCTACGGAGGGAGCATGCCCTTCATTTCCCTGCAAAAGCCATAAACGACGGGTGGTATACAAACTGGATACTTCGGTGGTTTTACGCCGAAGTCGGAGAGGACTCCCCCCTCGCTGGTCCTCTCTAGGAGATCTGGTTCCGGAAGGAGGTGGAAATCTCTCCGAACCCTAGCCTGCTCTCTACGAGGCTAGGGATGCTTACTTCGGTGGCTCGCCGCATGAGTATGCATGATCTGGCCGAAGAGTTCATCGCCCATCGGATCCCTCCCCTCGGAGCTAACTGGCCGATCGTGTTTCCACAGGCCTCGGAGGGGGATCTCCGAAACCTAGGTAAGACTATTCCCTGCAGCATCATATTAGATGAAGGAAACAATTATATTCATAATTTCATACCTTTTTCTTTCAGCGGCTCCTCTGGCATTGGCTCCGGAGGACATAGTTCGGGCCACCGAATGAGTTCTCGGAGCCCCTTCGGTGACCGAGAAGCAAAAAAGGCTAGAGCTGGTCGGATGCTGGGAGCGATCCAACAGAGTGTGGAGAGCTCTTGGGATGGAGCCCCCCCTCTTCCTGACTTTGCCCCGATCGGAGCGGCTGCTCGCAAAAGGAAAGTCACTGTCGAACCATCCAGGAAAACCAGCAAACAGCCTCCCAGGATGAAGAAAGTAGCGAACCCCTTCGCAGTTGACGCCTGCCTTGTCTGCTTCATCGCCGGGCGCTCAGAGCTCAGCCTCCGAAGAGGTAGAGGACTCCGACGCTCAGACAGCGGCGGCCTTCGAAGCCTACCTCCTGGATGATGACGAAGACCTAGGGGAGGTCCCCCCTGACACCTCCGTTAGAGAGGTAGTAAGCGTAACCCTGACGGTTCCCCCCACGCCCATCGTCGTGCAAGTAGAGTCAGGCTCCGCTACTCCCAACTTGCCTACACCCGAGGCGGTTACGGCGGAAATCGCGGCTCCAGCAGGAAATGTTGAGGGCAGGACCTTGGGAGATGACTTCGCTGACATCCTTCAGATGTACGAGGTCCTAGAGGATCCAGCGATCCTACCCCACGAGGCTCCCGGAGGTACTTTCCGAAGCTCCCCCTTTTTTAATCAATACCTGCACACTATCTCTGGAAATATGCTTATTAATTTAGTTATCGAAGTAGGTACCTCTACGGGTGTCGATGCTTCGGTGGCATCCGAAGCTCTTGCACCTTCGGAGGCTGCTGCTCGAGCGGAGGACGCGCCTGCCAAGACGAACTTGGCGATGGAGGTCACCCCTGCAGTGGTGGCCGATGATCATAGTATCCCCATGTTGTCCTCTTTCGTACCAGGAAGGGGTAAGAGCATATCCAGCCTCGGCCTTCTTCCTGGCCATGCCGCAACCTCCGTCGGCAATTCGGAGGATGAGGCCGCAGCAGATGATCTTCAAGCTTTGTCTTGGCTTCCTCTGCTGGCTCCGTTCTTGGAGCATCGGGATGGCCTCCGAAAACTCATGGAGCCCCTGGCAGAGAGAAGCCAGGACATCGCCAATTCGGACTTGGTCTCCGTCTTGAGCGAGGCCAGGGCTTCGTCACTCAACTCAGCCCTCGAAAGGGATGCCCTTCAGGTAGGAAAAGACACCATAGATGCTTCGCATTAGTGATCATAAATACTTCAGTACTTACTTGTTCTTTTTGCAGCAATTTGTCCTTGCTAGAGCGGCAGCGACTTCCAACGAGGTCGAGGTTAATCGACTTAAACGGAAGGTCACCACCCTCTAGACGGCCCTTAATGACTCCACCGAGAGATTCCTCATGCTGGAGGAAGAGACCCTAGAGGAACGGAGGGCTAGGGCAGCGTCTGATGAAGCCCTCCAGGTAGCACGACAAGATAGCGACGCACTTCACTCCTCTGCCCAAGAGGTCGAGGCCGAGCGCGTCGTCCTTCGGGCGGAAGTTGAAAGACTCCGCCAAGATGCTGCTACTTCGAGCGCGCAGTTGGTGGAGCTCCAGGGGGCTCTTAGCCAGGCGATGGCCCATAAGAGCTCTTTAATGCTCCAGGTGGTCGAAGTGTCTACGACTGCTGCAGGGCTGGAGGCAGCGGAGAAGAAGAACTCCAGCATGGCGGACCGTACCTTGGAGGCTCTTTAGGGTACCTTGGAGTACTTCAGCACTGTGTGCCCTTCGTCTTCTGCTGCGACCCACGAGCCCCTTGACCGAAAGTTGACAAGGATCCAAGTGGCTTCGTCGCTGATGATGAAATCCGACATTCGGTACGGAGAGATCTCCGGACAGTGTGCCGGCATTGGGGTTCTTCGTCACCTTGAGTCTCTTTGGATCCCCCTCGGCTCAGTCGGGGGTTCGACCCCTGGAGGCTTCGCATCCGACGACTTGCTGCGGCCATCTTCGGATGTGGCTTCGGCCTGGGAAGCCTTCCGGTCAACCCGAAAGATGGACCACAAGGTCACAGCTAAAGCTTGGATTGACGAGGCCCGTCGGCAGAAGCAGGCGCATACAAGGCCACCACTTCCTGCTTCGCCAGCCCCTGTCATTCCTGCTCCACCAACCGACCCGCAGGTCTAGCCACTTAGGGTTATTATGTACACGAAGACTTGTAAAGCCTCTTTTTATTAATGAAAAAGCCATAAACAAGAACTTGTCTTGGGTGTTCTTCTCTTTTTAGGTTTTGTCATGCCCTTCGAGCCCTGACTTCGAACTTTTGGAAATTACCGACGAGCTCCGAAAGGAGTGGGCAAACCTTGAGGGCTTGAGGCCTTACCGCCACTCCCGCTTTTTTGTTCCTCGTGGAGACGGAGGAGAGATCACCCTTGAAGTTTGCCAAGATGTCTTAGCTTATATTAAAGAGGAAGAGAAGGCGGAGGGATCTTCGTCTTCCGAACCAATTGACTGGTCCGACTCAGAGTACCGGGCCGAAGACCCTGCGGAGGCTGACTCCGAAAGGCTCCTGACATGGGCGGAGCTTCAAGAAGAGCAAAAGAAACTACGAGCCTCCAAGAAGGAGAGAAGTGTTCGAATGAAGAGGGCCAAGCCGACAGCTTCGAGCTTCGAAAGGCAGAGTAGCCGGAGGAGTAGCTCTAGATGTCGACAGGGTCTTCGATTTTTCCTAGGCTTGGACCAAAACTTTTCTTGATGTAAAAGTATGATGATTTAATGTGAAATGCTTCGAAAGCAAGCTGTGTGACTCCTATCCTCTGACCCCCCTTGTGGGTGGTGGAGCCTTTACTATAGAAAAGGGTTCGCTAGGCACAATAATGCTCCGAACAATCGAATGCTTCGAATTTACACTTATCATTTGTACTTTTAGCAGTACCACTTTAGACTCTTGTACGGATCCTAACAAGCCGGAGTCTGGAATCCGTAGGGTGGCCACCTTCGGCTCTTTTACAAATACTTCGCACCCGTAGGCCGAAAGTCTGTTTTTCTTTAAAGTCCTTAGACTCTTCTACGGATCCTAACAAGCCGGAGCCTGGAATCCGTAGGGTAGCCACCTTCGGCTCTTTTACAGATACTTCGCACCCGTAGGCTGAAAGTCTGTTTTTCTTTAAAGTCCTTAGACTCTTCTACGGATCCTAACAAGCCGGAGCCTGGAATCCGTAGTGTGGCCACCTTCGACTCTTTTACAGATACTTCGCACCTGTAGGCCGAAAGTCTGTTTTTCTTTAAAGTCCTTAGACTCTTCTATGGATCCTAACAAGCCGGAGCCTGGAATCCATAGGGTGGCCACCTTCGGCTCTTTTACAGATACTTTGCACCTGTAGGCCGAAAGTCTGTTTTTCTTTAAAGTCCTTAGACTCTTCTACGGATCCTAACAAGCCGGAGCCTGGAATCCATAGGGTGGCAACGGAGCCTCTGAACCAATGGTTCAAAGGCAGCTGCCTGGGTCTTGGGAAAAATGCTTGGCTCTACAAGCATCTCTGTCCTCCCGATGCGTCCATCAGGAATAAGGGATATTCGAAGAGCAAACAAAATTCGACCCTTATCTTTATTCATAGAAAGGAAAGTTTTACAAGTGATTACAAGGGGCCCCTAAGAAAAATAACGCTTAAGGTGCTCCGCATGCCATGCATGCTTCAATTCTTCCCCTTCTAAATTAGCTAATTTAAACGATCCGGGACGTCCTGAGCGTAGGATAACATATGGTCCTTTCCATTTGTTTCCTAGCTTCCCCGGAGCTATTACACTTCGCAACACTAGATGACCAGGTTTTAACTCATTTAGCTTTACCTTCGGGTCATACCATGTTTTGGTGTGGTCCTGGTACTTAGTCAGGTTGGCGACAGCTCGAAGCCTTGTTTCTTCTGACAAATCCAGCGAAGTGCTCCTATCATCTTCATCCCCAGGTTGAACTACGCGAAGCGATCCACCTCTGAGCTCCATAGGAGTCATGGCCTCATCTCCAAACAGCAATCTAAATGGGGTGAAACCTGTGGACCTGTTTTGAGTGGTTCGAATGGACCACAAGATTTTAGGGAGCTCTTCGACCCATAGCCCCTTGGGCAATCCAACGATTCGGCGATTCAGCCCGGAGAGAATGTTCCCGTTGGCTCGCTCAACGGCTCCGTTGGACTGTGGATGTCGCACCGCCGCGAAGCATAGCTTAATGCCCAGTTCTTCACAAAATGTTTGGAAGGTTTCAGCTTCGAACTGGGTTCCATTATCCACCGTCAACTCTCTTGGAACTCCGAACCTGCATATAATATTCTGCCAAAAAAATTTTTGCACATTCTTCGAGGTGATAGCTGTTAATGGCTCCGCTTCAACCCATTTTGAAAAATACTCGATTGCCACTACCGCGAATTTCAAGCCGCCTTTTGCCATTGGGAAAGGGCCTATGAGGTCCATGCCCTATCTAGCCATTGGCCACACTGGGGCAATAACTTGAAGCTGAGCTGGCGGGCGATGACTCCGTCTGCCCATCCACTGGCAGCCTTGGCATGTTCGAACCAATTCCTCCGCATCTCTTACTATAGTTGGCCAATAAAACCCTTGCCGAAGCGTCTTGCCCGCTAGCGCACGAGGGGCTAAATGACCTCCGCACAACCCTTCGTGGATGTCTCGAAGTATGTCTTGACCTTCGGGCTGTGAGATGCATCGAAGTAGAGGTGAACACACTCCAGCTTTGTATAACATTCCATTAATAAGCTTGTAATTTCGAGCTCTTGCTTGCAACCTTCGGGCTTCTGGACCTTCGGGATGGTCCATGCTACCTTGCAACATGTTCATTATCGGAGCCCGCCAATCTATAATTGGAATGCACAGTACCTTCGAAGGGGGTAATTGAACAGCCGTTGGTTGCGCTAGTTCTTCGTAGAAAGCACCCTCCGGGAGGTCCACCGCCCCTGCTGCAGCCTTTGCAAGAATATCTGCAAGTTGATTCTCTGCCCGAGGGATACTTCAAACTGTAAATCCTCTGAATGCTGCTTCGGCCTTGCGGATTTCTTCAAGGTATTGCGCTAGATGTGGATTATTTGCTTGAAAACTTTTATCAACATGCCCTACGACGACTTGGGAATCTGTCTTAATCACTATTCTTGCGGCTCCGAGCGCTTTAGCCTTTCGGAGGCCTAGCAAGATTCCTTCGTACTCGGCAATGTTATTGGTGCTTCTGAAGTTGAGTCTCGCAGAATACATGGCCTTCTGCCCTGATGGTGATATGATGACGGCCCCTGCTCCGGCACCGGATGCTTGATAAGCTCCATCAGAAAATATTGTCCAAAAACCTTCGGAGGATTCTTCCGGGGCCCAAATAGCAGATGGAGTCCACTCTACTACAAAGTCGGCTATAATTTGAGATTTAATAGCTGTTCTTGCCGTGAAGGAGATTCCGAAGGGTGCTAGCTCGACCGCCCACTTTCCAATCCTGCCCGTAGAATCTTTGTTTCAGAGCATATCTCCAAGAGGATATGATGTAGGGACGATCAGGTTATGCGCCAAGAAATAATGCCTTAGCTTTCGCGAGGCCATTACTAGGGCATAAGCAAACTTCTCGAGTTCGGAGTATCTGACTTTGGCTCCGGATAATGCCTCTGACACAAAATAAACCGGATTCTAGACTAGCTTTTCCTTACGCTCGACTTCCCGGACCAATATTGCGCTCACCGCTGAACTTGTTGCTGCAAGATAAAGGAGCAGTGTTTCTTCTGGAAGTGGAATGGTCAAAATTGATAATCTTCCAAGGTATGCCTTTATATCATCGAAGCTCTTCTGACACTCCGGTGTCCAGTGAAAGCTTTCGAACCCCTTAAGTGCTTTGAAAATTGGGAGGCTCCGCTCTGCTGACCTGGCCAAGAATCTGCTAAGAGCTGCGAGCCTTCCTGCTAGCTTCTGAACTTGCTTCAAATTCTCTGGTGGAGCCATCCTTTGTAGTGTGCTTATCTGTGTTGGGCTAGCTTCGATTCCCCTGCTCGAAACTAAGTACCCTAGCAGTTTTCCTGCTTGTGCCCCGAATATACATTTTTCTGGATTGAGGCGTACTCCACATGCTCGGAGGCTCTCAAATGTTTCAGCTAGGTCTAGGCTATGCTGGTGCTTTTGAGCACTTTTTATTACAATATCATCCATATAGACCTCGACATTCCGGCCTATCTGATGACCTAGAGCCTTAGCTATTAAATGAGAAAAGGTGGCTCCAGCATTCCGCAAACCAAAAGGCATTCTTACATAACAAAATACTCTGGAAGGAATTATAAAGCTTGTCTTGGCTTCGTCTTCGCGTTTCAGCCATACTTGATGATATCTGGAATAAGCGTCGAGGAAACTTAGCAATTCGGAGCCGGCTGTGGAATCTACCAGCTGATCTATTCGGGGCATCGGGTAGGGGTCTCGCGGGCATGCTTTATTTAATGAAGTGAAGTCAATACACATGCACCATTTGTTCAAATCCTTTTTCCTTACAAAAACAAGGTTAGCCAACCACTCGGTATGGGCTACTTCCCTGATAATGCCAGCTTTTAATAATTTCTCTACTTCTGCTTTAGCGAGGCTTGCTCTTTCTGCTGACAGCTTGCGGAGCCCCTGGCGCACTGGCTTGGCCTTCGGGTTGACGAGCAGACTATGCTCGATGATGCTTCAATCGACCCCGGTGATGTCTTCGTCGGTCTAAGCAAAGACATCCAGATTTCGCCTGACGACTTCTTCTAACGAAGTAGCTATCTCCGAGGATAGCCCTCTGCCAAACTGTACTAGATACTCTTTGTCATCTTTTGAAATTATTCTTGTTTCGATATCACCTTCTGGGCTTGGCTTGAGCGAGGATCCCTTCGAAGGGTTCGAGGCCACTGGCACTTCTTCGATGCCTTCTGCCACACTATGCACTTGTTGAGGGTCCAACGGCTGCCCATGGCCATACTCTGTCCTCCGGGCTACAACTTGGTCTCCTGAAATAGTAAGCACTCCACCTTGCGTGGGCATTTTGAGACAAAGGTAATTATGGTGCGCTATAGCTCCGAACTGGTTCAACATCCCTCGGCCGAAGATTGCATTGTAAGCATATGGAGCATCGACAACGTCGAAGATCACCTCTTCAATCCTGGCTAGAGGCCCCTCTCCGAAGGCAACCTCGAGGCCTATCTGGCCGAGGGCATCGAGAGGCGGTCCTGAGAACCCTTGAAGCGGCCGGGCCGCTGGAAGTAGATGCTTCCGAGGTATGCACATCTGATCAAAGGCCTGGACAAAGAGTATGTCTGCAGAGCTCCCACCATCTACCAGGATCCTTCGGACCTCCACTCCTGCTATATCAGCAGAAATGACCAATGGGTCAGCATGGGGGAACTTCACCCCCGCAGCATCGTTGGCGGTAAATGAGATGGGTACGTGGGACCACTCTGGCATCCCTTCGGCGGAACTCGAGGTCCCAATGTGCCCGACTTCGCGGACGTACTCGCGCCGCTGCCTTTTGGACATGCTTCTGAGGGTCCCCCCTCCTGAGATGGGCAGGACCACTCTCTTGCCGCGGTCCTGCGGGTCTTCCTGCTTTGGTGGTGGCATAATGTTGGCCACCGGCAGCCGTATGGGGGCTTCAAGGGCACCGGCTCGGGCCACAGCTTGTACAGGCTCCGACCGTGCCGATGGTGGGGCTCGATCTGAAGTACCCCGCCCGGTACTTCGTTCAAGGTAGTCACCTCGAAGGGCCAACACTGCCTTGCAATCCTTCGTGTCATGGCTTCTATTGTCGCCATGCACGCAACAGAAAAAACTCTGGCGCTTGCCAGACACCCTTTCTTGAGGCTTTGGCGGCCCAGCCTTGAAATTCTTCACCTGTTGGAAATTGGCAGGTGCCTTCAGAGCAGAAGGTGCAATGTTTAGCACCTCCGAACGAAAATGCTTCTTTCCCCACTTGTGCTCGTTGAAGCGGTTGTCTTGAGGAGGCTTCAGGGGAGTGGAGGTTTCGGTCTCCATCTTTACTTCTCGGAGGGTGGGTGATGGTGCTTCAGCTCACCGAAGACAGCCTTCCTCCGCTTTGGCATACTGTTCGAAGTAAGCCATCAGCTGCGCCACAGAGGTCACCAGCTTCTGATGCAGCTTACTGAGGAGGTCGGGCTTTAGCACCCCTTTGCGGGCAGCGTCGACTACCGAAGAGGTAGATAGGCCCTTGATCTGTGATTTAGTGTGGGCGAAGCGAGTGAAGTACTCCCAGAGTGTTTCTCCCACCCTTTGCTTCACTTGGAACAAACTTCCCGTGGACATCTGGGCTACGAAGGTGCCTTGGAAGTTGCTCACAAATTTCTTCTTCAGCTGCTCCCAGGAACTGATCGATCCTGGCTTCAGGGACCAGAACCAGCGAAGTGCCACGCCTTCGAGGGCAAGGGGGAAGCATTTTGCCATAGTGCTTCGCACCCCTCCGCTCTCTTCTATTGCCAGGGCATATGAGCGGGCGAACTCTCCAGGGTCCGACCCCCCAGAGTACTTGTGCAGTTTCGAGGCCTTGAATCTGGGGTCGAAAGGCACTTTCTGTAAATCCGAATGCAATGGAGACTCGTTATCGAAGGATGCATTCTCGGCTTCCTCCGGGACTTGGATAACTTCTGGGAGATTGTGGGTACCACAGTCTTGAGGGCCTTCTGGAGTTTCGGTGGAAGCTTGAGTGCGGAGGCGATCGGCGGCCTCTTGCCTCCACCTGGATACTTCCTCCTGAAGCCTGGCTAGTTGCGTAGCCTCGGTTTCAGGAAGGTCTTCGTCTTCGTCGGAGGGCACCTCCGGGTCTCGGGAGCTGACGTAATCGGTCTGAAGCACCGTAGGAGGAGCTCAAGGGCCCCGGGGTGCTCGACGCCCAGCAGCCTCGGTGGGAATCGCCGGAGTAGCTGAGGGTCTGGCTCTTATGGTCCTAGGGGACCTTCGGAGAGGACCCGAAGCCTGACTTCGCTTCGGAGGCATAGCTAGCCACGAGGAGGTCCTGGAGACGGAGGACTTCGAATGACTCGAGAGGTCGAGTGAAGGCCTTCGGACTGCACTAAGAAGCCCTTAACTGAAGGGTGTGCGGAATCTTGAGACTCCGAGGTTCCCTCCGTAAGTGCTCTTCGAAGTGCAGTCAGCAGCAGAGAACAAGCTTTTAGAACTTGGTTCCGCACGGACGGCGCCAACTGTTGGCGCAAATGTTACGCCGACAGGTTCTCTGAGATCAAGAACGGACAAACAAGGAGTTTGTGTTTTAGGACTACCTCGAACCTCCGAGTTGGATAATAACTCGAGTAGTCCGAATGAGTGTAATGAATAACTTGTTCTGGATCCCTTTTTACAGGGTACAAAGGGTGGTATTTATAGGTAAAAAACATAAGGAAAAGACCTAAATACCCCTAGATTACAACCGACATCGTGGAACCTATTCGGTACCAGGAACAAGGTTATAAAAGGTAAAATACTACAAGGTAGATGGATAAGCTGGACATCCCATCAATCATGTCCTTCGGCTTCGAGGCCTCCATCTTCCATTCGGAGGGTTCTCCAGGGCTTCGCCCCGCTGCACCCTTCGGCGTGGCGACTCATACTTCGAACAACTGCTCACTAGCTTCGGAGTCCTCCTCAGCCTTTGAAGGATTAATCTTTAAGCCCTGGAAATGGAGTAATTTCCCCCAACACCGCTGATCAGGTCGTCTGGTATCCTTTTAGGCACTAGTCAGAGTACCAGTGCCCCCATCAGCTTGTCTTGACCGATGTCTGTCGAGATGAGGATTCGATCATGACCTTCAAAGCCGCAATCTCCCCTTGTCTTCTCCCCATCAATTTTACCGTCGTCCATCTTCGCAAAGCTTCATACGAATTTTATCACCCGATGAATGTCATGAGGCAATTAGGATTCGGTCAACTCATGCCCCCATCTTTTCTTCATCGACCGGATCCAAGTTCATTGGGAGATCAAGGATAGTGTCGAGTACGATCAACTCTTATGCATGGCCCACACAGTCTCCTGTGGCGATCTCGTCTCTTGGTCGGCTTGCCGTGCATATTCCTTCGATTTCCGCTAATGGTGGGGAGAATGGAGGAGCCATCTCTTCAATTGTTCCTCGATGGTGTATTGCGGGCGGCTGCACCCTGGTTTCGACGATGGACCCCCGAGGTAAGCATTTACTTTGTTTCTTTATTTGTATGTCTCTCTATACTTCTTGCTTACTTTTACTTGTGAAGGAGGATGATCTCAATGCCCCATCTGAGAGTCACAGTGGGTAATCGATACGGTATGGGCCCGTGTCAGCCACCACCAACCTGGGCATCGACACTCCCACTCCGACTAAGTGGGTTAACAAGAGGCGGGTCAAGACCCCAGCGCATAAGCGTAGAGCACCGGATGTCATCGTGCGCCAATCCACTAGGACTCAGACCGCTCAAGCGACCCGACCGCCATCGGTATGCCTTTGATTTTTTAGCATGACGCTATATCGTGAACGTGTGTTTACCATTTTTCTTGTCTTGTAGCTAGGGATGAAAACGGATCGGATACGGACGGATATCACTAATATCATATCCTTTTTCATATATTTTTTCGGATTTGAATTCAGATTCGGACAATCCGGATATGGATACAGAGTCGGATATCATCGAATACGAATACGGGACGGATACGAATCGAATACGAATACGGTTACGAATACTTACCAAATATAAATAATGTATTTATTTATTCACGGTCACAATTCACAATACACAAATGACAAATTGAAAAGTAATAATTAACATCACATGAATCATTACGAATATGAAAATCAACATACAAGTTCACATTACACAAATCACAACAAATAGAGTTCACATAAAAGTACATGCCACACAAATCACCACAGTCAACAAATAGAGTAATAGTTCACATAAAAACTAACATCACACAAACCACCACAAATAGAGTATTAGTTCACATAAAAGTACACCACGCATACGGCATAGAGTCATAGTCCACATACTTTGTAGTTTCTACATAACAATATGCAAGGAAAATTAAAACAGATGAAAAGTTCATTCAATAGATGCGGCCTCATCGAAAGCATCCATGCCATCCCCTAGTCCCTCATCATGGTCTCCATCAATGTCATTGCCCTATATATGAATACATGGGTTATTAAAGAAAGTATAATATTGAAAAAATAAATATGTAATGAAAAATAGCCAACCATTGTTATCATTGAGGCAGCTAAAGAACGCTCAATGCTCTCTAAATCCATGTCAGCGATGATAGACCCAACACCATTTCCACCTACATATTTTGACATAAGACTCATTACTCTTGCAAAGTTAAAAATGATATTTAAAGTTAATAAATACTTACTCTTCTTAAGTGTTGTATTCCAATCTTTGGTACAAATCAAAGCTTGCACAACTTCAGGATCTAAACGACTACGGAATGGATCAACAACACGTCCACCAGCACTGAATGATAATTCTGAAGCTACAGTTAACACTTGAATAGATAATATATCACGAGCAAGTTTTGAAAGAATAGGAAGGTCACATTGCTTTTGCTTCAACCAAGTCAGAATATCAAATTCATCTTTAACATTCCATTCCAATGCTAGTTGCTCCATGTAAATTTCTAACTCATTTTTAGTTGGTCTCTCTACAACTTCAGTACCATGAAAGTAATTCTTAAGATCTACCTCAAGATAGTCATTCTCCTCATCCTCATTTATTGCATTTGCATTACTTGGATAATCATTCCGTACATTTGTGCCACTTGCATTCTTTGCACTTTGTACACTAGATGCATATGCTTCCAACAATTGATTAAGAACACCCCAAAATTTATCAACTTGTTGTTGAGAGTTCTCACAATAAATCTTTTTTGCATAATAGTGTACTAGCTTTGTCTTGAACCTATGATCAAGAAAACAAGCTACAAAAAGAGCCATGTTGGACTTTTCCCAATACTTATCATATTTATGTCTCATTGAGAAACCCATAGCTGAAATAACTGGATCAAGACTAGCACACCAATCTGAAATTGCAAGCTTAATTTGATAAAACTTATTGAAGAACAGATTTGCTGTTGGATATGTAGTGCCAGAGAATATCAAAGTTGCATCATAAAACCTCTTCAAACATATAGTCAGTGATTTTGCCATAGTCCAATTACTTTCAGTTGGAGCACACCTCACATATTTGCTTCTATGGTGAAGGAAAAGTCTATCAAAAGCTGATTTGTAATAAATAGCTTGCTTCAACATGATATATGTAGAGTTCCACCTAGTTGGCACATCTAAAGAGAGGCCACTTTTCACATCTAATTCACATTCTCCCGCACATTTAATAAATTCTTCCCATTTCAACGGGGAATTCTTCATAGTCCCAATTGTGTTTCTAATGTTAGCAATATCACTTGCAATTTGCTTTAAACCATCTTGAGCAACAAGGTTGAAAATATGATTTAAGCATCTCACATGAAAAAATATCCCATCACATATCAAGGGTGATATCTTGTTGACTTTAGTACTAACCCCTTAGCACATACATCATTGGAAGATGCATTGTCCAAAGTAAGTGCAAGCAATTTTCTATCAAGATTCCAATCCACTATAGTGTCATAAAATATATTGCACAAGTTCTTTCCCGAGTGATGACCCTCTACATGCATAAACTTGATAATTCTTTTTTGCATACACCAATTGTCATCTATCCAATGCACGGTAATGCACATATAACCTTTGTTTTGATTTGATGTCCACATGTCCATAGTAGTACTAAAACAACATGACAATGTTTTAAAGTACTCATACAATTTCTTCTTTTCCTCAATATAGATATTTAATATGTCTTTTCTAACTGTAACATGGCTCTTAATTGGAAAAGTAGGATGCAAGGACTTGATAAAATTAGTAAAGTATTCATGCTCAACAATATTAAAGGGATATTAATGCATTATAATTGCCAAATAGAATTTCTTCAAGCTTTCAGTCTCATCATACCTATAAGTCTGGACAACAGTAGTGTCATTCTTGTTTTCACTCAATGTGACTGAGAAACCAAGGGTTGGTTTCGGAGTTTGTGATGAGTGATTGACAGTTTTTATCCTCTGATTCGAAGGGGTCCCTCCGAAGGGGTTCGGAGGTTGTTTCACCGAAGGGTTTGGTGGGCTCTGTTTGCTGCAGCTGTTGCAGCGGAGTGTTCCTGTCGGAGGGGTCCGGCGGCACACGATGACTTGGTCGTACCGAAGGTCTCGGTACTTTGGGCGGTACACCGGAGTGTGTATCGGAGGTTGCTTAACCGGAGAGGTCTCCGGGGTACTGGATACACTTGTCTGCTTGTCTGTGGTGTGCAGGTGACTTCGGATGCGACGGACGGTTCATAGCAAGTGAACCTGGGTCAAGCGGGAGGCTTGATGCCAGGGGAGCAGGGAGCTCCGTCACGAAGGCTACGAAGGGGTCGAGGTCGGACCTTGGGTCGAGGTGCGCCAGGAGAAGGCAGTAAGTGCGGAGTGTGGCTCCGGGTGAAGGTACTCCGAGACGAAGTCCTCGGAGGCGAGGCACTTCGAAGGGTACTCCTAATAGAGTGACTTCAGAGTATGGTGGACCAAGTCCTCAGCAATGAGGCAAGGCGTTCGAAGTGTGCTCCGGAGGGAGGCACTCGAAGGTATACGCGACGAAGGTCTCAGAAGTCGAGGTGCATCGAAGGCATGGTTCGGGTGAGGACCGTCGAGGAGTGTGCTCGGGGAGAGACATTGCGACGAAGTGCTCATGGAATGCTTCATGCGGAGGCCTTGGACGAAGGAGGGACTTCGAAGGGTGGTACTCCGAAGGTGGGGCTTCGGAGTGAGGCTAGCTCTGGAGTGAAGCTGACTTCGGAGTGAGGCTGGCTTCGGAGTGAGGCTGTCTTCGGAGTGAGGCTGGCTCCGGAGTGAGGCTGGCTCCAGAGTGAGGCTGGCTCCGGAGTGAGGCTGGCTCCGGAGTGAGGCTGGCTCCGGAGTGAGGCTAGCTCCGCAGTGAGGCTGACTTGAGGTACTTTGGCCATGCATGGCTTCGGTACACGGACTGACGGAGTTTGAGCTGGGAGAAGCTGCGAAGCCGTGGTGGTCCACTCCGAAGGTGTTGGTGTGAAGGCCAAAGGGCTTTGACGGCTTCGGCTCAAAATCGTCTCTATATCGAAGGCTGACTTCGGTGAAGCGAAGGCCGTTAGGCTCAAGGCTTCTCACCAAAGCTATTGCACCCCTCGCGTGCGAAGGGGGGCTTCAGAAGGGTCCAAAACTGCAAAGGCTGACCACATCTGCTCTACAAAAGCTGGTGTTGTCCCCTCTGCAAAGCTGACAAAAGAAGCCTCCAAATAATGTAGACTACCAGCTGTACCCCCTGTTCTGATGAGACAAAACCAGTGTAAACCCTAGGGGTAAAGTAGTCTATTCACAGGGCTGAATAGTGCCTATAAATAGTGGAAGCTAGCTAGATCACATCAACACTTTGAGCAGTCATTTTTGAGCTCCTGTGCTAGCCGCCACACACATTGTATTCGGCCTGTGAGTTCATTTTGTGTTCCCTGTTCAAGCAATGAAGTTTTATTCTGTTTTCATTTACTGCTTGAACTTGTATGCGTACTTCACTGCATGCTTTGATCTCTCTGTGTCTCACTTCTTTTGAGTTGAGTTTGTGCACTGAATCTTTTCTGGAGAAGTGTGTGAGAAGCCTGTTTGAGTGAAGTGTGAGTTTTTCAGTGTTTGTTCGCTCTGTGTAAACTGGAGGCTAGACCTCTCTGATTACTAGCGAAGCACTGTTGTTGGCTTAGATCGAAGCCCATTTTCTTCTTTTGTCGATGTCCTTGGCGGAGTCTGTTCAGTGTGCGTTTAGACCTTCGAAGTACGAAGCCCAGCACCAGTTGATGTTGCTGAGTATTTGGTCGAAGTCTGCAGAGGTAAGTCTGCTCTTGCGAAGGGTGAAGTGCGAAGCCTGCTCGAAGGCACCTAGTGCGCTGAGCCTGCACTAACTTAGCAGAGCTAATCGAAGTCCTCAGAGGGAAGTCCGCTCTTGCGAAGGGTGAAGTGCGAAGCCTGCTCGAAGGCACCCTGTGTGCGGAGCCTGCACTGACTTAGCAGAGCTGAATTTTCAGGGTTGTGGGTGGAGCGAAGTCTTCTTGGCTTCGAACTTTTGCTCCTTGCGAAGCCTATTTTCGGAGCTGTAAAATACCTCCGAACCAGAACTTCGAAGGGTGTGTTTGAAGTCTGTTCCGCAGAAGACAGAATTAAAACAGAAGGCTATTTTTAGTCTGAAATTTTAAAAGCTCCCATTCACCCCCCTCTGGTCGCCGTTTTCGGTCCAACAGTGGCCTTCAAAAGTTGTTGTCCATTCTTTATTTGGTGCTTGCTAGATAGGTGATTCCAAAATACTGATGTACCTCTCCCGCTCTCACAATGAGAATGATATGAACACTTCTTACGCTTAGCCCAATACTCTGTTATGTCGCTGCCATCATCCGCTTTTTTTGGTTTCTCATATTTCATAAAATGGTTCCATAATTCAGAGTTGCATTTCTTTGCTCTCTTTGACAGAGGGGTTGATTTTGATGATTCACTAAATGTTGGCACTTCAGTCTCATGTGATGCTACTTGAATAACTTGATTTTCATTAACACTTTCATTACTACTATTTGTTTTTGATAAATCCATCACAATTCTGATTTCTGCATGTATAAAAAATATGCAGGTGAGCAGTGAAATAATCGAGTGTCATAATGAATGTGATTTCTGCAAACTTATTTAGTAATTACCTGAGCAGTGATTGCGGGGAGAGGCCGACGGCATGGCCGAGCGGCGTGGCTGCGGGGAGCGGCCATTGGCGGCATGGCCGGGCGGTGTGGCCGGGGGGAGAGAGGCGGTGGGGGAGAGGGGCCGGCGGGGAAAGAGGCCGGTGGGGGAGAGGGAGGCGGCGGCGTGGCCGCGGGGAGAGAGGCGGCGGAGGAGAGGGGCCGGCGGGGAGAGAGGCCGGTGGGGGAGAGGGAGGCGGCGGCCAGTGGGGGATAGGGAGGCGGCGGCGTGGAGAGGGAATAGAGCGCTGGCATGGAGAGGGAAGAGTGGGAGCTTCGGAGTGGAGAGAGAAAAATTTGGGTTGGTTATTGGTAGGATTTTAGTCAAAGTTGACTATTAAGAAATATAATGTTTAAAATTATAAATTTGAGTCGTAAATCTTTGTTTAAACTTGATTTTTTCTACGATCAAAATACAACATATCTAATCTTATTAAAAAATCACATTTTTATACATAAGTTTGCTATTTTTTATTCATTATGTATGTTTCTTTGATTTATATTGAAATTTATCAAATTTGAACTACAAGTGCATGAAATAATGAACTAAAAATTCTAGAAAAATCATATTAATGCATGTGAGTTTATTTTAAGTCAGTATCCACTAAATTGAAAGATATTTTTTTAAAAATGTTACAACACTTGATAGACAACATAGAGCTTAATGAAATTTTAATTCTAAAAAATTCAAATCAAGTCTGAAAAATACGATACGTCTCATGGTATCATCATATGATACATAGATGCTGTGATAAAAATTTAAAATTATTTTGACAAAGTTTGCATATACGATGTTAAGAAAGATGGAGATTTGAGAGTAATGAATTAGAATGTTAAGAAGGAATGTGATAGGTTTAAAAGCAAATCAATAGTTAAATCTTTGTTTAAACTTGATTTTTTTCTATGATCAAAATACAACACATCTAATCTTATAAAAAATCACATTTTTATACATAAGTTTGCTATTTTTAATTCATTATGTATGTTTCTTTGATTTATATTAAAATTTATCAAATTTGAACTACAAGTGCATGAAATAAGGAACTAAAAATTCTAGAAAAATCATATTCATGCATGTGAGTCTATTTTAAGTCATTATTCACAAAATTGAAAGATATTTTTTTAACAAAATGTTACGATACTCGATGGACAACATAGAACTTAATGAAATTTTAATCCTAAAGAATTCAAATCAAGTCTGAAAATACAAGATGTCTCATGGTATCATCATACGATACATAGATGATGTGATAAAAATTTAAAATTATTTTGACAAAGTTTGCATGTACGATATTAAAAAAGATGGAGATTTGAAAGTAACAAATTAGAATGTTAAGAAGGAATGTGATAGGTTTAAAAGCAAATCAATAATTAAATCTTTGTTTAAACTTGATTTTTTTCTATGATCAAAATACAACATATATAATCTTATTAAAAAATCACATTTTTATACATAAGTTTTCTATTTTTAATTCATTATGTATGTTTCTTTGATTTATATTGAAATTTATCAAATTTGAACTACAAGTGCATGAAATAATGAACTAAAAATTCTAGAAAAATCATATTCATGCATGTGAGTCTATTTTAATTCAGTATCTACTAAATTGAAAGATATTTTTTAAAAAATGTTACGACACTCAATGGACAACATAGAACTTAATGAAATTTTAATTCTAAAAAATTAAAATCAAGTCTTAAAAATACGAGACGTCTCATGGTATCATCGTACGATACATAGATTCGGTGATAAAAAGTTAAAATTATTTTGACAAAGTTTGCATATACGATGTTAAGAAAGATGGAGATTTGAAAGTAACGAATTAGAATGTTAAGAAGAAATGTGTTAGGTTTAAAAACAAATTAATAGTTAAATCTTTGTTTAAACTTTTTTCTATAATTAAAATACAACATATATTAATTTATGGAAAATTTGGATATTGTTATATGTCAATTTGCTATTTTTCGTTAATTCATTGTGTTTCTAAAATTTAAATTGAAAGAACTAAAAAATCTTTTTTATCTATTTAAAAAATTTCTTTGTTTAAAATTATAGAAATTTATCCCATTTTTAAAAATATATATTTTTTTAAAAAAAGCTTCTTTATTTTTTTTAAAAATGTTTTTTAAAAAAACTAAAGAAGAATTTTTATTTCTAATCTCCTTGGGCCATGGCGGTCGGCCTGGGCCTGCCGTATAAGTGTGTAACTGTAAGGCGGGCCTGCCATGTGGGTCGTGGGCGTGGCTGTAGGCCTGCAGTGTGTCCACTGGGCCTATATTTTTAATGGGTCGGATATCCGATTAAGAACTATCCAGATTATCTGAATTCGTATCCGAATCCGACGGATATCAAACATATCATATATGTTTCCATATCCGAAAAAAATATCTGAATTCGAATCAGTATTCGAAAAATCCGTATCTGAATCAAAAAAATCTGAATCTGAATCTGTTTTTCCGAATACGGTTGGAAACTATCCGATCCACTTTCACCCCTACTTGTAGCCAACTCCAATTGCTCCATCGGCCACACCGGTTCCTAGTGCTGGTACTCTACCGATAGTCGAAGCCTCTTCATCGGCTCAGGTTTGTACTTATCTTGGTATCGTATACATATTTTATTTGGCACCCTTGATAGCCGATATATTCCTTGTTCCAGTGGCCTTTCTTGCAATTGACGTCAAGTCTTTCTACTTGGTGTTTGACACATTGGACAATGATGTCACTGAGGTTTCACGAGCCACAGCCACTGGAGGTGTTGTCATCGAAGTAGTCAAAATTGGGGCGCCAGAGGGTATCATCATCGGTTCTAGTGAGTCGGCGATCGCCGATGACATTTTCACCCCTCTTGGTGTAGATGTCAGGAGCCCGCATGCTGCTGTCGATGCTCCTCACTAGGTACGTTCTTCTATTCCTGGCTTTATCTGTTTGTACATGGGACTCACATTGGTTTCAGGTGCAGTCAGCGCCTGCCTCTCCTATTTCGCTTGCCTCCCAGGCCAATCTTGACGAGGGGAGCATGGGAACCCTTCCTGTCGATCAGGCGGAAGGCGACGTCGAAGCTTCTTTTGCCAATGGCACTCCTCAATCGACTAATCCCTCTACACCGGCCGACGTAAGTATTACTATAATTGATGTCTTAACATGGTTTCCCTCAACTTGTCTAACTTCTCCTTCCTTTTAGTCCTTTTTCTAGAGATTCCCTTTTGACATCAGGCTATATATCGAGGATGAAGAAGTCACCGATGCCCCTATATCAGCTACTATCCAACTGCCTCCGAAAGTGAGAGAGGTCTTGTCGGACCTACTGCGTCGTCTAGAGGACCTTGTGGAGGTCATGGTCAACAATTAGGGCCCAATAAGGGATCATTTCAATGACATCCTGAACTTCCTCTCTCCGGAGCTAGTCAATGCCCTCACGCCGGCCACCTTCCTAGAATATCGTTGGTCAGCAGTCCAGCGGGCTTTGTAGCAGATGGCCGGTCGTGCGAGCTGCGCGTCGCAGCTAGAGGCGACCAAGATCCATAATGAGGAAATACTCGCCGAAGGAACTCTCTTGAACAACCTTCGTGGTGAGTCATCGGCCATGTCGTTGCGCCTTGAGATGTAGAAGGCAGAGTTGGCTGACTTAGCTTTAAGGCTGGAAGGGGTCCGGGTGAGGATATCCGATGAAGAGAGTGCCTTGGCCGCTTTTCCAAATCAGATCAAAGCCTAAGAGTGTCACTTCACTGGTGCAGTGCGCCACGCGAAACGCCATCGACGGGCCATCAGAGATGTCCCTAGGTCGGATGTCGAGGATCATGCCGTGCTTCGTAGTGTAGATGCCATTCGGCTGCGAGCCATTGAGGCGATCCGTCGCTCCCTTTGATTTTGTTTTGACTTGGGATGCCGATAGTAACCCCTGAACTACATGTTTTTTTGTAATATATTATCATTCATTCCCTAGATTTGCCTTGTATTTTGAATCTAAGGTCGATGTTTTACCATCGACAATCTGAAGGCGATACGCTTGGTATCGACTGTTTTTACATCCCACGTAGATCTTTAGGCGTTTATCCAAACGCTTGGGAAATACTTCTTTAAATACTTTCCATTCAATGCTTTCCTGAACACTTATCCATCTAACACTTCAAGCAGATAGGCGTTACCAACTACGAGTCAGTGTATCCAGAAGGGTCCTTCCCAATTTTGTGACCATTTACCGAACCGATTGTCCTTAGACCCAATCTATAGGATCAGTTTCCATGCGAGATCTCTTTGTGCAAATGACTTGGGCATCACCTTTTTATTATAGTACCTGGCAACTCTAGCTTTGTTTTCCTCAATTCTTTCAAGGGCTCTCAATCGAATATGTGTGAGGTCGTCTAAGCCATCTGTCATTAGGTTATAATAATCATCGGCTGTAAGTTGGTCCTATAGGGCTATCCTTCTTGAGCCGATGTTATTTTTCTAAGGCAGTAATGCTTCGTGGCCATAGACCAACTGATACGGCGGCACCTGAGTAGACCCGTGACATGCCATCCAGTAAGCCCAAAGTTCTTTTGATAGAGACTGATGCCAACGCTTTGGCTGCTCGTTGATTTTACGCTTTATCAATTTGATCAGGCTTTTGTTACATTCTTTAGCTTGACCATTGGCTAGTGCATAGTATGGTGATGAATTCAAGAGATTGATTCCCATACCAGCTGTGAATTGCTGGAATTCTTCCAATACAGAAATTGTCCCCTGATATGTAGTGATAGTTTGTGGGATCCCGAATCGGTACACTATGTGCTCCTTTTGAGTGCCACAACCTCTACCCATTTTGTGAAGTAGTGAGTGGCTGCTAATATGAACTTCTGTCCTTTGCATAATGCTAGGTTGATTTCACCGATCATATCAATACCCCATCCCACCCTTGCACTACTTTATGCAATCTTCCACCATGGTTGACCAAAAGTAACCTACCCTTCGGAGTAGCCATTTCATTTTCTGGGCCGATTGGTGTATCCCGCATAAGCCATCATGTACTTCACACATTACCACTTTGTCTTCTTCGACGTTTATGCACTTGAGGAAGACTCTATCTGTTGCCCGATAATATAAATTCTCGCCGGGTAACACGTACTTTATAGCCTGGTACCTAAGCTTCCTTGGCACCGATGTTGAAGGACTTTTTTAAATATGTAAAAATAGCATACCTCCAATCATCGGCATCTAGTTCTACGATTTCCTCCTCGATCGATCTAGCCATCAGTTTGTACCCCGACGCCATTTGGGCCAGATCATTTGCTTCAGCGTTTTGTTCCCTCGGGATGTAAGGGTTATATTCTTGAATCCTGTCATCATTTCTTGGCACCTGTCATACTCACCCGATAGTTGTCTCATTACTAGCAAGGTGTAGAACCAAAACGGGCGACTAGAGGGGGGGTGAATAGGTGCCTCAACAATTTCTTTCGAATTTATGGTCTTTTCTAAACACCCAACACTCCTCTAAACGAACGGCGGAAGCAAATGTATTAACACAGAAAAATCCAAGATAAAGCTAGTGCTATCACTCTCGTGTCAGATATGATATTATGCGATAGTCTGAGAGATCACAAGCACTGAAAATAATCTAGCCTTTAAAAACCAACCGATGTCCTGAATGATAAGACACCCGTACAAAGCACACAATGCAGATTAAAAAACTACTCAAAGATCGAATGACATGTCAATAAGAATTTTGACAAAACACAAAGATTTCATCAAGCATTTAGTTAACATCCACAGATTGCAGGTATTTAATCAAATACTAGTCATGCAGGCAAATTATCAAAGGTTTTAAACCAATATTTAATTAAATATTTTCAACATAGAAAATACCTCGTAGATTAAACATCTGAAAAAAATAAAACGTATAGAAATCATACCTTAACTTACGTGTGAAGAAACTGATGTAGTGACTACGACTTCGCTTAAAGATGATTTGATCTCGATCCGACGATTTTGAGCCAAAACCAACAAAGCCCTCTAGATCTTTGACACATGTCACCAATCCGCAAACACGATCGCCAGCAAGTCTCTCCCGCTCTCGATCTCTTGAGACACCTTGTCACTTGCACTAGCGTCCCTTTCACTTGACTTAGTCAACATGTTGTCTCGATCATCCGACCGTCCATGTATTGCTTCATCTCCATGTGTACGTCTGAGATATTCTTCAACTTCACTTGGCCTCCTTGATCGTCTATTATCAAGCTCCCTGCTTGACCCTGATCACCGTCATTGATAGTTGACTCACATCTCAACCCTGCACACAATGAGACAAGCAAAACACGAATCTCCACGCAAAATGCACACTGATCCCTTCAGTGAACACAACAAGCAATTAGAAGTCCATACCATTAAACTAGGAAAAATTGTCAATCACTCATCACTAAGATAAACCATGGTACAACTTCACTTGGTTTCTCAATCGCCCCCTTGATAAGTTACCATAAAAACTCAAAAAAGAGAAAAAACATGCCACTTGATTTTTAAAATTCTCCCCGTTGACAAAAGATTCTCACCTTCGACAGAAGCAAGACACGAATTCTCCCTCTTTGGCAATAGTCAACAAAGAAACTATTCTTGAACTCAGTGTCATTATTACTTCTGATTACTTTCAATGCACTAGGGAGCTCAGTGAATAGTCTAAAAGGTAAGATCCAAAAGTGTGAAAACACTTCATCCTTGCTTGAAAGAAAGAAGACCCAAGAATAACGAGAGTAGTCATCCACCACAACAAGGACACACCATTTGTCACCCAAAGAACTAATTTGAGGACCCATAGTGTCCATATGGGGAAGTTCTCCGGGTTATTCTGTTATCACCACATTGATTAGTGAATGAGAGAAGGCCACCATCTTTCCATGTCGACAAGGAGCAAAAACGAGATTCTTCTCAAACTTGAACTTGGGAAATCCTCGGATCAAACTTAGGGCACTCATTCGAGTGAGTAAGTCAAAGCTCATATGCCCTAGTCTCCTATTTCACATCTAGAACTCAAAAGAAGGTTTAGCAATAAGGCAATGAGAAGAACCAAAAGACTCAGAAAAGTCAACTCCAAACACCCTCCCTATTCTTGAAATCTTACAAACCAAAATGCTAGAAGAATCAAGAACTTGTGAAGTATCGCGTTTGAAACGCACTTCCAAGCCCTCATCAGGCAACTGAGATACAGAAAGCAAACTGTATCCCAAATCCTCAACCAAAGTGACATCTTTGAGAATAAAATTTTAATTAATTCTAACCATAGCTTTGCCTTTCACTCTACTCCTCCGATTGTTGTTGAAGGTGATGTACTCACGTCGTTGGGTCGAGGTGAGGCTGGAGAACCATGAATCCATGATCCACTTGTTCTCTAGGCCTCTGTCTGCTTCCTACACAAAATGAGAAAATCTTGAGTGCTCAGTGCTGGGGTGAGTGAAAAACTAACGTGGTATCCAGTCCTAAGAGACTTGAGCTGTAGGAAAAGCAGTAGTAGACTGCCTATGCACAGGATATGAATCATGATAGAAGGTGCAAGGTCTATCTAAATGGCGAGATCCATAGAAACGAAGAGGTCTCCCAACCTGTCAAGAACCAAAACCGCTAACACATGGTCTACCACCATATGAGTCATGGTGTATCCCACAATGGGCAAGTCCTCTAAAGTGAGCACGGGGAGCCTCAACAAATATAGGACGAAAGGGAGAAATAGACTCATGTATACCTAAATATGGGTAAAACATGTCCTAAAAGTTCATTTCCTAAGAGTGTTGCTCATCCTTGATGCGATGAAAATAGAAACCAACCAAGTGACCAACCCGCTGACAATATGAGCAATGAAACACTTTCTTGGCAGCAAGTGCATGGGTTTTAGGAGAAATCCTCACAGGCTCTCTTGGTTTCTGCTGGGTGGCTTTCTTGGGTGGAGGAGGTGTTTTCTTGATAGGTTGTGGGATTTTCTTTGCTTGGGGTGTAGAGACTATTCTAGCTTTCTCCTTTTCAAGAGTGGTGTAAGCGGTAAAAATAGTCTTGCCCTTCCTCTCAGAGGTGGTTCTCTCATAACCCAAACCTAAGGTCAAACCAACCTTATCGGCATACATCTTTGTCTTGGCTAAGAGCAATTCCATCCTCCCTTTACCCTCAGTACATTTATCAGCCAAAGATAGAAGGTACTCATTTTCTATCAAGTGTTTTTATACTTGCCCTTCAACCAAGCCGAGTTTATTCTGAAGGATAGTGCAGGTAGAACAAGCAGGCTGCACACCCTTCAGACTCTCAGCACTCTCCAACCTAGACTCTAGTTCATCCACATGCTTGTCTCTTAATTCAATGCTCTCGATAAGTAATGGACAATTCAAACATTCATCAGAAGTAGAAGGTCTTTGTAACACCCCAGAATTAAAAATAAGATAAAAATGAGGGAAATAAATTTTCTGAAATAAAAAGGAATTATTTAATTGAAGAAAAGGTTAAAAGAACCTAATTAAAGCAAAACAGGGAGAAATATTTAAAATTGGAAGCTGAAAAATTTATGATGGAACCTATGTGACAAGAAATATTTTTGTGAATTTTTACAAAATTTTACCAACAGTGCTTCAAGTCCTAAAAGAATATATGAATTTCAGAATTAAATTAAATAGAAAATGCATTTATTTTGCTAGTGGGCCGCAACCCCCAATTCACCTCCGCACAACCCAGTCCGAAGCCCCGCGCCCTCTGACAGGTGGACCCACCCTGTCGGCGCTCCCCCTCTCTCCTCTGTACCCGCGCCCGCCGGGTCCTGCATGGCAGCCGCACGCACTCTCCCTTCCACCGCTGAAGCCCTGGTCCACTTCTCGGCACCCCACCTCCTCTCACCTACGCGCACGCATGCCCGCCGGCCCCACCCGTCAGACTCACTCGCGAGAGCCTATGCCTCTGTCCCCCCTAACCCGCTGGTCAGCCCTTCCCCCTTGCGCTCGGTCTATGTCAAGTGGGACCCACCTATCATATCCATCTTCTTCGATGGAAGGGGATCTCCCCCCTTCCATACCGGTGCCCCCATGCCATTTTTCCGCCGCCGGCCACCGCGTAGCACTGATTCGACCCCGGATTCACCTGCCCCGATCTCCGGTGATCCCCTTCCACCCAAGCCAACACGGAATCATCCTCTATGGAAGCTAGCCGAGCACTTGGAAGGCTCGTCGGAGTAACCTTGGAAACCCCTCGGTTTTCCCTCGGTTCACCTGCCTTATCCACCACTAGCGACCCCTATAAGTACCCCAGTGCCCATCGCAACCCGGACACACCATTTTAGCCCTCGCCACTTTCTTCCGAGCGCTGCCGCCCCTTCTTCGCACTTTTCCCCTGCTTCGCCTCAAGCCGCCCCTCGCCGGCGTCTTGAGCCACCGCCGTCCTCACCATCACCACTGCCAGTACCGCCGTCGCCTCCTCTCCCTCGGCCTCGCCTCTGTTTGGCCGGATCGCCGCCGGAAGACCGTCGCCACCGCCAACCCAAAGAGCCCCCGTCGCCCACGCTCGTCACCGGCCTCACTCGACCACTGCACGTCCCAACTTCCAATATCCTCGTGCTCCTCACACCGTCCTCTTTCCATTTTGGCCACTAGTTACGGCCCAGGGCCACGACACCACCGGGAATGGGTCGTCGTTGCGCCACCGGAGTTGGGAGCGAAGGGGGTACTTACCCCTTCACCGCGTGCCATGCCGGACGAGACCACAGCCGCCCGATCTACAGCGCACGGTCAGGATTAAATCCCGGAACCAAGCGCCTAGATGCGTTTGACCCTCTGTTGACCGGTATCACGTGATCCCGGCCGTTGATCATCACTTATACGCCCCGCCCCGCCGCGAACCGTTGGATCTCGATCCAACGGTCCAGATCAAGCCAGACCACGTGCACAGTGCGCGGGTCCATGGTGGGCTTGGCTCATCGTGGACCCAAGCCTGTTTTAGTTTAAATAAAAATTCAGAAAATATGTTTAAACTTTAAAAATTCATAACTTGCTCAATTTAACCCCAAATTTGACCATTTTAATTTTGGAAAATTTGTCTTTTTATTCTCTACACTTTTATGCAATAAAAACATTATGTTTATTTTGCCCATTTTATTCTTATTAAATAATAATTCAAAGGCCCTTTTAGGATAAATAATTAATTCATGTAATAAAAATTCAACACTTTCTAAAAATACCATAAAAACTTATATAATAACTTTAGAAGACCTAATAACTTCATTTCACTATTTTAAAACTGCAATAAAAACAATAAGGTTGCTTTATACCTTTTTATTTAACCTCTAAAAGGGAAAATAAAAACCCTTTAGGGAAAATACTTATATCAATTTATTAAATTCAGAAACCTCTTTAAAAATTAATCTCAAATGATTAGGTAGTAATTTCATAAAATTTAAGGCTCCCTTCCCTTTAATTAATACAACAAAAACATGTATGTTATATTGGTGATTTTGGATTGTTTATTGAATGTCGTGTTTATTTCTTTTCGTATCGGAAGACTACGACACCGTCGAAGATCCGGAGTCTTACACCGAGGTCCCACCTTCACCATTTGCGGAGCAAGGCAAGTTACAAACCCCAAGTTGATCATATTTGAGCCCAGTTTTTCATAATTATCGCTATAACTCATAGGAATTAAATATTGCATTAGTTCCATCACAAGCCCTAAATTATATTTATTAGATCCCCATCCTTGTGTGCAAACCAAGCCATGCTTATTGAGCCTAAACTCCTTGTCACTCTACAATATTATATTAGCTAGTGTCCAATGTACCGACACAACTGCTATAGGATAAAAGAACAAGTCGTAGATAGATGGATTCTACTATATGATTTTCCCCGTTATTCTCATCAATAGATTCTATTGGAGTTGGCTATGTTATAAGTATGGTGGGTTCCGGGTGCCAGATCGGGAATTGGTTAGTCACACCCGGGGCACTATAAGGACCGGTCTGTGGGATCTGTTGCAAAGCACTTCCATACTAACCACAAGTCTAGTGGGTAAGTCCTAACTGGAGGTATGGATCGTACCAATTTGAAGCACCATAGTGGAGGGGGCAAGGGGCAACCTATGGGTGACTTGTAACGACGAGGCTCAAGGGGGGTATGGTGTGGCCCAAAGTGACTGGGAAACCATATGAAACCTATAAGAGGGTGCTATCGAATTGGTGCGTCCCATGCTGAAGGTTTTGGCACGAATTTCTCATGACAGGAGTCATTTAACAAACTGCGGTGTGCGCGAAACAAGTGCCTTGTGGGTACATTAGTACACCTCTGATCAGAGTTTAAATCTTTTCGAAAAGCCGAGCCCACGGTCAAGGGCGGGTTGTGTGACTTCTGGCAGTTAGTTTACTTTTGTATGAATGATCATGAGATTCATGGCATGTAAGGACTGTTGAGCGAGGGTGGGCTGACTATACCCCTCGAGTTAGAAGATGATGCATGTACATGTTTAATTTTCTATACTAATAATCTGCTTACATTAAATGCTTTACAAATCTGCTTTCCCGTAAAAGAAGCCACTACCTTCCTTGTTATTACCATGCATTATATTTGCATTCGGTGGCTTGCTGAGTATGATTGTACTCACCCCCATTGACTTACACCACCAGAGGCGGTCTACTACGAGGAGGGTGATGTTCTGGAGTAGCGACCCAATCAAGGCACGAGACTGGAAGAAGACGTTCATCTAGAGGATTTATTTTATTAGTTTCTCTTTTATTTAACTCTTTTGTAATAATATGGTCTACGAACCATGATTGATTGGCGTATTGTACGCAGTCGTGTGATGAACGTCTTGTATTTATTGATTCTCTCTGGAATTTCAATAAATTCCCGGTTTTATTAAATCGGGGCATTACAGTCTATATTCCACTACAATGAGTTGTTTTTGTGCAATCTCAAGCTTATCAATAGTTTGAGCGTGCATAGAACATAGCTCGGCAAGCTCACTCATGACAATCAAACTATACGCACATTTAGCATCAATTATCTTAGACTTAAGCATGGCATATTCAGTGAAAATAGATTCATTCCTAAGCTTATGTTCTTTTATCTCACGAGCATCTTTCACAAGCAACCTATCCTGACTGATCAAAGCATCATTTAATTCATCAATCTTGACTGAAAGTTGATCATAGGATAAAGTTACCTCTGATGAGTCTAGCTCATCGCCGTTGTCATTGATGCTGTTGGCCATGAGACAAAGGCCGGTGAAGTTCTTTGCCTTCTTCTCCTCCTTCTTTTGTTCATCCTCGTTAGAGTTGGGCTCCTCACTTGATGAGGTGTCGATGTCACTGAGTGCAGCCAGAAAATCTTTGGAAGCAGCTTTGGCTGCTCTCTTGGCCATCTTGTCACGATTCTTCTTGAAGAAGAGATTCTTGTCTCTCTTCTGGTGCATGTGCTCATTCTCATCTTTCTTTTTGAGTTTAGGGCAGTTAGCTTTAATATGTGATGTATCCCCACACTCAAAACAACCACGAGAGCCTCCTCTCCTCTGACCCCTTCTATCATTATAGAATCGGGTGAACTTTTTGGCAATGAGAGCAAGCTCCTCATCGTCCAAGGTGTCCACCTGCTCTTTTATAATTGAGATAATAGAGAACAAAGCAAAGCCACCAGCAAAAGCATAAGAGCTAGAAGAACCAGATGTAATACCTCCAGATGAGGTGCCACTATCAGAACTGGAAACTAGTGCCATGGATGGTGGCAAAGAGTTTCCAAGCCCTCGGCGAGATTCCTTAGCAATCTCAGTGGACTTTAGCTTGCTAAAGAGTTCATCACAAGTTAATGTGTCATAAATTGTGGACTCCTCAATGCTAGATATCTTCACTTCCCATATGCTACGATCAAGAGCATAGAGAATCTTGATAGCCCTCTCATGGTCAGAATAAACAAACACTCTCGTTGAGCGAAGATTACTCACGATAGCATCAAAATAGGAAAACATGACATCAATAGATTCACCAGGGCTCTGCACAAATATTTGATATTGTTGATTGTAAGTGCTCTGGCACTTGGCCTTGATCTGAGATGTGCCCTCATGAAAAACAGTGAGTGGACCAAAACTCCCTAGCAGTTTGATGGTACTGCACCCTATCGAACTCATTTTGACTCTAGCTAATGAACAATATATTTCTAGCTTTATAGTTAGCAGTATACTGATTTTTCTCAGCCTAAGTAGTGCGAGTCTCAGGGATGGAGTATTATGAATCCACAATCTCCCAAATTGCACTTCCTTGTCTTTGTAGATAAGCCTCCATGCACACCTTCCAATATACAAAGTCTATCCCATCGAACAGAGGGATTTTTCTAAGTCTATCCATGTTGCCTATAGATCACAAAACTGATTAAGATCAACTGGTGATCTTAACTTGCTCTGATACCAATTGTAGGACTGAAACGGGCAACTAGAGGGGGGTGAATAGGCACCCCAACAAATTCTTTTGAATTGATGGCCTTTTCTAGCACTCAACCCACCTCTAAATGAACAAGCGGAAGCAAATGAATTAACATAGCAAAATCCTAAAAAAAGCTAGTATTATCACTCTCCTATCAAATATGAAATAATGTGACAGTCTGATAGATCGCAAGCACTAAGAATAATCTAGCCTTCAAAAACCAACCGATGTCCAGATTGAAAAGGCATCCGTACAAAGCACACAAGGCAGATTAAACTCTACTCACAGATCAGATGGACAAGTGTCTCGACATAACACAGTGATTCCATCAATTGCAAGGGAAACATTCATAGTTGTTCACACACAGTTTAACAAATATGAGATACGCACAAGTTAAATGCCACAGTTCACAGGCATTTAAACAAAAACATGTCATGCACTTAGATGGCATGGAAATATCAATAAGCATGCATGTATCAAACTGAAATAAAACTGCTTGCAACTATTTTAACCAAAAAATAGAAAAATCATAGAATTAATTGCACGACACGAGGACCGAGAAAAAGTGATTATTGTTCCGCACTGTGCTCACATACTACATTGTACTCCTTCCCGTTGCTGGTCAATGCTTCCTGCCACAGCGCCACCGCTCCACTTCTAGCACGGCTAGAAAAACTAGCGCCCATACAGGTTCGGTTAGTTGTGCCCGGTCGGAGTCGCCTGCATCGCTACGACGTGGCGGTGATCTTCACGTAACAAGAAAAACTAGCTCCTAGATTAACGCAGTCGAAGCAACCGCCCCATTCGGTCTGCAGCAATGTGCGGGCATGTATGGCCAAAAGCAGAAAAATGGTAGCTCTTCGGAGACTTGAGCCACCTGGCGATGAAAATTTTAGAGAAAACGACGGCTGTGCAAGGTGGAAGAAGAGGAGGTAAAAAGTGAACTCTAATTTCAATTTTAATGTGTTAGTAGAAACCTCAGGACTAGGTGCCTTTTATAGGCAATTCAAAAACAGGAAAAGACACAAATACCCTTAGGGTTTTTTTACAGACTCGGAGGCCCACATGGCTAAAAAAGTAAAATCCTATCTAAAGGTAGTTTGTCCCAATTCAAAGCTTTCGTAGCGACTACAGTTTCTCCACAGGATGCTTTTGTAACACCCCAAATTTTCAAAGAAATAAAAATATTATTTAATCCAATTTCCTGGAATTATTTATTTGGAAATACCTTTAATACCCTCCTTAAACTTTTTGAACTAGAACCTAGATGAAATGACTAAACTAGGGGCTAGAAAATTTTATATATGATCCCAAGACCAAGATATATTTTTGAGAATTTTTACAAATTTTTATCAACCTTGGAAGTAGCCCAAATATTTTAATCCATTTTCTGCAATTATTTTTAATCAGAAAACCTTTTAAGCAGTAATGGGCCTCCCCCTCCCTTTCTCTCTCTCCCGGCCAGCCCAGCCCATTACCCCGCGTGCCTCGGACTGACATCCGGACCCCACCTATCGGCGCCAACCGATCCCCTCTTGCGGCCGAGCCCGACCCCACCCGTCAGCCACCGCCCTCGTGCGCTCGCGCCCACTGACCGCCTCGGCCCACCTGTCGGATCCGTCGTCTACCTCCTGCCACCGCCCCCAAATTGCGCCGGCCGACGACCCCCGCCTAGGATCCGCCTCGCTGCCCCCCTCTTTAATCCATCGCCATTAAACGGTCCCCCGCGCCCGGCCGACTGTTTCCCCTCGTTAAACCTCACAGTTACGTCCCGGGATCGTGCTACGCGTGCATGGCCGAGCCCTCGCCAGCGAGTTAAGGCCCTCCCTCGGCTTTCCTTGCATGCGAGCTCCGTCGGTGGCCCTATTTAAACCCCCTGACCGTCCGCGTTTGATCCCCCACGCTCACTCGCTGTGAGAACGAACAGAGCACTTGCACTTCGGTTTTTAGCGCACCACTGCCGCCCACACTCCAGTCACCACTCACCATCACCGGTGACCTCTCCCATCCTCGCCGACCACACCATTGTGACCGCCAGGACCTCGCCAACCTCGGCCACCCCTTCGCCGGAGACGAACCCCGCCGGAACACCATCGCCGACGAGGAACCCGAACCACTCCGTCGTCTACCCTCGCCACCGACCGCACTCCGTCGACCTCGGACCGCCATGAAGGTACCCCCGTGATCCCCTAGGCGTCCTCTTTCCATTTCTAGGCCTAGCCAGGATCGTCGTGGCCCGCCGTGGCCTTTGGCCCGCTCGCCGTTGCCGGAGAAGACGACCGACACGGGTCGAGTACCCGTGCCGTGTCGGATTTGATCCTGACCGTGTGATCTGGATCCAACGGTGATGATTAAGTCCCTCGTGCGGTTTAATCGGATATGTTAGATCTCAGCGAAGGGTTACGTTTTAATCTGAGCCGTTCGCTAGATTTTAAATCCCGCATCGCATCTGGACCGCACGATGCGTACTAGTTCGATGTTTTAATCTCAGTCGTCCATGTTATTTTAACTCCCCTGCCTCGCCCATGACCGCTCGATCATGATCCGATAGTGGATCTCGATCCAGCGCACGCGCACAGTGCACGGGTTCACCGTGAGCCTGGCTCATCGTGGACCCGAGACTGTTTTGAATTTAAATTAAATTCCAGAAATGACTTTAAACTTCTAAAATTCATATCTTGCGCATTTCAACTTCAAAAATTACCATTTCAATTCCAGAAAATTTGTAATATTATTCTCTACATGTTCATTTAATAAAAACAATATGTTTACTTTGGACATTTCATGATTTTGTAATAAAGTATTTAAATGCCCTTAGGGTAAAATACAAATTTAATTATTCAAATTCCAAAAAAAATTATATTCATTCATTCCCTGTTAGAATAATGAAATCACTGAGTTTTCTCTGAACCTTTCATTTTAAATTATTTAGAAAGCCTAACAAGAGATTATTTCACAGTTGAAAATCCCTTTTAGAAAGGGCCATACTTCTTTATAGTTCATTTTAAATTATTTATAAAATAGATTTCAGAAACTATAAACTTGGTTTCCCTTAAATTAAACCAATTTAAACCTATGTGCTTGTTGTGTGGTTTTGTATTGTTTAAATTGAATGTTGTATTTATTTTACTTTATTTTATATCGAGAAGACTACGACGTCGCCGAGGAGCCAGCGTACTTTCCCGAAGTTCCTCCTTCTCCTTTTGCTGAACAAGGCAAGTCACCAAACCAATCTTTTGAGCATGTTGAACCCATGTTTTACTAAACTATCGCTAAAACACATATGATATACCTGCATTAGTCAAATGAAACCCTTACAATATATTTATTAGGATCCCCCTAACCTTGATGTGCAACCCAAGCCATGCTCTCTAGCCTAAACTCCTTGTCACCATATGATTAGTATTATTAGCTAGTGTCCAATGTATTGAAATGATTGCTATAGGATAAAAAAATGAGTCATAGCGATTGGTTCTACTATATGACCCCCGTTATTCTCATCTTTGGAATTCTGTCGGTGTTGGAGTTGTGGTTGTGAGTGGATGCATGGTGGGTTCCGGGTGCAAGCTAGGGCATTGGTCGGTAGCACCCGGGGCACTATAAGGATCGGTCTACGGGATCCGTTGCAATACACTTCCGTACTAACCACAAGTCTAATGGGTAAGTCCTAACTAAGGTATGGAGTGTTCCAAACCGAGGCCACCATTTGGAGATGGGTCAAGCAGCACCTGCGGGTGGCTTGTACCGACGTGGCGCAAAAGGGGTGCGACGTTAGCCGGGATGCGGCCCGGTGCGCCGCCGAAACATAGAGCGGGTGGTTATCGCTTGGAGCATTTCATGCTGAGATTTTGGCACGAGTTCTCATGGTATGGGTCATCTCGTTACACTTTGGTGTTTGGGATGAGTGCGTGCCTTGTGGGTACAGTAGTACATCTCTGATCAGAGTCTTAAATCTTTTCGAAAAGCCGAGCCCACGGTCAAGGGCGGGTTGCGTGACATCCCACGGTTAGTTTACTCTTGATATGTATGTGCATGATGGTTTGACATGTAAGGACTATTGTGCGAGGAGGTAAAACGTACTCCTCGAGTTAGATGAAGTTATTGATGTACATGTTTATTATTCCGCATGATAAAAATTGACTACACTAAATGCAATAACTGAAAACGTACTTTTTCGCACTTTTGCCATTATCCTTCCATTGTTATTACCTTGCATTATTATTTGCATCTGTGGTGGCTTGTTGAGTACTTTTTGTACTCATACCCATTGGACACACTTCAGAGGATGCCTACTACGAGGATGGTCTGGAGTAGCAACCCAGTCAAGAGAAGATCCTGAAGAGGGCGTTCGTCATGCTTTTATTTTCTTATTTAATTTTTATTCTGATGTAATAAATATGGTCTGCGTACCATGAAGACTTGTCGTATGTAAGATTCTCGCATGATGAACCTCTTGTATTATTTTTTTCTTATGAAATTCAATAATGTTCTGATTTTGTTAAATCGGGGCGCCACAGCTTTGATCTCGATCTGACTGTTTTGAGCCAAAACCAACAAAGCCCTCTAGATTGTCGACACATGTCACCAATCCGTGAACTCGGTCGCCAGCAAGTCTATCTCGCTCTTGATCCCTCGAGTCACCTTGTCACTTGCACTAGCCTCCCTTTCGCTGACTTGGTCAACACACTATCTTGATCATTCGTCCGTCCATGTCTTGCTCCATCTCCACGTGTACACATGAGATCTTCCCCAACTTCACCCGATATCCCTTATCGTCTAGCATCAAGCTCCCTGCTTGACCCCAATCACTCGTCATTTATGTCTTACTCACATCTCAACCCTGCATGCACTGAGACAAGCAAAACATGAATCTCCATGCAAATGCACACTAATCCCCTCAGTGACACAAATATCCATCACAAAGTCTAGACCATTAAATCAGGAAAACTTGTCAATCACTCATCACTAAGATAAAACCATAGTGCAAATCCCACTTGGTTTCTTAGAAAGCTTAGAGCATCTGATCTAGATCACATTGGCCTATGAAAGCCAATTATAAATTCAATGGTGTCGGGAATATGAAAGTATCTAAATAGGGGTGTGGAGAAGAATTTTGAAGCATGACGTCCCATACTCTAAAATTAGGGGGTATGTGTTGACATCAAAAATTGGACCTACATGCCATAGGGATGCTAGGATAGAAGGCTAGGCCGATGAGATGCCAAGAGAAGTTCAAAGAGTGAAGCAGAACATGCACGACATGGGCTTAGACTTCGTAGCATCTTTATCTTTAGTTAGTAGATAATAAAGTTAATTTCGATTTTGTGGTAAATATGATTTAGTTGTTAACCCATGGGTATAAATATATGCACCTGAGGACCTTTGCAAGCCATCTCAGGAGCTATCTATTTAATTCTAGTTTCTGGTGCAACACCACCTTTGTAGGAGTAGAGGTAATATAGTTTTTCTCGGTGATTTCCTATCTCGGGTTGGATTACATTGGTTTAGTTTGATCTCCAACAAGAAACAAGTCTCATCTGGCAATTTCATGTCTCGTGTTGGGCTACATCAGTTTAGTTTGATCTCTAGTAAGAAATAGGTCTCATCACCTGGTAGATGCATCTGTTCAGCTAAGACTTGCTTGATTCAGTCCAATATTTTGGTTAAGTTCTTGCGTCTCCTAGTTATCCTAACGTATCAGCTCTATCTAAGGATGCATTACTTCAATATCTTAGTTAGATTCTATATGTCAATCATGTGTGTACTAGATCTGTTGGTGAAATATATTCTCCTTATTGCCTTCGATCTCGTACTGTCTCGATTTAGACCGATCTACTAGGTTGTTGTTAGTGAGATAGATTATATCGAGTCGAGAGGTTTGATCCATCATTTCATCGGAGTTCAAACCAATGAGGTATCATGTTCTGAGAGCTTCATCGTGATCCCAGCTAATTGAGACATCCTAATTCCTAGTGTGCTTCGTCTGGTGACAAGAATTATCATCATCTTGTCGGCTGATTGGCTCTGTAAAATATTTCATCTCCTTGTTTTTACTATGTGATATATGTTTTTTGGGGATTTTAGCCGATATGCTATTTCTCACATTCATGTGTATTGGATGTACAATCGATATGGTGTTATCGGCCAACGATGTCATCGGCCCATCAGCCAATGTGGTCAGACAATCAATATATCTAAATCTTGTCAATTGCAGGATTAAATTGATTGGAACGCCTACTAACACCTCCGGGTTATTTACGATCTGCACTAGAGCTAAGCAGACTCTCTTAGGCCTTTGAGTGTGAAGGTGCAAAGATCCCCGTGTGGTTTTTGCGTCAACATAAGGATAAACCTGTCGAGATATTTTATAGGAGAGTCTTCCTTGTTAGAGTCACATCTATATGATTGCCAAAATAACATATGTTGTTCAATTGGTCTATTTAGTTGGTGTCGCCCTCCTTGGATATCTACTTACCCTTCTTCTCAACATTGCTAGGTCCCTCACCTACTATTATAAAAATGTTGGTAAGTACAAATAAAATATGTTTGTTTAGTAAGTAATGTGAGTTTGCTATAGACACATCTATCACTGTTGCCTACTTTTATGGCTCGTCTGATCTTATCTTTACCATAATTATTGAAAATGGTAGTCATAACAAACAGTGGGACTTGAGCACTAAATGCATCCCACCCTTTGTGGAGGGATAACCTGCCTCCATAGCTCGCAACCTCAACCATATTGGTGCACCCATCTGTAGCGCCCTGATTTACCAAAATCGAGACATTATTGAATTTCCATAGAAAAACAATAATACAAGAGGTTCATCATGCGACAAGCGTACATACGACAGTATTAATGGTACGCAGACGAACGTCTTCTTCAGGATCGTTTTCTTGACTGGGTCGCTACTCCAGACCGTCTTCGTAGTAGGCATCCTCTGTGGCGTTCAACGGGTATGAGTACAAAAAGTACTCAACAAGCCACCGCAAATGCAAGTAATAATGCAAGGTAATAACAAAGGAAGGAGTAATGGCTAGCAGTGCGGAAAAGTACATTTTCAGTTGTTGCAATTAGTGTAGTCAGGTTTAATCATGCGGAAATGTAAACATGAACAACAATAACATCTTCTAACTCGAGGAGTACGTTTTACCTCCTCACACAACAGTCCTTACATGTCAAACCATCATGCACAAACATATTCAAAGTAATCTAACTGTGGGATGTCACGCAACCCGCCCTTGACCATGGGCTCGGCTTTTCGAAAAGATTAATGACTCTGATCAGAGATGTACTACTGTACCCACAAGGCGCGCACTCATCCCAAACGAGATGACTCATTCCACGGGAACTCGTGCCAAAACCTCGGCATGAAATGCTCCAAGCGATAACCACCCGCTCTAGGTTTCGCCGGCGCGCCGGGCCGCATCCCGGCTAACGTCGCACCCCCTTTTGCGCCACATTGGTACAAGCCACCCGCAGGTGCTGCTTGACCCATCTCCAAATGGTGGCCTCGGTTTGGAACACTCCATACCTTAGTTAGGACTTACCCATTAGACTTGTGATTAGTACGGAAGTGTATTGCAACGGATCCCTTAGACCGATTCTTATAGTGCCCCGGGTGCTATCAACCAATGCCCTAGCTTGCACCCGGAACCCACCATGCATACACTCACAACCATAACTCATCACCGACAGAATTCCAAGGATAAGAAGTAACGGGGATCATATAGTAGAACCATTTTGCTACGACTCATTTTTGTCCTATAGCGATCATGTCAATACATTGGACACTAGCTAATATCATTAACCATATGGTGACAAGGAGGTTAGGCGAGATAGCATGGCTTGGGTTGCACATCAAGGTCGGGGGATCCTAAATAAATATATTTTAAGGGTTTTCATTGGACTAATGCATGTATAGCCTATCTGTTTTAGCGATAGTTTAATAAAGCATGGGTTCAATATGCTCAAAAGATTGGTTTGGTGACTTGCCTTGTTCAGCGAAAGGCGAGGGAGGGACTTCAGGGAAGTATTCCGGCTCCTCGGTGGCGTCATAGTCTTTCCAATATAAATAAAGTAAAATAAAATAAATACAACATCCAATCTAAACAATATAAAATCACACAATGAGCACATAGGTTTAAGTTAGTTTAATCTAAAGAAAAATCAAGTTGTTAAGGTTCTGAAATTCATTTTATAAATAATTTTAAAAGAAGTTAAAATGAAGTGTTGTCCTTTGAAAAAGGGTTTTAATTGTGAGTAACCCCATTTTAAACATTCTAATCAATTTTAAATGAAAGGTTCATGGGCAATGTAGTGGTTTTCAGTATGTGAACAGAAAGGAATAAATATAAACTTTACTGAAGTTTAAATATTTGAATTTACATTTTTACCCTAAGGGGCATTTGAATACCTATTTAAATAAATATGAAAAATCTAAAGTAAACATATGGTTTTTATTGAATGAACATGTAGAGAATAATAATACAAATTTTCTGAAAGTGGAATGGCAATTTTTGAAGTTAAAATGCGCCAGATATGAATTTTACATGTTTAAAGCAGTTTCTGGAATTTATTTTTAAATTTAAATCCCCTTGGGTCCACGGTGAGCCAGGCCCACGGTGAACCCGCGCACTGTGCACGTGGTCCGGCCCAATCTAGACCGTTGAATCCATATCCAACGCGCGAGGGCGAGGTGGGGGCGTTAAGTGAAAATGGACGCGCGAGATTAAAAGGCGGAACCGGTATGCGATGGACGGCTAAGATTAAACGCGGGTTTTAAATACTAACGGACGCACGAGATTAAAACGTACCCCTTCGCGCAGATCCAACGGCGTAGATTAAACCACACATGGGATTTCATCAGTACCGTTAGATCCAGATCACACGACGCGGATCGAATCCGACACGGCACGGGTACTCGACCCGTGCCGGTCGTCTTCTCCGGTGACGGCGAGTGGGCCAGAGGCCACGGCGAGCGACGGTGGTCGTATCTAAGGCCTAAAATGGAAAGAGGGCGACTAGGGGGTCATGAGGGTACCCTTGCGGTGACGAATGGTCGACGAAGCAAGGCCGGCGACGAGCGGAGGCGATGGAGGCATTCGGGTCCTTGGCGTCGACGGCGATCCGGCGGGGTTCGTCGACGACGGAGTGGTGGCCGGGGTCGGTGAGGTCCTTGTGGTCGCAGCGGTGCAGTCGGCGAGAACGGAGGGGGACTCCGGCGACGGCGAGCGACGGATGGAGGACGGGCGATGGTGGTGCGCTAAAACTCAAAGTGTGGGCGTTCTGTGCGTCCTTGCAGCATGTGAGCGTGGGGGTCGAATGCGGGGCACCAGGGGGTTTAAATAAGGTCACCGGCGGGGGCAGAGGGTGCGCAATTGGGGGAGGCCAGAATAAACGCGGTTTTAATCGTCGGCGAGCTCGGGTTGCAAGAGGATTCGTTGAATCGGGACGCGATCCGACTGGGTTTAATTGCGGAAACGGTCACCGGAGCGCGGGGGTTTGATTGCCAGGCTTAATTCGAGGGGAAGGGGTCGGGGGCAAGGGATCCGAGGCGAGTAATGGCGTCGGCCGGTGAGGGGGGGCGATTTGGGGGCGGATCTCGCGGGGACGAAGGACCTGACAAGCGGGGGCCACCGGGCAGCGGGCGCGAGTGGGTGAGTGGGGAGGCTGACGGGTGGGGTCGGGCTCAGGCGCGAGAGGGGGTGATTGGCGCCGACAGGTGGGGTCGGGCTGTCAGCCAGAGGCGGCGAGGGTGACGGGCTGGGCCGGCCGGGAGAGAGAGAAAGGGAGGAGGGAGGCCCGTTACTGTTTCAAAACATTTCTGAATAAAAATAATTCCAGGAAATAGATTAAAATCTTAGGGCTACTTCCAAGCTTGGTAAAAATTTATAAAAATTCTCAAAAATATATTTTGGCCTTGGGAGTTTATACAAAAATTTTCAGCTCCTGGTTTGGTCATTAACTCTATGTTGTAGTTCAAAATGATATAGAAGGGTATTTAAAGGTATTTTCAAAATAATAAAATCCAGGAAATTGAATTAATTAATATTTTTATTCCTTTGAAAATTTGGGGTGTTACACCATCTCTTATTAATATCTCAAGTGTTATGGTTAGTGCCAAAGCTTTTTTGTAAAACTATAACGGTGAGGTAATATCACATCCATTTTTTAGTTTTATTACCATATAAATAGAATATGCAATGCATAATATATAAATTTGGTGATGCCTATGGACATAATGACCGATTTAAAGAAGGCGACACTTAGGACCAAAAGTCAGTACCTATATTGTTGACGTGGATTACTACAACTATACATAGAACTTGCAGTATGGGATAGCAAAAAAGTACAATAATACCGTAGGAGCTTGTCTACTGCTAGAAGCACGTTGTCCAATGGAAGTGCGTTGTTGATCACTTGAGAGGCTTGCCATGTTCCTAATTCATGCTATATTTAACAACGATAAAAAGTACAATGGTACTTGTGTAAACCCTAATTCATGGTGAACAAGACAAAAACACAAGTTGGTCTGAGATGTTGGGTTGCTAACTTAATAACCTCCTCACCACTAGGCTATATTTCAATTCATAGGTGTGTGTGATAACTAATTCATTAAATCTTACCCCTAAAGAAAATATAAGAAAAACGTTGTAAATGACCAAACTATATGGTAGTGAGCATATGATGTAAGATCGTTGTATGAACAAAATATTACTAGCAATAATAGTAAGCACATAATGTAATTACATGAACAAAAAATGACTTACAATAATAATAAACACATAATGTAAGATCATTGCATGAAAAAATTTGTTAAAAAATGAGCCTAATTGCCACACACGTCCTCATAGTAATAGTTTTCTCTTCATTGAGCGAATAGGGAAACACATTCATCAAGCAACATATTTACAATATAAATTAATTATCCACATATTCATAAACTCATGAATTAACAAGTCACAAACCCTAGCCACGACAGAGGGGGAGGACCTTATGAGGAGGAGGAGATGCACGGTGAGGCGGTGGCAAGGACGGTCGATGATGAAACGGTGGCCACGCACGATAGAATGAAGGGTGCGATGGAATGGAGGCTGGGATCGAACAAAGGCTAGCAGAGGAGGCCACAATACAACAGAGGTCGTGATGGCGGAGGAGCACTATGACGAAGGAGCATGAAAAAACATGGATGCTAGGGTTTAGGGTTTTGCGCAATATAAAAGTGTGGCTAGTTCACTCTTAGCCCCACCTATTTATACACATGAGGCACCTATAGTGATTGATGGTAACTACCACCCATCACTAGTTTTTTTACTCTTTAGTGATAGGCTGTAATATGATTCGTCACTAATGAGTAGGGATGGATTCAGATCGGATACGAATGGAAATGAATCTGGATAGCACTATTTACCATATTTTATTTCGAATACAAATACAAATTCAGATGTTCTTAGATATGAATACAAAACAGATGATTCGAATATGAATATGAATTCATATGTTTACTTAGTTTAAGTTGAAATAAATCTATATTCGAATGTTCATTCATTTCACAAATTTTCCAAAAGTCTATAGTGCTGAGTGTACCAAATTAGAAGTTAGTACAAGAATTCTTGACTATAAATGTTGTTCATTATTTCATGTACTTGTAGTTTAAATTTTACCTATTTCAATTCAAATTTTAGAAACACACTTAATAAATTAAAATAGTAAACTTACCTAGAAAATTACCAAATTTTTATCATAGCATGTACTTGTCATATCATAACACCATGGAAAGTCTCTTGTTTTTTAGACTTTATTTGTTTTTTAATAATTAAAAAATAATTAAGTTCCATGTTACCGATCGATTGTTACAACCTAGATTTTTTAAATTTTATTTAAATTTAGTGGATGGCAACTAAATGGATTAAAAACACGGATATGAATTTTCTATAAATTTTGGTGCATTATTTTAGGTAATTGCAGTTCAAAATTTACATATTTATATTTAAATCCTAGAAACACAATTAATGAGTTAACATAGAAAATGGATTTAGAACAATACAAAAATTTTAAATAGAATGAGATATGTTGTATTTTGATTATAAAAAGTTTCAAGTTCAAACAAAGATTTAACCATCGATTTAGTTTCAACCATAACCTATTCCTTCTCAAAACCCTAATTCCTTTCAAAAGAATCTCGAATTTCTTAACATCCTGTGTGACAACTTTCTTAAAATATTTTTAAATTTGTATCATAGTATATATGTATAATATCATAACACCATGACAAGAATCGTATTTTTTAGACTTTATTTGATTTTTTAGAATTAATAAACCCTTAAGCTCCATAGTACCGATCGAGTGTCATAACATAGATTTTTCAAAATTTCTTTAAATTTAGTGGATAAGAACTAAAAATGGACTAAAAACATGAATATGAATTTTCTATAAATGTTGGTGCATTATTTTAGGTACTTGCTATCCAAATTTCACATATTTCAATTTAAATCATAGAAACACAATTAATTAGTTAAAATAGCAAATGGATCTAGAAAAAACAAAAATTTTACATAGAATGAGATATGTTATATTTTGATTATAAATAAATTTCAAATTCAAACAAAAATTTAACCATCGATTTACTTTCAATCATAACATATTACTTCTCAAAACTTTAATCTCTTTCAAGACAATCTTGAGTTTCTTAACATCCTGTATAATAACTTTTTTGAAGCATTTTCCAATTTTTATAATAGTATCTATGTATAATATCATAACACCATGACAAGTCTTATATTTTTCAGATTTTATTTGATTTTTTAGAATTAATAAACCCTTAAACTCCACATTACTAATCGAGTGTGATAACATAGATTTTCAAAATTTCTTTAAATTTAGTGGATAATAACTAAAAATGAACTCAAAAACATGAATATGAATTTTCTATAAATGTTGGTACAATATTTTAGGTACTTGCAGTTTAAATTTCACATATTTCAATTTAAATCATTGAAACACAATTAATGAGTTAAAAATAGCAAATTTATCTAGAAAAATACAAAAAAAATATACAATAAATTATGCTATATATTGAGTTTAGAAAAAAATTCAAGCTCAAGCAAAGTTGCAAATATCTTACTATCTTATATTTCTAGAAAATCCTCACTAACTTAAGTATTTCATAATTATATAAAAATAAATAAACCTTACATATTAATATCCACTAACTTAAGTATTCCATAATTAAATAAATAATAAATAAACTATACATATTAATATAGTGATGCCATGTCATCTTAAGTCCCTAAAAGTTTAGTCGGTGTGAAATCCTAAAACAGATACGGATATATCCATTTTCATATCCACATTCAATGGAAATTTAGATATCTGTTTCCATATCAATATTCGTAAAACGAATTCGATGTTTCTGAATATCGTCCATATTTAATTCGAATACGAATACGGATATCCATATTTACAATTATTCGAACATGAATATGGATAATTCGGATATTTTGACATCCATACTCATCCCTACTAATGAGGTGCCTCCTCTTTAGTGGCGAATCATATTACGATCTGTCACGAATAATATAGCATTACTAACGGGTGTAAAATAATCCATCACTAAAGTGTATTATTCACATGTGTCATTGATTTGTCAATAAAGCTTATTCACTAAAAACTTTTTGTGTATTATAACCTGAAGAAACAAAAACAAAAGGCCGAACTTCGTTTGTTCCATGCATTTGCGTGATTGAAGATGATATTAGTTATACGAGTGGTGGATCTCAATTTTAGGTTAACAATATGTTCTAAATTTACGAACAAACGATTACAATTTTCGGTTGGTCATTAAATTACTTTATACTGGTAGTGAGCTCGTGCTACGAAACGGTGAAAATCAAAAAAAATAATTATATTATTAGTCAGTTAAATTAATGCTACGGTAAAAAATTAAAAGACAATAAATGAGATGAACTTGAAAATTAGAAAATAATTTTATTGTTATTCAGTTAAAAACAAAACAAACGTGTTAATCCCTTCAAAAACATTCAATTACTATATATTGTGAAATACTCTAACACGTTTAAAAATTTCTAGAATTTCTTCAGTAATGTTTCATTTATGTTCATTGTCATTGTACTTCAGTATTTCTATAAGAAACATAGTCTTCAGAACATTCCTATGTTTTACATACATTTTACATATTATTATTAAAAAAATATTAATTACTTAGATATAAAATAGCATGAGGCAAATATAAAAAATGCAGGCACCGAAGGGCTCCGGTGACTTTGTAGATGAATTGCAATCACCCCACAACTCTTTGGCGATGACTTTGAAGGTAATTCCCCTGCAAAACAGTAAAAGATCAAGTGCAATCTGGCCTAGAGGCCAAACTCCCAAGAGTAGCAGAAGAAAACCGATAAAACGATAAAAATCTGTTTCGTGGATTAAACGGGAGATTCACAAGCGAATCAGCAACGGTTACCGTGATTTCGACATGGCGGATGGAGGGCTTACGGTGCAAACCCATGAAGATGGACGTTACCGTGCTAATCCTAGGGCAAGGAAAGCAGATTGGAAGATAAAATAACGATTAAAAGCAAGGGCTTTGTGTTGATATGAAAGCGGGGGTCCTCTTGAATCGGCCTCACCCCTATATTTATAGGGGCTGGTCTCACCTAATTTGAGTACGATTCGGCCAGGTGGTTAAGATTTGGATAAGATATCTCACCTAATATGAGTAGGATTCAGCCAGGTGGTTAAGATTTGGATAAGAGATCAAAAACAGCCAAATTATATTAATCTGAATAGGACTCTGCCGGCTTGAGTGGGCCTCTGCAGGCCTCGTCGAACCTAGTCTGTCGAGCCGAAGCCCACAAGCCGCCGAAGGGCCCACTAGACCGAAGCTTGCCTATGAAGCAGGCCTCCGAAGGTGCTGCCGAAGCCCAACACGGGACGGGCCTTCGCCACTTCAGGGCTTTGGCCTATGCCAGAGATGGCATATTTTCAGCCCAAATTACCAAAATTGATATTTCGACAATTTTGACCATTAATTCCAAATTTGAGTGTCAACAGTGTGACCAAAAACACACCAACATGCTTTTTGGCATTCCCGGTGGGACTACAAACTTCGCTTACTCACCAGACGAGACTAGAGGTGGTAACATATTGAGGCAACAATTGGTAAAGTTGGGCCAATCCACAGTGCAGAGCCTAAGCTCATCATGTGAAGACCGCATTGACGGAACAGAGGGCAAACTCAGTCAGGAGTTCGCTGTGGTCGATGAACTTTAGGAAGTTGACATCAAGTCGGGTGATAGACCGAGGCCAACCTTCATAAGTGCTCAACTCTCTGACGAAATCAAGAATGACCTAGTCACCTTGCTATGAGAATATCACGACTGTTTCTCATGGGAATATCATGAGATGCCAGGGTTAAGCCGATCGATCGTGGAACATTGGCTGCCGATAAAACAAGGGTATCGGTCGTTCAAGCAGACACCTCGGTGTTTCAATGCGGAAATATATCCAGATATCAAGGTCGAGGTAACGATACCATATGACGCGGGATTGATAAGACCGTGCTGATACGCAGAATGGATATCAAATATTGTACCAGTGTGGAAGAAGAGTGGAAAGCTCCAGATATGTGTCGATTTCAGATACTTGAACAAGGAAACTGTTGGGGGAAAATACTTCATCCTCAGGGTCTCTACAGCAATAAGACAAAGCCAATCTACTAAACCGAAGTTCTAGTATTAACTCCAGTTTAGTACATGATCAAGCTCGAAGAATCCATGCAGACTTCTGTTCGGAGTATGATTTCGAAGGTTGAATCTTCAGAGAGCTTATCTGCCAACGAGGATGGAAGACTTGTCTTCTTTCTGATTAGATTAGTCTTTTACCATTTTAACCCTATTAGGGGTACCGAATAGTTTCTACTATGTCGGTTGTAACTGAGGGGTAAAAAGGTATTTTCCTTAAGATTTTTACCTATAAATACCCCCCTTCTCACCCTGTAATAGGCATCGAATACTCAGTTATTCAATAGACAACTTCGAACTACTTCGAGCTATTATCCAATTTGGAGGCTTGAAATAGTTCATTTCACAAACACTTCGTTTGTTAGTTTTTAATCTCCGAAAACCTGTTAGCGTAATCTCTACCAATTTCTTAGAACCATGCCTCCTAAGCGGAGCTCAGGTGGTAGTCCTACTCGGAGGTCCCCTCGAACCTCCGGAGCAAGATCTTTGAATACAGTCGAGGTCGGAGGACCTTCAGTAGTTCTTCCACCTCAGACCCCCGAAGGGAATTACCTTCCTCGAGCATACGGAGTTCCTCCTCCAACTCCATCTATGCTCCGGCCAAACAGAGTCCCTCCTCTAACTCCGACTGTGCTTCGAACTGACATGTACAGTTCTCAAGAACCGAAAGATCCTTCCGGAAGAAATGAAGACAGTCTTGGCGACATGGCGACCCAGATGGCCAGTCTCCAAGCTGAAGTGGCGAGGTGGAGGCAAGAAGCCGCAGATAGGCTTCATTCTCAGGCCACCCCAGTCATTCCAGAAGTGCCTCAAGACGACGACTCTCTTCTTTATCCCGAAGCCCCAGAGAACGCTTCCTTCGATAGCGAGTCTCCACTGCAACCCGAGTTACAAAAAGTGCGCTTCAACCCTAAGTTTAAAACTTCGAAGCTCTGTAAGTACTCCGGAGAAGAGGATCCGGGGGATTTTTCCCATTCGTATGCTTTGGCAATTGAGGCCAGCGGAGGAGTTGGAGACACCATGGCCAAGTGTTTCCCCCTTGCTCTCGAAGGGGTGGCTTTGCGTTGGTTCTGGTCCTTGAAGCTGGGATCAATTAGAACCTGGGAGCAGTTAAGGAGGAAGTTTATAAGTAACTTTCAAGGCACCTTAGTACCCCCAATGTCTATGGGAAGTCTTTCCCAGGTGAAGTAGCATCTTGGCATACAAATATGCTTTGCTGTTGTGTGCCATCCTCAGTCTAACGGAGCTGTCGAAAGGGCTAATGGTAATATTCTATCAGGGCTGAATCGAAGAATAGTAGGGTTAGCAAAGGGGCTGTGGACCGAAGAGCTCCCGAAGATTTTATGGTCCATTCGTACCACTCAAACAAGGTCCACGTGTTTTACTCCTTTCAGATTATTATTCGGAGATGAAGCTATGACACCGAAAGAGCTTAAAGGAGGATCTCTTCGCACCACCGAATCTAAAATAGAAGGAGAAAGGCAAGCTTCACTTGATTTAACAGAAGAGAGAAGGCTTCGAGCTGTGGCTAATTTGTCAAAATATAGACAACAAACGAAGACTTGGTATGACCCGAAGGTTAAGCTTAATGAACTTAAGCCAGGTCACTTAGTTTTGTGAAGCATCATAGCACCAGGAAAATTAGGAAATAAGTGGGAAGGTCCATATATTATTCTGCGTTTAGGACGCCCTCGTTCTTTCAAACTAGATAATTTAGAAGGCGAAGAGTTAAAGCATGCCTAGCATGCGGAGCATTTAAAGCGATATTTCGCATAGGGGCTCCTTGTAATCATCTGTAAACACCTTCTGAATTAATAAAGTTCATGGTTCAGATAATGCCTACCTCTCAAACACTTCATACTTCTAGTGGACGCACTGGAAGAACGAAGTTGGCTGCGAGGGATGTGTCATTCATTTGAACCAAATTTGTGGACTTCGAACCACTAGTTCGAAGCTTCCGGCAAGGTGGGAAAGTCACAGAAAAATGGATTCCAAGCCACCGGCTTGAAAGCGTCCGTAAAAAGAGTCCAAAAGAGTCCAAGGAGACAAAATGATACGGATTCCAAGCTCCGGCTTGAAAGCAGCCGTAAAAAGAGTCCAAGGAGACCACTATGTGAATTCCGAACCACTGGTTTGATAGCATTCGCAAAAAGAGTCGAAGGAGGCAAAACAAAATAGACTTTGAGCTAATAGGTTAGAACGTCTGTAAAAAGAGTCCAAAGCGACCAACTGTTTTGGATACTAAGGTATCCGAAAAAGAGTCTGAAGTGACTACATTCAAACAAAAGGTACTAAGTTACCAGTTTTTAGACTCCAAGTAGTCGAAGACATTTTTTGAGATTTTAATCAATCTTTAAGTTGTTAAGGGGCTCTGAGCCTCCAAAATTGTACTCCTAACTAAAGTTATTTTCGTTGTGTGTAACCACCTTCGACGAATTTTGAAGTGGCTTACACCCAAAGAGGGGCTGGGAAGTAGGGAGACAATTTTGAAACTTTAATCTTTATCATTCAAACAGATTACATTACATCATGAAAAGTCTGTATCTATACCAAGAAGGAAACGAAGACCTCTTCGATCCCTAGAACTACTGCTAAAGACAGAACGACTAGTTCCAGAGCTGGGAGTTTTAATAACTTTATGTTTAACTCTTCTCCCTCCTTTTGAAGCTCGGAAATATTTTTGTTCCTGCTGGAGTTCAGCCCACGTTCGAAGTCGCTCGGGGCTTCTCTCCCAGCTTCGAAGTTGTTCAGGGTTTTTCTTTGTTTGTTCTTCAGCGGTATTTTCTTCTTCGGACCATTCAATGTCTTTAGAAGATGAATTTTCCAAGTTAACTTCTTTTTCCTCCTCATTAATGTAAGATAATATATCTTTGCATATTTCGGGCGCAATTACACCGGAGCTTTCTCGAGGAATTGAAAATCGAGGGTGTTTGTGAGGTCTTAAAGTTTCGAAGTTAGCCCATATCAGGCGAAGCTCTTCGTTAACCTCTAGCACTTTGAGATCATCCATAAAAATTCTAAAAGCCTAAAAACATATTCGGAGCCCTAAGCAAAACTAGACCTTCAGGTCTGGTGGGGGCTGGCTGCTCGAAGCTTGCGACTATGCTTGCTTCTGGCGAAGTCCTTCATCAATCCAATCCTTGATCATTGATCGACCTTCAACTCTCCAAGATGGTTGGAAGGCTTGCCAAGCTGCGGCTACGTCCTCGGAAGGGTTTAAGAGACAGTTGTCATCGAAGGTAATGGGAGCCGCCCCTGAGTTTGGTGCTACTGATAGCCCTAGATCCTCGTAATAGTGAAGTACTCCGAGAGCAGATACTTGGTCGGAGATTTATCCATACCGAATACCCGTTGTCTTCATCATCTTTGCTGCTGCTTGGATCATCTTCAACCTTCGTAGCAGGGGACGTCGCCAGTCGAAGGTAATGTTCAAGAAGTACCAAAGTATTCCAAGACACCTCAAAGGTTGTCCATGGTCTCTGCAGCTACCTTCCCGGACTTCACCTTGTCTTCGGACAAAATATCCCTTGACGAAGACAGCTCATCTATCAAAGAAGATAGCATGGCTGCCTCCGTAACCAAGGAGTTCTTTTGACCGAGCAAGTTGTTGGCCTCTTCCATTGACTTCCATGCTCCTCCTGGAGCTTAACCAGCTCAGCCCCCGCGGTCGCTTGCTCCGTTCGCATTCTTTCTACTTCAGCCAGAAGCACGATTTGTTCGGCTTCGAGCTTCCGTCTAGCAGCTTCCAGACCAAGTTTGGCTTTCCTTTCCGCTGATACCATCTCGTCCAAGCTAGAAGTTCAAATTTCGGAGCTGTCAAGACTCCCTTGGAGGGCAGTTATTTTCTCCTTAAGACGATTGCATTCCTGCTCGTTAGAAACAGCCGCAGCGCGAGCCAAGACTATTTGTTGTGAAGGAAAAAAGCAATGTGAGTAAACTATTTACAAGTTGAAACTAACTCTGTTATTGCAGATTTTTCGTACCTGGTATGCTGCCCGCTCCAAGGCTACATCTAACTCTGACCCCTCAACTTCCCCGAGTATAGCCACCAAGTCAGTCTCCCCAACTTCGCGATTAGCTCGAGCCAAAGGCTCTAGCTGAGTCTGAAGCCTGGTCCTTCGCTCCAGAAAAGGAGCTAGGAGGGGGAGCATTGACAAGGCTCTTTGATCGTCTTCATTGGGTGAAGGGCCGGAGCGCAGCGCCGCATCCCTGGAGACATCGGTGGATTGGCCTCCGTTTGTGGATTCTGATGGGGTTAATCCAGAGTTCAGAGTAGGAAAAGGATACACTTTCCCTTTACCTTTTCCGGGCCCCATTTTTATAACCTCCTCTAGAATTGACTTCGGAGATGTCGAGGTTTCAGGCACAGTCTTCGCGACAGGGGTCGTCTCCATGGGGGTTGATCCTGCAAAATCAAAGGTATTATATATTGCATAATTTTGCAGGACATGAAGAAAAAGGTGCTCTAATGAGGCTTACCTTCGAAACCCTATCGATGAACGAGTATGGGACTACTTGGAGGATCGAACGCCCCTTCAAAGTCTTCGTCGGATTCGGAGTTAGGAACCGAAGGATTAGTTGCTGGAACCTCTCCCGGAACAGCAGTCATCACTTCATCTGGAATCGAAGCTTGATCAGTTGCTACTTCGACTCTGCCTTCAGTGGCAGGGGCTTCTTGGCTTGGCAGGACATTCGAAGTCCCTGCCTGTTCGAGGTCGTCTTGCGCAGTCAGCACGGCCGCTGCGTCACCTGTAGCCGGGACTTAGACATCTGCCTACGCCTCTTCATCCCCAATAACAAGGTCTATAAAGACCCTTTGCATTTCTCTTTCTCCTTCATCCTCAGATGAATCTGAAGACAAAGTAGCGGACTTGGAAGGGGCCACGTTCTTGGGTTTACGGGCCAATTTCTTTACGGGAGTCTTGGCTGGTGCCAAGGTCCCAGCCTCAGGTTTTCTCTTCTTCGGACCAGCCTCGAAAGTAATCCAGTCTGGAAGAGAAGGGGCGACGACTTTGAGTACGCTCATACCCGGTTGAATCACTCCCAACTCCCTACCAGTTTCACCCTCCATTCTTTTTTAGTGGGGGTAGGAGCTCCGAGGACCTTTTCCGAAGCCCATATGACTTGCTCTGAAGTCAATGAGGCTTGTGGAGCTGAAAGATAAGTTTTTATATGTTATATCATTTTTTATGAAATTATCATACATGAAACATTTTGTAGTTTTTGAAGTTACCTGTAGAGCTCGAACTCGGAAAAAAATTTTGGAGTCCACCCTCCGAATCCTCTTCAAAGCTAATAGGCTAGTTGGCCATCAGAGGTGGAGTCTGGAGCCCGATGAACTCCTCTGCTAAGTCCCACATGCTCATGCGGTGACTTATCCTTTGCAGCAGATTGAGACGAGCTTCGAGCTGGCCGGGGTCTGGATGAACTTCAGCTTCCCTTCGAAAATGTATATCTTGCAGAGGCCCAGCCAAACTGCTATCTACTCCAACATCGGCGTAGAACCACCAAAGAATTCAATCCGTGTACCATCTGGCGTTGATGGCCTTCGCTGGAAATTGCATTTGGTACTCGTCTCGGAGTCTGAAGTTAATACGACCGAAGGCAACTACGAATATTTATGCTCTCCCTTCGCAACCTTCGGCTCGCAGCGCCCACTCGAAGATAACGAGGCACACTATCGCATTCGGAGAAAGTTGAGGAAGGGTGATGTGGAAAAGCTCCAATACCTCCGATAAGAAGTTCACTGCTGGAAGCCCTAACCTCGCCTCAAATAAGGCTTCAAAAACAACTACTTCTCTAGGCCAAGGCGAAGGGATGGCCTCCTACCCAGGCTCGCGGATCCTAACTCCCAGGCTAATCTTCCCTGCAACTGCTGTTGCAATCGTCTTCCTCTTGCAGGTTGATGGCCCTAGCATATAGGATTGGTCTGAGTATTTGGAGGAAGCCGGGAGAAGGTCGTGGGGGACGGCTTGTGGGGGATTCCCCGTAGATGCTGCTGCTGCCGCCACCATGGCTTGCTTCCTGGCCAAGGTCGAGGCTATCCCGGGAGCCTTGAAGCTTGTCTTCGCCATCGTACGGAATGAGGAGTTTGGACTAAAGCTTTGGAGGCTAAATGGGGGATTGCGCGAGAACAGTGAGAAAAGTATCTCAGATGCCTTTCACTCCTCTATTTATAGCCTGAACTCACAATTTTTTACCGTTCATACTTGGCGTTCCGTCTTCTGGACCGTTATTATTTACGAAATTAAAGCAACATTATAGCTTCTTCTGAAAGGAAAAAGATAACGGTTATTTTTCTGCGTCTAACAGTCTTTTCAACTTCGCAGAAATTGATTTCGGAGCTATTCGAATAAGACCTTCGCATGGAAATCGATTCGAAGTTCTAAATTTTTGAATATTTCTAAGGTTGATAAATTTTATTAACCCCTGCGCACGATTGTTTTTCTTGCGTATACTGCTCTCCTAACTTTACAGATCACTCGGAGAAGCGTATTCGAGGGGCTAATGTTGGGGGAAAATACTTCATCCTCAGGGTCTCTATAGCAATAAGACAAAGCCAGTCTACTAAACCAAAGTTCCAGTATTAACTCCGGTTTAGTACATGATCAAGCTCGAAGAATCCATGCAGACTTCTGTTCGGAGTATGATTTCGAAGGTTGAATCTTCAGAGAGCTTATCTGCCAGCGAGGATGGAAGACTTATCTTCTTTCTGATTAGATTAGTCTTTTACCATTTTAACCCTATTAGGGGTACCGAATAGTTTCCCCTATGTCGGTTGTAATTGAGGGGTAAAAAGGTCTTTTCCTTAAGATTTTTACCTATAAATACCCCCCTTCTCACCCTGTAATATGCATCGAATACTTAGTTATTCAATACACAACTTCGAACTACTTCGAGTTATTATCCAATTCGGAGGCTTGAAATAGTTCATTTCACAAACACTTCGTTGTTAGTTTAACTCCAAATTTGACCATTTAAATTTTAGAAAATTTATCTTTTTATCCTCTTTATATTGGTGTAATAAAAACAATAGGTTTATTCTAAACTTTTTATTATTAATTAATTGGAAGTTTAAAATACATTAGGATACATTTTTATTCCTTTTTAAAAAATTCCTATCTCCATCAAAATTAATTTTTAAAAATTCAGATAATAATTTCAGAAGCTTAATAACTTTATTTTCCTTAATTTAACCCAATCAAAACCTATATGCTTATTGTGTGTTTTTGGATTGTTTAATTGAATGTTATGTTTATTTTATTCGTACCGGGAAGACTACGACGCCGTCGAAGGACCGGAATATTACCCTGAAGTTTCCCGTCACCTTTCGCTGAACAAGAAAAGTCACCAAACCAATCTTTTGAACATATTGAACCCAGTTTTGTTAAACTATCTCTAAAACACATAGGTTATACATGCATTAGTCAAATGAAAGCCCTACGTTATATTTATTTAGATCTCCGACCTTGAAATACAAACCTAAGCCATGCTATCTAGCCTAAACTCCTTGTCACCATATTATTAGTACTATTAGGTAGTGTCCAATGTATTGGCACAATCGCTATATGTTAAAGATGAGTCGTAGCAAATTGGATTCTACTATATGATCCCCGTTATTCTTATATCTGGAATTCTATTGGTGATAGACTTATGGTTATATGTGTATGCATGGTGGGTTCCGGATGCAAGCTAGGGCATTGGTCGGTAGCACCCGAGGCACTATAAGGACCGGTCTGCGGGATCCGTTGCAATACATTTCCGTACTAACCACAAGTCTAGTGGGTAAGTCCTAACTAAGGTATGGAGTGTTCCAAACTGAGGCACCACTTGGAGATGGTTCAAGCAACACCTACGGGTGGCTTGTACTGACGTGGCACAAAAGAGGGTGCGACGTTAGCCGGGATGCAGCCCGGCGCGCCGGCGAAACCTAGAGCGGGTGATTATCGCTTGGAGCATTTCATGCTGAGGTTTTAGCACGAGTTCCCGTGGTATGGGTCATCTCGTTACACTTTGGTGTTTGGGATGAGTGCGTGCCTTGTGGGTACAGTGGTACACCTCTGATCAGAGTTTAAATCTTTTCGAAAAGCCGAGCCCACGGTCAAGGGCGGGTTGCGTGACTACTCGCAGTTAGTTTACATTTATGAGTGTTGCATGATGACTTGGCATGTAAGGACTGTTGAGCGAGGAGGGAAAACATACTCCTTGAGTTAGATGGTATGATATTGTTCATGTTTACTATTCTACATGATTAAATTTGACTACACTAAATGCTATAACTAAAAAATGTGCTTTTCCGCACTTTTAGCCATTATCATTCCTTTGTTATTATCCGGCATTATTATTGCATTCTCGGTGGCTTGTTGAGTACTTTTTGTACTCATACCCATTTGACACACACTTCAGAGGCTACCTACTACGAGGAAGATGGTTTGGAGTAGCGACCCAGTCAAGAAGAAAGATCCTAAAGAAGATGTTCGTCATGTCGTTTATTTTCATTGTTTATTTTACTTTTACACTTGTGTAATAATGTGGTCTGTGAACCACGAATGATTGCCCGTATGCACGATGTCGCATGATGAACCTCTTGTTATTATTGTTTTTCTATGGAAATTCAATAATGTTCCTATTTGGTAAATCAGGGCATCACATCTTCAGTATGGTTCAAGGTTATGATGAGTGATTGATAGGGTTTGTCATGAGGTTCATGTGTGGATGCTTGGATATGTGTGTGTGTCTGTGTTTGTCTCGTGTGTGCAGGGTTGAGATACTCGTCAACTATCGATGGAAAGGGATTAGGGTTAGACGGAGAGTCTAATGCCAAATGGTCGAGGGTGTCAGTCGAAGTTGAGAGTGACCTCAGATGTACACATGGAGATCGAGCAGGACGTGGGATGAAGGTTGATCAAGACGAGGTGTCGGTTGAGTCAGCGAAAGGGAAGCTAGTTCAAATGACAAGGCAGCTCGAGGGATTGAGGGCGGGAGAGACTTGCTGGCAGTCGAGTTCGCGGACTGACGATGATCGTCGACGATCGGGGAGGCTTTGTTAGTTTTTGCTGAAAACCGCCGCATCTCTAAATGTCTTTAAAATTCAATAATTAGGAGTTTATTTTTGTTCAAGTATTTTAGTTTAATGTGTAAACTTTTGGTATGTTTTAGAATCTTCAAGTTTTGAAAATGTATTAAAAGTTTTTGAGTTAAGTTGTAATTAACTAGAGTCAAATAGGGGTATTTTTCAGAATATATGGTTCTGAAAATGCTCAAGGATCTTTGTGTAAAAAGTCCCCCTTAGGTGTGCCTATATAAAGGCATTCACACCCAAAAGGGTTGCTGCCACTTTTAACACAGAAAAACTCTTTCAGCTTTGTGAGGATTCATTTCAGAAAGTTCTGTTGTTTTTGGTTCTTGTTAAATCTCCTGCTATAGTTCCTTGCTTGGAGAATGCTCCGATGGCTGGGTGAAGATTGTTTGTACACCTTCCTATTCATCTTGTCGTGCCAAGGGAATTGTGCATCTTCATCACCTTCTTCTACAGATCTGAAGAGTGATATGCTATAAGTTTTCTTGATCTCTGAATTAAGTTTGGGCGGATTTTTCATACCATGAGCAGTGAATATTTTGTGAGTAACTAGTTTAGGATGAGAAGTTACAGGAGTCAGAGTGGTTCAGTTTCTCTCTTCTATGAGTGTTTTGTTGTTTTAAAGAATCTGTAAGAATGAATCTCTGCAAGTCTTCTATGTGAATCTTTTGAGTTTGTTTTCTGGCTATGAGTCTGAACAAGAATCATTGAAAACTTTCAGATATGCTAGAGCAAGCTTCTGTTTAAGCATCAACACCATTGAACTCTTTTGTTTGATCAGTTTTTTGTGGTTGTTGTTGGCTGAAAGTGTTTGTAGCTGACCAGAAAGGGACCTAACTGTTCCTTTGTCTGCTCAGCAACAGAAATGGTCTGTGACCTCTTTTTGGTTGATGTCATTGGTAATGTGTAAAGAAAAAAACAGTGTTGTCTCTATGAAGTTATTTACTACTTGAACTGTGGATTAAAATCAAGTTTGTCTTCATTTCTGGAATTTGAATCATGATTTACAACTTCTGAAAATTAATACCTAGACAAGATCTTCTTGTTGCATTACACAACTGAATTGCATTCCTCAAGTGGCTGCTGGTTAGTGTTTTTGAACTGAATATAAAATTAACTATTCATCTTCCTGTTTTCAGTCTTTTGTCAAATTTTCAGATCCTTTTCATAATGTTCTAGTATATGCATTACTCTGATTAATTTTACTGCTCAGTCTGATTTAATTTCAGATCACTGCTGTTTTAACATATTTGATAACAAATAGTGAGTACTAGAAACAGCAAGCATGTTCTAGTGTTGTTCTACTTAATACTATTCATTGTCAAAATTTCAGAAGTGTGTCAAGGTTTCTTGTCTTTAGAACAGCTGTTTGAATTATCTTTATTCCTCATCAAGGTCTTGTGGCTGCTCTTGTTTCATTCAGAAATTGTATCCTTGATATGTTACAGTTCTGCCTGAATCAGAACTACTTCACTGTGTTTGTCTTGAGAAGGAACTTGAGTTTGTCTACTGTAAGCTTAATTCAAGTTTGTTGTGAGTAATGTTGAGTCTATAGTATATTTCTCAGGTTCTTTTAGGTGTTACTAATAGAATTGGTGAAAGTCCTTGTGTAGTGCTGAATATTCCTGCAGACCTTGTTTTGGTGTTTTGGTTTAGTACTAAAGATAGTGTTGTGTGCCTGAATTGCTACAGTTCCTCAAGTGATGAAAATTATCTGAAATGTTGCAATCTGTCATTCCAGTTTTTGCTCCTGTTAAATTCAGAATTTCAGAATTATTTTCAAGCTGTGAACAGTGAACTGAAACACTGCTTTCTTTGTTAGTTCAAAGTTGTTCAGTTCACTAATGCAAATGTTTGAGGGATTGAATATGGTTGAATGGGCTACAGAAGAAGTTTACTAATTTTGCTTCATTGAAGTCTAGTAAGAGTCAAAAATCTTTCTGCTGAACTTATATTTTCTGAAGAGTGTTTTGAATGTTCATATTCTGTTTTGTGAGTGTGAGGTACACTTGTATCCAGATTTTCATTTAGATATTGAGATCAGTCTTGCTTCTTCGGTCCAGATTTTAGTTGTACTATTCAAACTAATTTTCAGAACTGTTTTGCTGAAGTTCTGAGTTCAATTTGTTACTGTTAGGTTCTGAATGTGGTAGACTGAATACAATACAAAGTCTATCTGAAAACACTGTTACATTTCAGACTTCTGTATTCAGTTTCATAAAATATCTTGAACACATCTTTCAGTAGACTGTAATTCTGCTTTGTGGGTGAGTTTGGTCACTTCTGTATTCATAATCTGAATTGGATTTCAAATAGCAAGTATCACATATAGTACATGATCTTGGTCAATTAGAGCTAAATTTGATCAATCATTTTAATAAGCTTTTGCTCAAAGTGACAAGTGCAGGTGGTAAACGAGTTTTCTGAATTTCTGGTCTTTATCGGAGTTTCAGACACTGGTTTACATTTGCCGACCATCCAGTTGTCGATCTGTTCACTGTTTTTTGGAATACCAATTGTCGACAAAGTACTTCGGTACTTCAAACTCCGAACAAGATTGTACTTTGAATTTGAAATGAGTTTGTTGCTCTGATTTGTACTGATTGGTTCAAATTTGAATCTGAAATTTATGGAGGTGCGTTGGGTGATCTGAATAGGTCATCTAATTCACGAGAATTTATTGAGGTGTCTATTCACCCCCCTCTAGTCGTTATTTCGATCCCACAATTGGTATCAGAGCCGGTTAGATCACCAGTTGGCCTTAATCGGTTTGTGATCCTTGTGGCGACATGGACAAGAACTCTAAGATTCCGATGTTCGATGGTCGAGACTACGCTTATTGAAAGGTGTGCATGGAGGCTTATTTACTAAGCCAAGGCAGTGCTATTTGGGACATTGTTGATTCCCAATATGTGATCCCTAAAACTCGCACTTCAGAGACTGAGAAGTTACAGTATGATTGTAATAGCAAAGCAAGAAACATATTGTTCATCAGTCTGAGTCGCAATGAGTTTGACAGGGTCCAGCACCTTAGAACTGCACGTGAGATTTGTACTACTTTGAGAACATTCCATGAGGGCACTTCTCAGATTAAGGCTAGGAGGAAAAGCACTTATAACCAAGAATGCCAAATGTTTGTGCAAGGCCCCGGAGAATCTGTAGATACCATGTTTGCACGTTTTGATTGAATTGTTAGTAACTTGCGCTCCACTGGGACGTTAGCTTACTCGGATCATGACAGGGCGATCAAACTTCTCTATGCTCTTGATCGTAGCGTATGGGAAGTAAAGATCTCAAGTATTGAAGAGTCCATGATCTTTGACACGTTGACTTGCGCTGAACTTTTAGTAAGCTCAAGTCCACCGAGATTGCCAAGGCATCTCGTTCTGGAATTGGGAACTCTTTGCCACAATCCATGGCACTAGTTTCTAGTTCTAGCAGTGGCACCTCATCTGGAGGTAACTTGTCTAGAGTTTGTGCTTTTTCTGGAGGTTTGCCTTGTCTTCTTTGGTCTCTATCATGAAAGAACAAGTGGACACATTGGACGATGAGGAGCTTGCTCTCATAGTCAAAAAGTTCACTAGATTCTACAATGATAGAAGAGATCAAAGAAGAGGAGGCTATCGAGGATGTTTTGAGTGCGGTGATCTTAATCATATCAAAGCAAATTGCCCAAAACTGAAAGCAAAGAATGAACATGAACACAAACACCGTAAAAGAGACAAAAAAACCCTTCTTCAAAGGCAAGAGAGGAAAAGTGGCAAAAAGAGTGGCTAGAGCATTCGTGGTTGCACTTAGATATATCGACAACACCTCAAGTGAAGAGCCAAGCTCTGATGAAGAAGAACCATGCAAGAGTGAAGAAAATAAAGAAAAGACAAAAGACTTCAACGGCCTCTACTTCATGGCCAATGACAAGCACAACAGCGATGAGCTAGACTCATCTGAGGTTAGTCTATCTCATGACCAACTACTTGTTCAAAACGATGAATTACATGATGCGATTATTTTACAAGATAGACTACTCAAACTTGCTGCTAAAGAACGAAAGGAACTAAAACTCAAAATTGAATCTCTTTCTACTGAACTTGCTTTGTTGAAGTCTAAGTTTGAAAATGCTGAATGTGAGTCATGTCTTGTTGTAATGAATGAACTTGCTCAGTTGCGTTTGATTCATGCCCAAAATCTTGAAAAACTTGAAAATGTTCAGAAGAAACTTTTGGAGGTGGATTCTAGTACTTGTGTCATCAATGAATACTTGAATTGTTCTTTACTTGTCGAAAGCATTAATTTGAGAGATAATCATGTTGATGAGCTTAAGGCTAGATTGGAGAGTGTTGAGTGTTCTAAGGATGCGCAACCATCATGTTCCACCTGCATCATCCTGAAGGACCAACTCAACTTCGCTAGAGAGCAAGTCAAAAAACTCAAGTGTGGGAATGATTATCTTCTTTCCATGGTAGACAAATGCACTGAAGGGAAGGGTGAAATGGATTTTCTTTTGGATAAAACAAAAATGTGTGCTGATAGGGCAAGGTTAGCTCTAGGGTTGGGTTATGAAAGAACTTCACCAAATACCCCAAGCAAAACTATGTTCACTCTACCTACTACCCTTGAGAAAGAGAGAGCCTAGTTTGACACCCCTAAAAAAGCCAAAAATCCTACCCAACCTAAAAGGATAATCATTCCACCACGCAAGACATACTCCAAGCAAAAACCAAAAAAATTGTGAGGTTTGCATCAGAAACCTATGAACCTACACACAAGAAAGTTTTTCATTGCTCTTATTGTCATCGTGTAGGTCACTTGATTGGTTTTTGTTATCGTCGTATGAAAGATGAACGTTGTACTCATGCTCTAAACATTCATGATTATTCTTCACTTGATTTGCATGGATATGATTATCATACTTGTTCTGATTATGAGGTTCCACATAGTTATATGAGTGACTATGCCCATCATGGTTTATATCATGGTTCGTATGATGTTAGACCACGTAGGGGTTTTGGTCCAAATCATTTTAGGAGACCTCAACACTTTGCAAGAAGACCTCATGTTTACTATGACTCTCATCCTACACAGTTTCTTGCTTTACCTAACTCTCGAGTAGTTCTATGCTGGATACCTAGGCACTTTATTTCTAAACCCAGCACTGAGTACTTGAGATCTTCCGTCTCTACTTAGGAGAGGCATGGAAGGCTGGAGGACAAGTGGATTATTGATTTTGGATGTTTGCGCCACATGACTGGAAAGTCATCATGGTTCTCCAGCTTCACCTTAGCCAAGCAACGAGAAAACATCACTTTTGGAAACAATCGCAAAAGTAGAGTGAAAGGCCAAGGTATGATAAAAATCAATGAAAATTTCTCTCTCACTAATGTTGCTTTGGTTGAGGACTTAGGCTATAATTTACTTTCTGTTTCTCAATTACTTGATGAGGGTTTTGAGTTTCACTTTGGTCATGATGCCTCTCATGTGCTTGATTCTTCTAGCGCTTTTATTTGCAAAATCTTGAGAGTAGGGAGAGTTTTTGGAGCTGATTTCTTTGAGTCATTTGGATCTTCTCACTGCCTTTTAGCTGAACCTTCATCTGAGCTTTGGATGTGGCATAGGAGACTAGGGCACATGAGCTTTGATCTTCTTGCGAGATTGAGTGCCCTAGGACTCATCCGAGGATTGTCCAAGCTCAAATTTGAGAAGAACCTGATTTGTGCTCCTTGTCGTCTTGGAAAAATGGTTGCCGCCTCACATTCACCCATAAACATGGTAATGACTGAGTGACCCAGTGAGCTTCTTCATATGCATACTATCGGTCCATCTCGAGTTAGCTCATTAGGCGAAAAATGGTATGTTCTTGTTGTTGTTGACGATTACTCTTGTTACTCTTGGGTTTTATTTCTTGTGAGCAAGGATGAAGTGTCCATACACTTTTGGAGCTTAGCATTGAGGCTATTCAATGAACTCCCCGGTGCAATGAAAGCTATTCGAAGTGACAACGGCACCGAGTTCAAGAATAGCTGTTTTGCAGATTTTTGCCTTGAACATGGAATTGAACATCAATTTTCGGCACCTAGAGTCCCTCAACAAAATTTTGTTGTTGAGAGGAAGAATCGCACACTTGTGGAGATGGCTAGGACGATGCTCAACGAGCATAGGACTCCTAGAAAATTTTGGGCTGAAGCCATGAGTACAACATGCTACATCTCCAATAAGATGTTTTTGCGCTTTTTGTTGAATGTGACTTCTTATGAACTTCATTTTGGGAGGAAGCCCAAGGTCACTCACTTAAGAGTATTTGGATGACGTTGCTTCATCCTAAAGCGAGGTAATTTGGAAAAATTTGAATCACGCGCATCTGATGGGATATTTTTGGGATATTCTTTACATAGTCACTCTTATCGTGTTTTCAATCTTGAATCTAACACTATAGTTGAATCTTGTGATGTGTATTTTGATGAAACCTCGCCATGTGTTAGTTCTGATTTTGAACTTGCAAGTGAACATGATATGAGTGAAACTCTTTTTGAGGAAGAAGTTCCATCAGATGGTGAAGATCTTGATGTTGTTCCACTACCTCCCTCTACGACATCTCTAGAAGTTTCGTCTACTTCAACAAGAGGACCTGAAGATTCTACTTCTGGAAGCTTAGAGCAAACTTCGGCAAGAGTTGAGGGGGAGATTCTGTCGCGGAGAGAAGCACCGCTTCGCATTCAGAGAATGCATCCTCCTGAACAGATCATCGACGAGCTAAATGAACGAGTAACTCAATCTCATGCTCATTGTGTTGATTCTACTTTTGTCGCAAATTTTGAACCATTAGATATTAGTCATGCTTTGTTTGATGCGAGTTGGATCAACGCCATGCATGAGGAACTTGAAAATTTTGATAGAAATCAAGTTTGGATACTTGTTGATCCACCCCCTAACATTCATATCATTGGAACAAAATGGATTTTCAAAAACAAACATGGGAAGGATGAGTCTATAGTGAGAAACAAGGCTAGATTTGTGGCGCAAGGGTATACTCAAGTCGAGGGGTTGATTTTGGAGAAACTTTTGCTCTGGTAGTTCGACTTGAGGCCATTAGGATCTTGCTTGCTTTTGCATCATCTCGTGGCTTTAAACTTTTTCAAATGGATGTAAAAAGTGCTTTCTTTAATGGCTTCATAGGAGAGGATGTGTATGTCAGCAGTCTCCTGGCTTTGAAAATCCCAAGTACCCCCATAGAGTCTTTAAACTTCATAAAGCTCTATATGGGCTCAAGCAAGCTCTGAGGGCTTGGTACGACCGCCTTAGGACCTTCTTGATTGAGCATGGATACAAAATGGGCTCAGTTGACAAGACCTTGTTCACTCTCATGCATGGCAAAGATTTCTTACTCGTTCAGATTTATGTTGATGACATAATTTTTGGTTGTTCATCTCATACTCTTGTGGTCGAGTTTGCTAAATCCATGAGCAGAGAATTCGAGATGTCGATGATGGGCGAGCTGACTTTCTTCCTGGGTTTGCAAATCAAGCAAAGAAAACAAGGAACTTTTGTTCATCAGACAAAATACACTAAGACCTGCTAAAACTCTTTGTTCATCAAGATGTCAAGCGCATCCTAATGTATCTCAAGCACACTTTTGAATTTGCTATTTGGTATTCTGCATCATCTTCATTATGCTTGAGAGGTTTTTCTGATGCTGACTTTGCTGGATGCCGTATTGATCGCAAGAGTACTTCTGGGATGTGTCATTTTCTAGGTTCTTCTCTTGTGTGTTGGTCTTCACGCAAACAGTCTAGCGTTGCACAGTCTACAGCCGAGGCTAAATGTGTAGCTGCCGCTAGCTGTTGCGCACAGATTTTGTGGATGGTTTCTACTTTGCGGGACTTTGGGTTGGATTTTACAAGAGTTCCATTATTTTGCGACAACACAAGTGAAATTATCTTAGCAAACAACCCAGTACAGCATGAAGGACCAAACACATTGACGTGCGTTATCACTTCTTAAGAGATCACAATGAAAAGGGGGATATTGAATTGTGCTTTGTCGATACCCAGAATCAGCTTGCAGATATTTTCACCAAGCCTCTCGATGCTTCTCGATTTGCATTTTTGAGGGGAGAGCTTGGCATTTGTCATCCTTATGGCATCATGTGAGGGGGAGTTGTGTACTTTTGCATATGCTTCTGTAATATGATTAATTGCTTTCACATGTACATGCTTTAGTGTGTACTTTACATTTCTGTCTTATACTCCTATTGATTATGCTTAGATTGAATACATCTAACTATATGTCTTGAGCATGGCTTTTATTTGTGAAAATTTGAAAATAGTCACTACTAAGTCTGGAAACTAGCATGAATAGTCTAGGGTGCTTTTGCTATTCATTACATACTTGATAGCTTTGTCCTTTTCACTTGGATACTAATACGCAACTTGATCTTGTTATGCTCAAAATTAAAAAAAACAAAAAAAATTGAAAAATGAAAAATGAGAATGATGAATGATGAAAATGAAACAAAACATATTGATGTTGTGATAAAATTGAAAATATCCAGGTGGGTTGGCGTAGTCGCACTACTTTGTTCTAGACTGCTTACCATTGCACTTTGGTTTGAACTGGGACATTGAAGTGTATGCCATGATCAATGCCATAAGCTTCTGATGGTTTATCCTAGGCTTGGCTTGATCGGTTAGCATAAGGTTGACTTGCAAATAACCTCTGGCACTTAAAAAGAGAGAATAAAAGTTTAATTTCCTCGCATATCAAGTTTGCTGGAGCTCCTTGTAGTGGGATGTGATTATCTAGTTTGTTTTTACTAGCTTTTGTATCTCTTACCTTGCCATGTCTAGTATGCTAGTCTGAGTAGTGATGCTTTTATTTGCTAAAACATCAAAATGCTTGCTCATCCTGATATTTAGATTGTATACATTCGAGATTATCATACAGTTCATTAGGACAGTTTGTGAGGCACAAGGATTGTGTGTATTGTAATTGGACTTATTTATATTCCGGAAGCATTGCATGTACACTTTACTCTCACAACTCATGGAGCTATCTTGATGTCTGCATTTCCAAAGGGGGAGAGTTCATGAACTTTTTGTTATATCATCCATCCTTTTCAAGTGACATGTCTCTTATTTTTGCTCTTTCTAGAGCTTTCATGGTCACTTGTGTGCTGAACTTGTGTTTTAAACTTATTTTGATCTTGAATTTTCAATGCACTCATCAAGGGGGAGATTGAGGAACCTAGTGAGGATCTTCACTGTGGTTCAAGGTTATGATGAGTGATTGACGGGGTTTGTCATGAGGTTCACGTGTGGATGCTTGGATATGTGTGTGTGTGTGTCTGTGTTTGTCTCGTGTGTGCAGGGTTGAGATACTAGTCAACTGTCGATGGCAAGGGATTAGGGTTAGACGGGGAGTCTAATGCCAAATGGTCGAGGGTGTTAGTCGAGCAGGACGTGGGATGAAGGTTGTGTTGACACGAAAACGTGCCCCGCACTTGGGTCAGTCCGACGATCCAAAAGTGCACGGATACTTAGGGAAAGGCCTAAGCGTGATGTGGCATCGACGTCGCGTTCTGACTACCCTTAATAGTGATAAGGGGGGTGGAGTCGCCAGGAAAACAGATTACACAAAATAATCCAATTAGCCGAAAGAAATAGTTTAAATAGAATAAAATCAGCAAACCAGTCGGACCCCGTCAGGTTCGAAGTTTGATGCGAAGGGTGCGCCGAAGGGTACCTTCGGCGTCTAGTGCGAAGTGCTCCGCCGAAGGGTGCTTCGGCGTTCGGACTGATCCGGCCGAAGGTATACTCCGAACGGATCTAGACGCAGTGATCACCTCCGAACAGCGGGGTTCGGCGTGAGATCTCCGATACAGCAAACTTCGGCGTTTGGTGCGAAGTACTCCGCCGAAGGGTGCTTCGGCGTTCGGACTGATCCGGTCGAAGATGGACTCCGAACGGATCTAGACGCGATGATCACCTCCGAACAGCGGGGTTCGGCATGATATCTCCGATACAGCAATCTATGAGACAATGATGCGAGGGCCACGCGTGAGTGCAACTTCATCCAGTGCGGAGTATGATCGTGGCGAAGCCTATTGCGACGAAGTATGCTAGCGAAGCCTGTTGTCGAAGCCTACGATCTTGTCGAAGGGTGTCCCGGGGACCTCCGAAACCGATCTCTCAGCTCCGGACACCTTCGGCGAAGGGGCTCCGAACGTGCGAACCTGCAACAGAGATGATGCGAAGTACCAATTCGGCCTGAGGACCAAATTTTGCTAAGTGTTGCACGGGTAGCGAAGGTAACAATCTATTACGGGGATTAGCGGATACTTCATAGGCGAAGTAATAAGGCGATAGCAATCTATTACGTAGATTAACAGATACTTCACGGGCGAAGTAACAAGGCTTACCGCTGTTCCGTAGCGGCCGGCGGAGGGCTTCCAGGCAAACCCACAAAGAGGTACAGGAAAGTAAAGGTAAAGTAAAGGTACGATCAAAGCATGGCTTTGGTTTGGTTTGAGTTGGGGGGGTTCTCCACGCCGGCCAAGCCTCTCTATTTATAGGGGGTTCACTCCTAATCTAATCTGCTATTAATCCGACCAGATAGAGATAGAGATTGAGATGGAAACGTGTGCAACTCTATCTCTGCCGAGGTGGGCTTCGGCCAGGCCCGTCGAGGCCTGCTCCTTGGGCCGAAGGTTCGGTAGCGTGGGCTTCGGCCAGGTCCATCGAGGCTAGCTCCTCGGGCCGAAGATTCGGCAGCGTGGGCTTCGGCTAGGCCCGTCGAGGCCTTCTCCTCGGGCTGAAGCTTCGGTAGCGTGGGCTTCGGCCATGCCCGTCGAGGCCTGCTTCTCGGGTCGAAGCTTCGGCAGCGTGGGCCTCTAAAGGCTTTCTGAAGTTTCTGCAGTGTGGGCCTCCGAAGGCTTCCTGGTCGAAGCCCATGGGCTGGCTAGAGGCTTTCGGAGCCCATAGCTTGATGGACTTCGACCCTGTAGGGCTTCGGACAGACCCTGGACATGTGTACTTTCAGCCCAAATTACCAAAAATTGATATTTTGATAATCTAGCCATTAATGCCATTTTTTGCTATCAACACATGCCCCTGCCTTTTAGTGAATTAGTGAACTAAAAGCATAACGAGCTGGAGATGATACCATTCGTATCGGCTTTTGACATTTTTATGACGTTTGCCACACACTTGGGAAATACCTTTTCAAGTATCTACCATTCAAAGCTCTTCGAAACCGCTCTCCCTGCAGGGATTCTAACACGTATGCGTTGCCGGGAGCGATTTCGGCTATCTTAAAAGGACCTTCCCAACTAGGTGACCACTTGCCAAATTTGGGACTCTTCGTGCCTAAAGGCAAAATCGTTTTCCATACCAAGTCTCCTATTTGAAACGATTTTGGCTTAACTTTCTTATTGTAGGCTTTAGCTACTCTCTTCTTGTCTACTTCTATGGCTTCTAAAGCCCTTAGTATCTTATCGGTCACTTCCTCCAGATTATCCTTCAGCAGAGCTTCATACTCATTGACCGATAAGCCATCTTGCTTTAACACTCTTAAGGAGCCAAGATCTACCTCTACAGGCAGAACGGCCTCTTGTCCATATACCAACTCATATGGACTAACCCTGGTGGCACCGTGCTTTGCAATCCTACAAGCCCACAATGCCTCGGAAAGCACTTCATGCCATCTTTTAGGAAACTCTTCAATTTTATTCTTAATAAGCTTAATCACGGTTTTATTACTAGACTCGGCCTGACCATTGGCCTGAGCATAGTAAGGTGAAGAGTTTATCAACTTAATGTCATAGTATTCGGCGAAGTCCCTTACCTCTTTAGAAACAAATGAACTACCTTGGTCCGTAGTAAGAGTTTGAGGGATGCCGAATCTATGTATGATGTGCTTTAGAAAAAAATCGCGTAACTCATTATGAGTCATGTTCTTGAGAGGTACGGCCTCGGTCCATTTGGTGAAGTAGTCTGTCACCATCAACACGAACCGATGCCCTTTTGAGGAAGGAGGGTAGATCTGGCCGATGAAGTCTAAACCCCAACCTCGAAACGGCCATGGCTTGACAATAGGATTGAGCAATGAGGCGGGAGCTAACTGGATGTTGCCAAACTTCTGACATGCCTCACATCCTCTGTAGTACTTGAAATAGTCTTCAGTCATAGTCGGCCAATAAAAACCTGCTCTTTTGAGCATCCAACTCATCTTTTGGGCCGACTGGTGAGTGCCGCAAAGCCCCTCATGGACCTCTCCTGTAGCCACCTGGGACTGTTCATGGTCTAAACACTTCAATAGCACTTTGTCGATGGTTCGGTGGTACAATGTGTCGTCTACCAACACGAATTTGAACGCTTGTCGCCGAACCTTCCGATCAACCCTTTGGCTAGGGTTTCTCAAATAATGGATGATTGGGACTCTCCAATCGCCCTTGTAGGTTTCAGAGGGCCTCGCTGGTTCACCCTCTAAAGAAACTCCTACAATACTGACTTCGGGGTGCCCCCCGAGCCATTCCAGCTCCTACCGAAACCCGGCCGAGGTGGCCGTTCGGAGTGTGCTGGGCCGAAGCCCTTCGGAGGGTTTGGGCCCCGGGGAGCCTTCTTCGTCCGAGAGGCTTCAGACTATGGACTCCGGCGTGCCGGATCCCTTCGTGGGCGGAGTGCTCCGATCCAAAGGCTCCGGCGTGCGGTGGCCTTCGGCGACCCGAGGGGTTTGACCCGAAGGGTGTGCCTGTCCAGCATTACTGGCTTCGGCAATGAGACCAAACATCGGCTTTTCCAATACAGAAAATTTCCCTCTCTTGACCTGGTAGCCAGATGCTTGCTGAGCCAAATCATTGGCGATTGAATTGGTTTCTCTTAACACGTGAGATATTTTGAAATCATCAAAAGCGGCAACTATGTCTAGACATTTGTCTAAGTAGCTATTTAGCAAACCATTAAAACATTGAGCATTCTTGGCTACTTGTTGTACTACTAATAATGAATCACCATACGCGTGAACATGTTTAGCGCCTACAGACTCTAGTAGTTCAAGACCTAGCAACAAAGCTTCGTATTCGGCTTGGTTATTAGTGGAAGAAAACTCTAGTCGGGCCGAGGTTTCAAAGCGCATACCATTAGGCGATATGAGAACTACTCCAATACCTTGGCCACTCTTGCAAGCCAAACCATCAAAATAGATTTTCCATGGTACTACCTCAATTAGAGAAATAGCATCACTCCAGCCAACATCTATGTGATGATCAACTATAAAGTTGGCTATGACTTGGCCTTTCATCGCTCTTAGGGGCTCGTAGGCCAAATCATACTCAATCAATGCGTAAGCCCATTTTCCGATTCTTCCACTTAGAATCGGATTCTGTAACATGTGTTTTATAACATCGGTTTGGCAAACGACAACACATGTGGTGGGGAGAAGATAGTGGCGTAACTTGGTGCACGCGTAATAAAGTGATAAACATAATCGCTCCACAAACGCGTACCTGGTTTCGGTGTCCAGCAGGCGGCGGCTCAAGAACGTGATAATGTATTCTTTCCCCTCCACCTACTGGGTTAGCACGGCTCCAATCACGCTATCTTCAGCGGTGATGTATAGTCGAAACGGGATCCCGACCTTGGGTGCTCTCACCACGGGCGGTGATGACAAGCACTCCTTGATCTTTTCAAAAGCATTCTGCTGGCTTGCCCCCCAAGTGAACTCGGCTTCGTTTTTTAGCCGGAGTATGGGGACAAAGGCATCAATTTTGCCGAACAAGTTGGATATAAAGCGACGCAAATAGTTCAACTTGCCTAGCAACTTTTGCACATCCTTCTTGCATGTCGGCGCTACAACGTTTCTAATCTTCTCAAGTCTCTTAGGATCAATTTCTATACCTCTCTCATGAATCATGAAACCTAAGAACTTACCTGCCGACACACCAAAAGCACACTTGAGTGGGTTCATTTTCAACCCATACTGCCGCATCCTATCGAAAGCAACCTTCAAATTGGCTAAATGGTTTCCCATAGCGTCTGATTTGACCCCGACGTCATCGATGTAAACTGCTAACATGACTCCTAACAAGTCATGAAAGATCAAGTTCATAGCGCGCTGATACGTGGCGCCGACATTTTTCAACCAAAAAGTCATGATGACCCATTCGAATAAACCGACAAAACTAGAGCATCGAAAGGCAGTATTATAGACGTCCTCTTTGGCCATAAAGATTTGATTATAACCAGCATTGCCATCAAGAAAACTTAGTACCTTATGTCCTGAAGCATCATTGATCAGCATGTCGGCTATTGACATTGGATACTCGTCCTTCGGAGTGGCTCTGTTTAGATCTCGGAAATCAATGCATACCCATATCTTGCCGCTTCCTTTCTTCTCTACAGGTACAATTTTAGCAACCCATTCTGCGTACCTGCATGGCCTATTAAATTCAGCCTTGAGTAGTCGCTCCACTTCTTCTTTAACTCAGTCATAGACGACAGAATTAAAGCGGCGGGGAGGCTGCTTATAAGGCCTAAATCCGGACTTGATGGGCAGCCGATGCTCCACGAGCTCGCGGCTTAGTCCTGGCATCTTGTTATATTCCCATGCGAAACAATCGACATATGACTGAAGTAACTTTATTACTTCAGCCTTTTCATCGGGCTGTAAATGTTGGTTTACAAAAGTCGGCCTTGGGACGCTGCCATTACCTATATCAATTTCCTCCAAGGGATCGGTCGACGCAAAACCTTGCCCTAATTTTTCTACTTCGCTAGAGTCCTCGATGGCCTCGGCAATACCATCTTTATTAGACTTCGCTAGAGTCCTCGATGGCCTCGGCAATACCATCTTTATTAGACTGATACTGCTCCATTCGAGACTTTAGCCAATCTAGATTATTCTTGCTATACATGACTACTAATACAAAAATAGCTGTGCTACTCCAGCCGGCTTTACAGACACTGGTACAAACCGTCCTCCGGATACACTAACAAAGTCATAATCCGAAAGATCTCTACCTGATAGACACTCTACTTTGTTATGGACGGCGTCGACTGATACGTCGACCAATGCTACTTGGGCCGAAGTATCCGCGGGGATGACTTCTATCTCATCGTCGTCCCACTGTATCAGGCACTGGTGTAGAGTAGAAGGGATGCAATAGTTTGCGTGAATCCAGCCGCACCCGAGTAACACGCTATAATTACCTTGTACGTCGACGACGAAGAATGCTGTTTGCAACGTCTTGTTACCCACCGTCAACTCCATAGAGAGTACTCCCTTGGCCTCGGAGCTCTCGCCGCTGAATCCTTTGAGCATCAAGTTAGTCTTCTTCAGGTCATCTTTGTCCCTGCCAAGTTTCTTCAACAATGAATAAGGCATTATGTTAACAGTGGCGCCGCCGTCGATGAGCATCCAGGAAATCAGCTTCCATCGATGTGACCTCTAACATAGAGGGGTTTCAGATGGCGAGCCGAGTCCTCAGGCTTCTCGAAGATGGCACTACGTGGACCGAGGTTCAACTGAGCGACCTTGGCCTCGTCCCGTGGTAGGGCAAACTCGGCAGGCAGCATGACGATGTTGATGTCCATCACCTGGGGTGCGGGTCCCTCAGAGACGGGCGAGTAGTCATTGCCGAGCATGTCGTCCTCGTCGTCACTTGGACTAGGAGCCGGGTTGGTTATCTCAATCGGCTTCTCTCTCCATACCTACTTCATGGCTGGCTGAGGGCAGATCTCTTTGAAGACAGCATCGTGCTCGGCCTCAGCTACCTTCTCGCCAATTTCCTGTGCCCATAGCCTTTGTAGGCGTCTCTTCTGTGATTTGGACATGCCCGGAGGAGCCCAAGATGGCTGTGGCTTGGTGCCCGGAGCTACTGTTCGACTCCTGTTGATTCTGGCCGAAGTGTGCCCTTCGTCCTCGGGTACCCTGTGTTCGAAGGGGGCTTCGCTGCGAACCCTGTCGAACAGATCGGCCTCGTTCGACCGATCGAACCAGGCTTCGGCGCGGGGCTCGGCCGAAGCGCGCGGCTTACCTCCGTCAGACCTCGGCGACAAAGTCTTCGGGACTGGGACTTCCTGAGACCCAACTCTGATAATTATAGCTTTAGATTCCCTGACTTCGGTTTCCGCGTGCTCGCACTCTTTGGCTTCGCTCCACATGGTCCGGTTCGGAGGCACCACGGATAGTCTGTGGACGATGCCCCCTCCGCTGCGTCTTTTCGCCCCTGCCATCCATAATACTCTAAAGGGAAATAAGGCATAGAGTTAAGCTGCGGAGGGTACCCCGACCCAGATACGTGCGGAGCCCACGGGGTTCCCGTCTAGTCATACGGCAGAGGCATCAGCGGCTCCAGTGGCCTCGTCCACTGTGAGCCGAGCCCGCCACCCAGAGGAGGGTTCGACCAAGTCGAAGGTGTCTCGGACCACACTAGTGAAGGGTCCCGCCAGGCCGGAGGTATGTTCGGCCAGTGCGGGCCGAAGCCTCCCATTGGAGAAGTCCAATGCGGTGCGGGGTTCGGCCATTGGGGGCCGAAGCTGTCGCATGGGGAACCCGACCACTACGGCTCGAAGCTGTTGTACGGGAGGTTCGGCCATTGTGGCTCAGAACCACCGTGCGGAGCATCAGGCCACTGTGGCCCAAAGCCCTCGTGCGGAGCATCAGGCCATTGTGGCCCGAAGCCCTCGTGCAGAGGGTTCACTGGCTTCAGCCCGAAGCCATCCTTCGAAGGTCTTGGACCCTTCGACTGTTTTAACTTGGCGTGCGGACCTGCTTCTTTGGCCCTCCTCTGATGCTTGTTCAATAGCATGTTATATGTTACCTTTGGCCTCTTGCGAGCCTTAGCCGAAGGGGTATTGATGTTCTATTTACACACTCCTACCTCAGGGTTTTTTGGCACGAGTGTGCGAGTATGGGGTTCCCCAACAATCACGTTTTCCCTTTAGCAGACTCGGCCTGTTCTGGCCGAATCAACACCTTCTTCTCACCGAGGTCAACGGCGTTAACTGGAAAAGGATCTTTATCCAGCTTCATCTTTAGATCATGGTCTATCTTCAATCGTCCTTCTTCTATGGCCGATTGTATCTGCCATCGAAAAACATTGCAATCATTAGTATTATGAGAATGTGAATCATGTCACTTACAGTATGGATGCTTCTTTAACTCGTCGGCAGATGGAATGACCTGACCCTTAGGTAACCTGAGAAGCTGACTTTTTAAGAGAAAATCAAATATTTTATCACATTTAGTTATATCAAACGAATACTTGGCCTCACTAAGTCTATTCTTTGTGGGGGATGGTTGTAACTCAGAGCAAGTGACAGGTTTATTTTTAGTGTTCCAAACCCATTCAACCGCGTACATGTCGGCTGAATCCTCCTCCTCTGACTCCTCCTCATCAGAATGTTCCATGATGTGGATTTCGGCCCTAGGCTTGCTAAACGTTTTGATAAATTTCTTATCCTTGCTTCGGCCTTCTTGGACCAGAGCCTGCTGTAGAACTTGTCTAACTTCTAAAAAGTTCTAGGTATCTAACATTTCTTTAAGTTCGGAGCGCAACCCGTTAAAAGCTAATTCCGCCAAGTCTCTTTCTGAGATATTAATGATAAAACATCGGTTTCTAGTATCCCTGAAACGCTTGATATACTCAGAGGCGCTCTCACTAGATTTCTGCTTAACCGATGTCAGGTGCGAAAGCCTAAGTTCTGTCTCACCCGTGTAGAAATAATAATGGAATTTCCACTCTAAATCATCCCACGTGTGGATGGAGTTCGGCGGGAGCGCCAAAAACCAAGTGAAAGCAGTGCCAGATAGCGAGAGAGAAAATAGTCTAACCTTTAGGGCATCTATCCCGCTAACCTCTCCACATTGTGCCAAAAATTGACTAACGTGCTCTAGTGTGGTCTTGCTACCCTCGCCATCGAATTTAGTGAACTCAGGGATCCTATAGCCATGGGGGTAGGGTACTGTATCAAGATGATCGGGGTATGGTTTATGGTAAACCCTAACCCATCCTTTGGGCACGAAGCTAGCAGACTCCCTAAATAGTGCGCGGACCCGCTCATCTATATCATCTTGGTATGTTGCTTGAGCACGCCTTTCATGCGGGGGCGTGACACATGGTGGGATATCGGCGTGTCGGCCGTGTGCTTCTTCCCTACGCGCTATTTGTATAACGTGCTCATGTCCGGGCGTATGCGCGTGTGGTGCGGGTAGCGTGGGTATTGGCGCAGGCGGTGGTGCGTGGTATGCAGTGTTAATTTGACCGTAGGTATAATGATTGGTCTCGGCCATAAGTGGTGAGGCCGGAGACATGACTGTGCCGGCACCGTCGTTAGTCCTACTATATACGTGGGCTGTCGGAGGTGTGCTAGCAATAGGAACCAGGGGTACGGCCTCAGTAAAGCTGAACCTTCTAAGAGTCGCCTCTACTTGTGAGCTGACTGCCGAGTCTAAACGGTTGGCTAGCAAAGCGCTAATGGCTTTATCTACTAACGCGGCTATTTTCTGCTCAATTTCTAAAGAAGATAAATGAGGCGATACAGGTGTTACCTGGACCTGAGCGAGGTCGGGGGTGACGATGTCGTGCTTGATGAAGCCTGCGCGTGTCTTGATGTAGCCCCCAAGCATCATGTCTTGGAGCGCCTTTAACTTTGCCTCGATCTCTGCTCGGTCTGCGGCGGGGATATCTTCAAGCGTAGGTGACAATATGTTGCGGTTGTCGATATCCGCGCCTCCTATTGTGTCCATCAGCGGTATAGGCGTGGTAGTAGAAGTAGATGTACCGATGGCCGATGTAGATGTACTCATCATATTGGCGCAGCTCTTCCCCACCGGAGTCGCCAAAAAGTGTGTTGACACGAAAATGTGCCCCCGCACTTGTGTCAGTCCGACGATCCAAAAGTGCACGGATACTTAGGGACAGGCCTAAGCGTGACGTGGCACCGACGTCGCGTTCCGACTACCCTTAATAGTGATAAGGGGGTGGATTCACCAGGCAACCAGATTACACAAAATAATCCAATTAGCCGAAAGAAATAGTTTAAACAGAATAAAATCAGCAAACCAGTCGGAGCCCGTCTGGTTCGAAGTCTGATGCGAAGGGTGCGCCGAAGGGTACCTTTGGCGTCTAGTGCGAAGTGCTCCGCCAAAGGGTGCTTCGGCGTTCGGACTGATCCGGCCGAAGGTATACTCCGAATAGATCTAGACGCAGTGATCACCTCCGAACAGCGGGGTTCGGCATGAGATCTCTAATACAGCAAACTTCAGCGTCTGGTGTGAAGTACTCCGCCGAAGGGTGCTTTGGTGTTCGGACTGATCCGGTCGAAGATGGACTCCAAACGGATCTGGACGCGATGATCACCTCTGAACAGCGGGGTTCGGCGTGATATCTCCGATACAACAATCTATGAGACAATGACGCGAGGGCCACGCGTGAGTGCAACTTCATCCAGTGCGGAGTACGATCGTGGTGAAGCCTGTTGCGACAAAGTATACTGGTGAAGCCTGTTGTCGAAGCCTACGGTCTTGTCGAAGGGTGTCCCGGGGACCTCCGGGACCGATCTCTCAGCTCCGGACACCTTCGGCGAAGGGGCTCCGAACGTGCGAACCTGCAACAGAGATGATGCAAAGTACCAATTTGGCTTGAGGACCGAATTTTGCTAAGTCTTGCACGGGTAGCGAAGGTAGCAATCTATTACGCGGATTAGCGGATACTTCACAGGCGAAGTAACAAGGCGATAGCAATCTATTACGTAGATTAACGTATACTTCACGGGCGAAGTAACAAGGCTTACCGCTGTTCCGTAGCAGCCGACGGAGGGCTTCCAGGCAAACCCACGAAGAGGTACAGGAAAGTAAAGGTACGATCAAAGCATGGCTTTGGTTTCGATTGAGTTGGGGGGTTCTCCACGCCGGCGAGGCCTCTCTATTTATAGGGGGTTCACTCCTAATCTAATCTGCTATTAATCCGGCCAGATAGAGATAGAGATTGAGCTGGAAACGTGTGCAACTCTATCTCTGCCGAGGTGGGCTTCGGCCAGGCCCGTCGAGGCCTCCTCCTTGGGCCGAATGTTCGGTAGCGTGTGCTTCGGCCAGGCCCATCGAGGCTAGCTCCTCGGGCCGAAGCTTCGACAGCGTGGGCTTCGGCTAGGCCCATCGAGGCCTGCTCCTTGGGCCGAAGCTTCGGTAGCGTGGGCTTCGGCCAGGCCCGTCGAGGCCTGCTTCTTGGGCCAAAGCTTCGGCAGCGTGGGCCTCTGAAGGCTTTCCGAAGTTTCGGCAGCGTGGGCCTCCAAAGGCTTCCTGGCCGAAGCCTATGGGCTGGCTAGAGGCTTTTGGAGCCCATAGCTTGACGGACTTCGACCCTGTAGGGCTTCGGATAGACCCTGGACATGTGTACTTTTGGCCCAAATTACCAAAAATTGATATTTTGGTAATCTAGCCATTAATGCCATTTTTTGCTATCAACAGGTTGATCAAGACGAGGTGTCGGTTGAGTCAACGAAAGGGAAGCCAGTTCAAGTGACAAGGCGGCTCGAGGGATCGAGAGCGGGAGAGACTTGTTGGCAGTCGAGTTCGCGGACTGACGATGATCGTCGACGATCAGGGAGGCTTTGTCGGTTTTTGCTGAAAACCGGCGCATCTCTAAATGTCTTAAAAATTCAATAATTAGGAGTTTATTTTTGTTCAAGTATTTTAGTTTAATGTGTAAACTTTTGGTATGTTTTAGAATCTTCAAGTTTTGAAAATGTATTAAAAGTTTTTGAGTCAAGTTGTAATTAATTAGAGTCAAATAGGGGTATTTTTCAGAATATATGGTTCTGAAAATGCTCAAGGATCTTTGTGTAAAAAGTCCCCCTTAGGTGTGCCTATATAAAGGCATTCACACCCAAAAGGGTTGCTGCCACTTTTAACACAGAAAAACTCTTTCAGCTTTGTGAGGATTCATTTCAGAAAGTTCTGTTGTTTTTGGTTCTTGTTAAATCTCCTGCTATAGTTCCTTGCTTGGAGAATGCTCCGATGGCTGGGTGAAGATTGTTTGTACACCTTCCTATTCATCTTGTCATGCCAAGGGAATTGTGCATCTTCATTACCTTCTTCTACATATCTGAAGAGTGATATGCTATAAGTTTTCTTGATCTCTGAATTAAGTTTGGGTGGATTTTTCTGTAACGCCCAGTCACGCGGTAAAAATAAAATAAAGTAATTAATAAATGAATTTCAAGAAAAGGATTCATTTTAAATTGATAAATAAGAAAGCTAAAATATGGGTCTAAAAATTTTATTTAAATAAATAAATAAATCATAGCTACAGTATTTTCCAAATTTCTCCTTGCTTTAAATTGTGTCCCAAGAACTTTATAAAATTTTTGGTGCAAAGGAATTAATTAATATATAATAAATATCATTTCATCGCAAAACTCTAACATTAATTGATAAAATATATTTCAATATGAATTTTGTGTGAATAAAATATATGACTTAAAATAAAAATGATATAAAAACAAATAAAATTCATCTAGAGAAATTTTTTGTAAATTTCTCTCGCCTCAAATCAATTTAGGTTTCCATTAAGAATTTTGCAACTAAAATAGTAATCCATAATATTTCAATAAATAATTTTAATTGATTTTTTTATTAATTAAATTCTCCAAGTCAAAAATACGCCCTAAGATTTTATGTGAATTTTTAGGTAAATAAAAATATCAATTCTGAAATTATTTAAATAATAGATTCAGTCCCTAATTTGGCTGCACCTCCAATTTCTCTCTCCTAGCCCATACGTTTTCATGTTTCTTTCTGTGCCATTGGGACCCACCATCTCCCTTGCTCGCATGTCAGCCTCCTATGCCGCTTGCCTTACATGCAGGCGCCCCTACAATCCCACTGTGGACCCCACCTTGCATGCAACCACACGCCAGCTGCTTGACTGCTTTTAAAATCAATTTTATATTTTGAATTCATGAAAATGATTAAATAAAAATAGTGATAAATAATTCAATATTTGAGTTCAGAAATTTATGTTAAGCTCCTCAAGACAAACTAAAGTGTTAGGAATTTTTATAAATTTTTAGGACCTTTGCAACCAGCATAGAAAATTGAAATGAACTTCAACAACTATTTAATTTGGAGAATTGAAATTTTTAAGAAATACTTCAAATTTTAGTTTGGAAAATTTTTATTAAATTTTCCAAGTCAAGAAAATGTCTTAGAAATTTTCTTTGAATTTTTAGGATTTTTATAACACAACATTTTAGAAATTAATGAAATTACAGAATAAATTAAAAATTCCTTAATTAAATCATTAATCAATTCCTTAATCACTTTCCATCCCGCATGTCCGAGTGCGTGCGCCCGAAACCAGCAGCCGCGAGCCGGCAACCAGCCGCGTGACCGCACGAAACCACTTGCGCGCCGTGGGCCCCGCCTGCATGCTTATCATGTCCGTTCTGCCCGCATGGACCCCACCAACTTGCCTGTTTTCTCGCGCCTGCATGGTCCCGTCGCAAATTTTCCCTACCTCTACTAGAGGGGCCCACTCGCCAGATTCTTCTTCTCCGGTGAAAAATCCCCAAATCAGCCCCCTGAGCTCCGGAAATCCCCGATTTTTCGCCCGGATTTGTAGCTAATTTCCACAGTTTATGGCGCCAACCCCCTCTATAAAACCCGCCGCCCTCGCCCTGGTCGCCCTCCCGCAAGCCGCACAACCCGTCGGGAGATTGAGCGCCCACATCCGATTTTCTCTCTACTGCCTTAGTTTGCGCTACGGTCGCCGTTTCACGATGCCGGACACCCCCTCGTCCACCGCCATCTGCACTGTCGGATCCGCAACAGTCCACTCCTCCTCGTCCTCTGCTCTGTTCATGAGATCCCTCACCGGAACTTCATCGCTGATATCACCACCGCTGGCCATCGCTGCTCCCCGCCTACCGCTCCATCTGGTATAATCTTGTTCTCCTCGTTATTACGGTTCCATTTTTGTATTCAGTTGTCGTTGCCGCTAGCTGCACTACCGCGCAATGGCCGTCACCGGAGAAGAACACCGTCCGCCGGCTCTGTTCTATTCTGCGTGTCGGATCGGTCCTATGCCATCCGATCTAACATGTATGATCCAAATTAAAACCAAAACCAAGCGTCCAAATTCACGGTTGACTTTTGTTGACCGGTATTGCAAAATCTGGACCATCCGATCTTCATTAAATCACAACCGTTGGATCTCACTTAAACTCCCGTCGGCCCATGCGCGCAGTCAAGGGTTCACGGTGAACCTGGTTCACCGTGGACAAAAGACTGTTTTTCAGTTTAAATAAAATCCAGAAAAATAGTTTAAACTTTAAAAATTCATATCTAGCTCAATTTAACTCCAAATTCGACCATTCAAATTTTGTAAAATATATCTTTTTATTCTCTACACATTTATGCAATAAAAACAGTATGTTTATTTTCCACATTTTATTCTTATTAAATAATAATTCAAGAACCCTTTTAGGATAAATGATTATTTCATATAATAAAAACTCAGAACTCTCTGAAATTACCTTAAAATTCATATAATAATTTCAGAGGATATAATAACTTCATTTCACTATTTTACTCCAATAAATACCTCATATATTTGTATTGATGATTTTGGATTGTTTATTGAATGTTGTGTTTATTTTTCGTATCGGAAGACTACGACGTCGTCGAGGATCCAGAGTTTTACCCCGAGGTTCCACCTTCACCATTCGCAGATCAAGGCAAGTCACAACCCCCATTTTGATCATAATTGAGCCCATGTTTTAATAAATTATCGCTTTAACTAATAAGATAATATTGCATTAGTCTAATCTCAAGCCCTAAATTATATTTATTAGATCCTGTCCTTGTGTGTAAACCCAAGCCATGCTTATTGAGCCTAAACTCCTTGTCACTCTACAATATTATATTAGCTAGTCCAATATACCGACACACCTACTATAGGATAAAAGAATGATTCGTAGATAGTTGGATTCTAATATATGATTTCCCTATTATTCTCGTATCTGGTTTCTATTAGAGTTGGCTATGTTATAAATATGGTGGGTTCTACGTGCAAGCTCGGGAATTGGTTGGTCGCACCCGGGGCACTATAAGGACCGGTCTGCGGGATCTATTGCAAAACACTTCCGTACTAACCACAAGTCTAATGGGTAAGTCCTAACTGGAGGTATGGATTCATATCAACTTGAAGCACCATAGTGGAGGGGGCAAGGGGCAACCTACAGGTGACTTGTACCGACGTGGCTCAAGGGAGAGTATGGTGTTGGCCCGAAGTGACTGGGGCACCATATGAAACCTATAAGAGGGTGTCTTCGAATTGATGCGTTCCATACTAAAGGTTTTGGCACGAGTTCCCGTGGTATGGGTCATCTCGTACACTTTGGTGTTCGTGGATGAGTGCGTGCCTTGTGGGTATAGTAGTACACCTCTGATCAGAGTTTAAAACTTTTCGAAAAGCCGAGCCCACGGTCAAGGTCGGGTTGTGTGACTTCTCACAGTTAGTTTACTGTTGCTTGATTGCTTGTTGAGAAACCAAGGGTTGGTTTCGGTGTTTGTGATGAGTGATTGACAGGTTTTTTCCTCTGGTTCGAAGGGGTACCTCCGAAGGGGGTTCGGAGGTTGGAACTCCGAAGGTGTTCGGAGGTGGTTTCACCGAAGGGTTCGGTGGTTTGGTTGCTGCAGCTGTTGCAGCGGAGTGTACCTGTCGGAGGGGTCCGACAGTACACGATGACTGGGTTCGTACCGAAGGTCTCGGTACTTTGGGCGGTACACCGGAGTGTGTGCCGAAGGTTGCTAACCCGGAGAGGTCTCCGGAGTACTGGATACAATTGTTTGCTTGTCTGTGGTGCGCAGGGGACCGTGGAGGCGACGGACGGTTCGTAGCAGGTGAACCTGGGTCAAGCGGGAGGCTTGATGCCAGTGGAGCGGGGAGCTCCGTCACGAAGGCTGCGAAGGGGTCCAGGTCGGTCCTCGGGTCGAGGTGCACCAGGTGAAGGCAGTAAGTGCGGAGCGTGGCTCCGGGTGAAGGTACTCCGAGACAAAGTCCTCGGAGGCGAGGCACTTCGAAGGGTACTCCGGATGGAGTGACTTCGGAGTATGGTGGAACAAGTCCTCTGCGGAGGCAAGGCGTTCGAAGTGTGCTCCGGAGGGAGACATTCGAAGGTACCCGACGAAGGTCTCAGAAGTCGAGGTGCATCGAAGGCATGGTCCGGGTGAGGCTCGTCGAGGAGTGTGCTAGGGGAGAGACACTGCGACGAAGTACTCATGGAATGCTTCGTGCGGAGGCCTTGGACGAAGGAGGGACTTCGAAGGGTGGTACTCCGAAGGTGGGGCTTCGGAGCGAGGCTAGCTCCGGAGCGAGGTTGACTTGTGGTGCTTCGGCCATGCATGGCTTCGGTACACGGACTAACGGAGTTCGAGCTGGGAGTAGCTGCGAAGCCGTGGTGGTCCACTCTGAGGGTGTTGGTGCGAAGGCCCAAGGGCTTTGACGGCTTCGGCTCAAAGCCGTCACTGTATCGGAGACTAACTTCGGTGAAGCGAAGGCTATCAGGCTCAAGGCTTCTCACCGAAGCTACCGCACCCCTCGCGTGCGAAGGGGGGCTCCGGAAAGGTCAAAGACTGCAAAGGCTGACATTGTCTGCTCTGCAAAAAGCTAACGCTGTCCCCTCTGCAAAGCTGACAGAGAAGCCTCCAGAATAAAGTTGACTTCCTTTTGTACCCCTCTGTTCTGTAGAGACAAAACTGGTGTAAACCCTAGGGGTAAAGTAGTCATTTCACTTAGGGTGAATAGTGGCTATAAATATGGGGGCTGGGTAGGTAACATTTAACACTTTGAGCATTTACTGTTGAGCTCCTGTACTAGCCCCACATACGTTGTATTCATCCAGTGAGTTCTTTTACTGTGTTCCTTGTTCAAGCGGCGAAGCCCTGCTTCTGTGTTGTCTTTTTGCTTGAGCTTGTTTGCATACCTCGCTAGTTGTAGTGCACCGAAGCCTGTCTAGGCGAAGGGTGTTTTGTGCGAAGTGTGCTTTTCAGTGTGCGTTCGCTCTGTGTAACAGAAGGCTAGACCTTGCTGCTTACTAGCGAAGCCCTGATCGAAGCACGTTTAGCTTCGCGTGTCGAAGCCCCTAGCGAAGTCTGTTAGTGTGCGTTTAGACCTTCAGTGTACGAAGCCCAGCACCAGTTGCTGTCGCTAAGTATTAGGTCGAAGTCCTCAGAGGGCAGTCCACTCTTGCGAAGGGTGAAGTGCGAAGCCTGCTCGAAGCACCCTGTGTGCGGAGCCTGCACTGACTTAGCAGAGTTGTTTTCGGGGTTGTGAGTGGAGCGAAGTCTGCTTGACTTCGGACTTTTACTCCTTGCGAAGCCTGTGTTCGGAGCTGTCAAATACCTCCGAACCAGACCTTCGAAGGTTGGTGTTCGAAGCCTGTTCCGTAGTAGACAGAATTAAAAACCGAAGGCTGTTTTTAGCCTGAATTTTTAAAAGCTCTCATTCACCCTCCCTCTGGTCGCCGTTTCCGGTCCAACACTTGTGTTACTCATGGCATGTAAGGACTATTGAGCGAGGGTGGGCTGACTGTACCCCTTGATTTAGAAGATGTTGCATACACATGTTTAAATTTCTGTACTAATAACTTGTTCACATTAACTGCTTTACAAATAAGCTTTTCCGCGAAGTTAGTCACTACCTTCCTTGTTATTACCTTGCATTATAATTGCATTCGGTGGCTTGCTGAGTACAATTGTACTCACCCCCGTTGACTTACACCACCAGAGGCAGTCTACTACGAGGAGGGTGATGGTCTGGAGTAGCGACCCAGTCAAGGCATGAGACTGGAAGGAGGCGTTCATCTAGAGAATTTGTTTTATTAGTTTCTTTTTGTTTTAACTCTTCTATAATAATATGGTCTACGAACCATGATTGATTGGCGTATTGTACGCGATCGTGTGATGAACGTCTTGATTTATTGATTTTCTATGGAATTTCAATAAAGTCCCGGTTTTATTAAATCGGGGCGTGACATTTTCATACCATGAGCAGTGAATATTTTGTGAGTAACTAGTTTTGGATGAGAAGTTACAGGAGTCAGAGTGGTTCAGTTTCTCTCTTCTATGAGTGCTTTGCTGTTTTAAAGAATCTGTAAGAATGAATCTTTGCAAGTCTTCTATGTGAATCTTTTGATTTTGTTTTATGGTTGTGAGTCTGAACAAGAATCATTGCAAACTTTTAGATATGCTAGAGCAAGCTTCTGTTTAAGCATCAACACCATCGAACTCTTTTGTTTGATCAGTTTTTACTTAGTGCTTGGATTCATAATCAAGTTTTCTGTCTGGTTCAGAAAATTGAAACTTCATGTTCTGATTGAGAGACACGATTATTACTTTTTGTTCAGAACAATCATACATCAGTGGTTGTCTGATTTTGTGGAAATTTTTTTGTGGTTGTTGCTGGCTCAAAGTGTTTGTAGCCGACCAGAAAGGGACCTAACTGTTCCTTTGTCTGCCCAGCAATAGAAATGGTCTGTGACCTCTTTTTGGATGATGTCATTGGTAATGTGTAAAGAAAAAAACAGTGGTGTCTGTGTGAAGTTATTTACTGCTTGAAATGTGGATTAAAATCAAGTTTGTCTTCATTTCTGGAATTTGAATCATGATTTACAACTTCTGAAAATTAATACCTAGACAAGATCTTCTTGTTGCATTACACAACTGAATTGCATTCCTCAAGTGGCTACTGGTTAGTGTTTTTGAACTGAATATAAATTAACTATTCATCTTCCTGTTTTCAGTCTTTTGTGAAATTTTCAGATCCTTTTCATAATGTTCTAGTATATGCATTACTCTTATTAATTTTACTACTCAGTCTGATTTAATTTCAGATCACTGCTGTTTTAACATATTTGATAACAAATAGTGAGTACTAGAAACAGCAAGCATGTTCTAGTGTTGTTCTACTTAATACTATTCATTGTCAAAATTTCAGAAGTGTGTCAAGGTTGCTTGTCTTTAGAACAACTATTTGAATTATCTTTGTTCCTCATCAAGGTCTTGTGGCTTCTCTTATTTGATTCAGAAATCGTATCCTTGATATGCTACAGTTCTGCCTGAATCAGAACTAGTTCACTTTGTTTGTCTTGAGAAGGAACTTGAGTTTGTCTACTGGAAGCTTAATTCAAGTTTGCTGTGAGTAGTGTTGAGTTTGTAGTATATTTCTCAGGTTATTTCAGGTGTTACTAAATAGAATTGGTGAAAGTCCTTGTGTAGTGCTGAATATTCCTGCAGACCTTGCTTTGGTATTTTGGTTCAGTACTAAAGATAGTGTTGTGTTCCTGAATTGCTACAGTTCCTCAAGTGATGAAAATTATCTGAAATGTTGTAATCTATCATTCCAGTTTTTGCTCCTGTTAAATTTAGAATTTCAGAATTATTTTCAAGCTGTGAACAGTGAACTTAAACACTGCTTTCTTTGTTAGTTCAAAGTTGTTCAGTTCAGTAATGCAAATGTTTGAGGGATTGAATTTATTTGAATGGGCTACAAAAGAAGTTTACTGATTTTGCTTCATTGAAGTCTAGTAAGAGTCAAAAATCTTTCTACTGAACTTATATTTTCTAAAGAGTGTTTTGAATGTTCAGATTCTATTTTGTGAGTGTGAGGTCCATTTGTATCCATATTTTCATTTAGATATTGAGATCAGTCTTGCTTCTTCAGTCCAGATTTTAGTTGTACTATTCAAACTAATTTTCAGAACTGTTTTGCCGAAGTTCTGAGTTCAATTTGTTACTGTTAGGTTCTGAATGTGGTAAACTAAATATAGTATAAAGTCTATCTGAAAACACTGTTACATTTTAGACTTCTGTATTCAGTTTCAGAATATATCTTGAACACATCTTTTAGTAGACTGCAATTCTGCTTTGTGGGTGAGTTTGGTCACTTCTGTATTCATAATCTGAATTGGATTTCAAATAGCAAGCATCACATATAGTACATGATCTTGGTCAATTAGAGCTAAATTTGATCAATCATTTTATCAAGTTTTTGCTCAAAGTGACAAGTGCGGGTGGTAAATGAGTTTTTTTAATTTGAATTTCTGGTCTTTGTCAGAGTTTCAGACACCGATTTACATCTGTCGACTATCCAGTTGTCAATCTATTCACTGTTTTTCGGAATACCAATTGTCGACAAAGTACTTTGGTACTTCAAACTCCGAACAAGACTGTACTTTGAATTTGAAATGAGTTTGTTGCTCTGATTTGTACTGATTGGTTCAAATTTGAATCTGAAATTTATGGAGATGCGTTGGGTGATCTGAATAGGCCATCTAATTCACGAGAATTTGTTGAGGCGTCTATTCACCCCTCTCTAGTCGCCATACCGATTCCACAGCAATATTCTCAACAATGTTCACGAGACAAACTTTCTTGTTGTGCCTGGCAATATAGCGATCCCAGGTATTAGCTGGTGTGATGACAAGAAGAGAAGAAGGTTGAAAATGGAAGGAAAAGGGATCAGCCGATGAGTCAATGTTTAAAAAAGTCTGAAAATGGACGTCGAGCAGGGAAGGACTCATCTGCCCATGGCCAAAAATGAAATCATTCGTAGCATCCGACCAGAAATAGCAAGATGTGGCCAGCATTGACTCGTTTATGTACGTCTCGGTGAGGGAGAGGCCAATGTCAATGTCACCCCAGAGGGGACGATAGACGGCCAACACACTAAGGTACCAGTCATGCCATCCTGGGATGGGAGAAGGAGAATAGTCAAAACCACTACCCTAATCGGTGGAGCTCATGAGAGAACAATTAAAGGGGATCCTACAAGTCTCAGCGTTTATAAATTCAACAGGATCTATGTTGGACCGGAAACAGCGACCAGAGGGGCGTGAATGGGAGCTTTTAAAATTTCAGACTAAAAATAGCCTTCTGTTTTAATTCTGTCTTCTGCGGAACAGGCTTCGAACACACCCTTCGAAGTTCTGGTTCGGAGGTATTTCACAGCTTCGAATACAGGCTTCACAAGGAGTAAATGTTCGAAGCCAAGAAGACTTCGCTCTACTCACAAACCCAAAAATTCAGCTTCTGCTAAGTCAACGTAGCCTTCGCACATAGGGTGCCTTCGTGCAGGCTTCGCACTTGCAGGCTTCGCACTTGCAAGCTTCTCACTTGCAAGAGCGGACTTCCCCCTGAGGACTTCGATCAGCTTTGCTAAGTCAGTGCAGGCTCCGCACACTGGGTGCTCCGAGCAGGCTTCGCACTTCACCCTTCGCAAGAGCGGACCTCCCACTGAGGACTTCGATCAACTCTGCTAAGGCAGTGCAGGCTCCGCACACAAGGTGCCTTTGAGCAGGCTTCGTACTACACCCTTCGCAAGAGCAAACTTCCCTCTGCAGGCTTCGACCAAATACTTAGAAACAGCAACTGGTGCTGGGCTTCGTACTTCGAAGGTCTAAACGCACACTAAACAGAGTTCGCTGAGGACTTCAACAAGGAAAGAAAAACGGGCTTTGATCTAAGTCAAACAGTGCTTCGCTAGTAATCAGAGAGGTCTAGCCTCCAGCTTACACAGAGCGAACAAACACTGAAACACACACTTCACTCGAATACACTTCGCTCGAACAGACTTCTCACACACCTCTCCAGAAAAGCTCACAAGAAAATGGAGTACAGAGAAACCGAAGCATGCAGAGAAGTATGCATACAAGCTCAAGCAGTAAATGAACACAGAGTCAAAGCTTCAATGCTTGAACATGGAACACAAAATGAACTCACAGGATGAATACAGAGAGTGTGGTGGCTAGCACAGGAGTTCTATAATGAATGCTCAAAGTGTTGATGTGACCTAGCCAGCCTCCACTATTTATAGGCATTATTCATCCCTGTGAATAAACTACTCTACCCCTAGGGTTTACACCGGTTTTGTCTCATCAGAATAGGGGGTACAACTGGTAGTCTACTTTATTTGGAGGCTTCTTTTGTCAGCTTCGCAGAGGGGACAGGACCAGCTTTTGCAGAGTAGACGCTGTCAGCCTTTGCAGTTTTGGACCCTTCTGAAGCCCCCCCCCTTCGCACGCGAGGGGTGCGGTAGCTTCGGTGAGAAGCCTTGAGCCTGACGGCCTTCGCTTCACCGAAGTCAGCCTTCGATACAGTGACAGTTTTGAGCCGAAGCCATCAAAGCCTTTGGGCCTTCGCACCAACACCTTTGGAGTGGACCACCACGGCTTCGCAGCTTCTCCCAGCTCGAACTCCGTTAGTTCGTGTACCGAACCCATGCATGGCTGAAGTACCTCAAGTCATCCTCACTCCGGAGCCAGCCATGAAGCCTGCTTCACTTTGGAGAAGCCAGCTTCGCTCCGAAGCCTGCTTCACTCCGGAGAAGCCAGCTTCGCTCCGAAGCCTGCTTCACTCCGGAGCCCCACCTTCGGAGTACCACCCTTCGAAGTCCCTCCTTCATCCAAGGCCTCCGCATGAAGCATTCCATGAGCACTTCATCGTAGTGTCTCTCCCCGAGCACACTCCTCGACGATCCTTAACCGGATCATGCCTTCGATGCACCTCGACTTCTGAGACCTTCGTCGGGTATACCTTCGAGTGTCTCCCTCCGGAGCACACTTCGAACACCTTGCCTCTGCTGAGGACTTGATCCACCATACTCCGAAGTCACTCCATTCGGAGTACCCTTCGAAGTGCCTCACCTATGAGGACTTCGTCTCGGAGTACCTTCACCCGGAGTCACACTCCGCACTTACTGCCTTCTCCTGGCGCACCTCGACCCGAGGTCTGACCTCGACCCCTTCGCAGCCTTCGTGACGGAGCTCCCTGCTCCCCTGGCATCAAGCCTCCCGCTTGACCCAGGTTCACTTGCTACGAACCGTCCGTCACCTCCGAAGTCCCCTGCGCACCACAGACAAGCAGACAAGTGTATCCAGTACCCCAGAGACCTCTCCGAGTAAGCAACCTCCGATACACACTCCGGTGTACCGCCCAAAATATCGAACCCTTCGGTACAGCCAAGTCATTGTGTACTATCGGATCCCTCCGACAGGCACACTCCACTGCAACAGCTGCACCAACCAGAGCCCACCGAACCCTTCGATGAAACAGCCTCCGAACCCCTTCGGAGGGACCCCTTCGAATCAGAGGGTAAAATCTGTCAATCAATCATCACAGACTCCGAAACCAACCCTTGGTTTCTCAATCTCCCCCTTGATGAGTGCATTGACAACCAAATTCAAGTTCAAGAAAATTTGAAAAATTTCAGCACACAAGTGACCATAAAAACACAGAATCAAGCCAAATCATGTCACTTGACAAAAGAATTTTCCTCCCCCTTTCCAAAAGAGTAAAAGCCCCTTCGGCAAAACTTCCCTTTGCAACATAAAAACTCCCCCTGAGTTAATTTTCCCCCTTTGCTGCAGAGAACTCAACAATTTCTCCCCCTTTGGCAATGCAAGCATGAAGGAGCATTTTTTAAAAGATGCAAAGCTTCGAAATAGGAAGAATTGCAAAGACATATAAAGCAAAAATATGTCAATATTAATACCAATTATCATGTGCTCAGCTCAATTTAACATTCTCTAAAAACATGATGACATCATGTGATTTTATCATTTTGAAATAAAAGCATCACTACTCAATCAAGGTAACTAGACAAGTAAAAGCAGGGACTGCGCAAAGCTAGTCAATTTCTACTCTAGACAAACAAGTCCAGTTCAAATAGAGCATTGAAAGCAAACTTGATGATCAATGAATTTTGTTGTTCTTTTCATAATGCTAGGGGTTATTTGTTTGTCCACCTTATACTTTCCAATCAGGCCAAGCCTAGGCATGAAAGCCATCAGAAGCTTAAGGCAGTGATTTTGGCATACACTACACTATCCCAGTTCAGACCAATGTGCAATGGTAAGCAGTCTAGAATAGAGTAGTGCGACAAACAAACCCACCTGGATCTTTTCACTTGTAGCAGGCAAATCATGGAGTTTTGGATTTGAATTAAGTGAACAATTTGTTTAGCATTTGATGAATATCCATGAGTAAGTAGAACAAATTTTCAAGTTGCAATGTTTAACATCCTGAGAAAAAGAGTCTTGCTATCAAGCAGAGAAAAGATAGCTAAAGCAATCCTGCCTAAACATGCTAGATTCAAGACTAAGCAGTGAGCATGATTTGATTTTGAAAAGAAGAATCATGCACATACTGTTTAAGACATATTAAATAGAGCTGAGCTGACATGATTTCATGAATTAAAATCAGGCATATAAGTACAAAAGATGTAAATGCAATTTCACACACAATGAGCATATGCACAACAATCAAAATCTGCTCCCCCTCACAAAATGCCGTAAGGATGACAAACACCAAGTTCTCCACGCAAGTAGGCAAAACGAGAAGCATCGAGGGGTTTTGTGAAAATATCGGCTAGATGGTGTTGGGTATCAACATATTGAAGTTCAATATCACCCTTCTCATTATGATCTCTGAGAAAATGATATCGCACATCAATGTGTTTGGTTCTGGAGTGTTGAACCGGGTTGTTTGCAATACAAATAGCACTAGTGTTATCACAAAAAAGTGGAACACTCTTATAATCTAACCCGAAATCCCGCAAAGTGGAAACCATCCACAAAATCTGAGAGCAACAGCTAGCTGCAGCAACATATTTAGCCTCAGCCGTCGATTGTGCAACACTAGACTGTTTGCGAGAAGACCAGCAAACCAGAGAAGTACCCAGAAAATGACAAGTACCAGAGGTACTTTTCCTATCAATCCTACACCCAGCAAAATCCGCATCGGAATAACCTCGAAGACACAAAGAGGAAGACGCCGAATACCAAATGCCAAATTCAAGGGTATGTTTGAGATACCTAAGAATGCGCTTTAGCGCTTGGCGGTGCGAAGCTCATGGTGAAGCCTGAAAACAAGCGCACAGACACACTGCGAAGTGTATGTCTGGCCTTGTAGCAGTCATGTAGAGGAGGGAGCCGATCATGCTTCGGAACTCCTTCTGATCTACGGCTTCTCCATCTTCGTCAGGATCCAATGCTACAGATGTAGCCATTGGAGTGGCGAGCGGCTTCGCATTAGCCATGTCGAACCTCTTGAGCAGGTCCTTGGTGTACTTCGTCTGGTGGACGAAAGTACCTAGTTTGCTTTGCTTGATTTGCAAACCAAGGAAAAATTTAAGCTCGCCCATCATGGACATCTCAAACTCCCTGCTCATGGCATCTGCAAACTCGGCAACCAAAGCATGAGAAGAGCCACCAAAGATGATATCATCCACATAAATCTGAACTAGGAGGAAATCTTTGCCATGCTTGAGAGTGAACAGGGTTTTATCAACAGATCCCATCAAATACCCCCGCTCAAGCAGAAAAGACTTAAGTATGTCATACCATGCCCGAGGGGCCTGCTTGAGTCCATAAAGAGCCTTATGAAGTTTAAGGACTTTATGTGGGTATTTGGGGTTTTCAAAACCAGGGGGTTGTTTTACATAAACATCTTCTCCTGTGAAACCATTAAGAAAAGCACTTTTGACATCAATTTGATAGAGTTTGAATCCCCGGGATGTAGCAAAGGCAAGAAAAATTCTAATGGCCTCAAGACGAGCAACAGGTGCAAAAGTTTCAGTAAAATCAATCCCTTCTAATTGAGAATAACCCTGAGCTACAAGTCTAGCCTTGTTTCTAACTATAGTCCCATCCTCCCCTTGTTTGTTTTTGAAAATCCATTTTGTTCCAATGAAATGAACATTTGGTGGAGGATCAACTAAAGTCCAGACTTGGTTTCTCTCAAAAGTTTCAAGCTCTTCATGCATGGCATTGATCCAACTAGAATCAGAAAGTGCATGACTAACATCTAAGGGCTCGAAAGAAGCAACAAAAGCTGAATCAATGAAATGAGCATGAGAACGTGTTACCCTTTGATCAAGCTCACCAATGATCTGCTTGGGAGGATGCATCCTTTGAATATGATGTGGAGCCTCGCGGTGGGATGCAGTCTCCCCCTCAACTTGTGCGTTGGAGTGGTCCAAGATGACCGATGTCGAGGTAGTTGCTTCGGGACCTTGTGCCGAAGTGGTCGAAGCGGGGTCGGCTTCGGGGGTTGATGTCGAGGGTAGTAGGGGTTCATCCTCGAAATCTCCGGGATCTTCTTATTCGAAGATAGTCTGTTCCATATCGTGTTCATTTGCTTGTTCAAGAGCAGAACTAACAGAGGGGGTTGATTCATCAAAAGTCGCATCACATGACTCGATGACAGTGTTAGTCTCCAAATTATAAACACGATAAGAATGACCATGTGTAGTGTAACCCAAAAAGATCCCGTCAGAAGAACGCGACTCAAATTTATCCAAATTACCACGTTTTAGGATAAAGCAACGACAGCCAAAAACTCGAAGATGAGTAACCTTGGGCTGACTCCCAAAACGTAGCTCATAAGATGTCAAATTCAAAATTGAGCGTAAGAAGATTCGGTTTGAGATGTAACATGCAGTGTTCATGGCCTCAGCCCAGAATTTTTTAGGAGTCCTATGCTCATCGAGCATCGTCCTAGCCATCTCAACCAAAGTGCGGTTCTTTCTCTCAACAACACTATTTTGTTGAGGAACCCGCGGAGCAGAGAATTGATGTTCTATGCCATGCTCCATGCAAAAGTCAACAAAGAGACTGTTCTTGAACTCAGTGCCATTATCACTTCGAATGAATTTCAATGCACCAGGGAGTTCAGTGAAAAGTCTCAAACCCAAGCTCCGAAAGTGTGAAAACACTTCATCCTTGCTGGCAAGAAAGAAGACCCAAGAGTAGTCAGAGAAATCGTCGACAATGACTAACACATACCACTTGCCGCCTAAAGAACTAACCCGAGAAGGGCCTACATTGTCCATGTGGAGAAGTTCTCCGGGTTGTTTAGTCATCACTATGGTGACTGGCGAGTGCGAAGCGGCAATCATTTTTCCACGTCGACAAGGAGCGCAAACTAAATTCTTCTCAAACTTGAGCTTGGGCAATCCTCGGATCAGACCTAGGGCACTCAGACGAGCGAGCAACTCAAAGCTCATATGCCCTAGTCTCCTATGCCACTTCCAAAGCTCAGAAGTAGAATGTGCAACAAGACAATGAGAAGAACCAGATGACTCAGAAAAATCAGCTCCAAAAACTTTCCCAACTCTAAAGATCTTACAAACCACAACGCCATCAGAATTGAGTACTTGCGAAGTATCGCGATGGAATCGCACTTCGAAGCCCTCATCAAGCAATTGAGATACAGAAAGCAAATTCTATCCCAAATTCTCAACCAAAGCAACATCTTTGAGAGTGAAATTCAAGTTAATTCTTACCACACCTTTACCTTTCACTCTACTCCTTCGATTGTTCCTGAAGGTGATATGTTCCCTTTGCTTGGTTGTGGTGAGGCTGGAGAACCATGCTACATCTCTGGTCATATGGCGCGAACAACCAGAGTCCATGATCCAAGTGCCCTCCAAGCCTCGATCTGCCGCCTACACATGATAAGAAAATCTCGATCGCTCAGTGCTGGGGTGAGTGAAGATATGACGAGGCATCCAGCACTGAGTGATACGAGTAGTAGGCACCATACAAGTAGACTGTCTACGCACAGGATAATCAGAATGATGCAAAGTGCGAGGTCTACCTACATGCTGTGATCTAATAACATGACGAGGTCTCCTACTCTGATGAGGTACAAAGCTACTTGCTCGGGGTCTATCACCATATGGAACATGGTGAACACCTCGAGGAACAAAACCTCTCCGAGAAGCATGAGGAGCCTCGAAAATAGGACGAGAGTAAAACTCAGACTCATGCATACCTAAAGATGGGTAATGCATGTTCTGGAACCTCATCTCCTGAGAGAGTCGCTCATCCTTGATGCGACGAAAACAGAACCCAACCAGATGACCCACCCGCTGACAATAGGAACAATGAAAAAATCTCCTAGGGGCACTCTCATGGGTCATAGGAGCAATTCTCACAGGCTCCTTGGGCTTCTGCTGAGTGGTTTTCTTGGGAGGAACTCTTTTTGTGGGAGGAGTGGTTTTCTTTGGAGTTCGGGTAGGATTTTTGGCTGATGGAGTGTCTAACAGAGCTCTTTATTTCTCTAGGGTAGTGGGTGAGGTAAAAACAGTTTTGTTCTCACTATCTGAAGGAATCCTCTCAAAACCCAAACCTAGAGCTAACCCTGCTCTGTCAGCACACATCTTGGTCTTGGCCAAGAGCAAATCCATCCTACCTTTTCCCTCAGTGTATTTGTTAACCACAGAAAGAAGGTATTCATTTTCAGTCATGAGGTTCTCAGCTCGCTCTCTAACAGTGCCTAGCTGGTCCTTAAGGGTTATGCAAGTGTCACACACAGGTTGCACATCCTTAGAACTACCGGCCCTCTCTAATCTAGCCTCTAAGTCATGAACATGCTTATCACATAAATCAATGCTCTCACGTAATAAAGAACAGTTCATGCATTCAATTACATCATGAGGTCTAGAATCAACCACCAAAAGCTGCTTATGTGCAGTCTCAAGCTCAGATAGAGTTTGAGCATGTACAGAACGCAACTGAGCAAGCTCACCCATGACAACAGTACAAGATTCACATTCAACATCATTAACTCTAGACTTAAGCATGGCATAATCAGTAGAAACAGATTCTAGCCAAAGTCTAAGGTCTTTTCTATCTCTAGCGGCTTGCACAAGTAATCTATCCTGACCAAGAACTACTTCAGTCAGTTCATCTAATTTAATTTCAAGCTGGTCATAGGATAGAGATACCTCAGATGAGTCAAGCTCATCGCCGTTGTGATCGCTGTCGGCCATGAAACAATGGCCGGTGAAATCTCGTCCCTTCTTGTCCTTCTTCTCCTCCTTCCTTGGAGACTCCTCCTCCTCAGAGCTCGACTCCTCAGTTGAGGAAGTGTCAATGTCGTTGAGAGCAGCAACAAATGCTCTGGAAGCGGCTTTGGCTACTCTCTTAGCCACCTTGCCGCGCTTGCCCTTCACAAAGGGTTTTCTCTCCTTTTTGTGGTATTTGGGGCGCTCACTCTCTTCTCTTTTCTTGAGTTTTGGGCAATTGGCCTTGATGTGAGAAGTGTCGCCACACTCAAAACAACCACTAAAACCACTTCTCCTCTGATCCCTTCTCTCATGGTGAAAATGGGTGAACCTTCTGGCAATGAGAGCAAGCTCATCATCATCCAGAGTATCCACCTTCTCCTTAGTGACGGAGACCAGGGAGGACAAAGCAAAACCATCTACAAGAACACAAGTGCCAGATGTGTTTGGTTCTGCAGTGGTGCCACGGCTAGTGCTAGAAACCAATGCCAATGGCTGTGGCAAAGAGTTTCTGTGCACTGCAAGAGATGCCTTGGCAATCTCTGTGGACTTCAGCTTGCTGAAGAGCTCATCACACGTCAATGTGTCATAACCTGCGGACTCCTCAATGCTGGATATCTTCACTTCCCATATGCTACGATCAAGAGCATAGAGAAGCTTGATAGCCCTATCATGATCATTGTAAGCAAGCGTCCCGTTGGACCGCAAGTTACTCACTATCGCATCACAACGAGAAAACATGGCATCTATAGATTCACCAAGTGCCTGCACAAACAGTTGATACTGGTGATTGTATGTTCTTTGGTGCCTGACCTTAATCTGTGTAGAGCCCTCATGAAAAATAGTGAGAGTGGTCCAAATTTCCCTAACTGTCCTAAGGTGTTGCACCCTATCAAACTCACTCCGGCTCAAACCAATGAACAATATATTTCTTGCCTTGGAGTTGGCATTAAACTGATCCTTTTCTGTTTGAGAGGTGCGAGTTTCAGGGATGGAGTATTGTGAGTCCACAATCTCCCAAATTGCATTTCCTTGGCTTAGCAAGTAAGCCTCCATGCGCACCTTCCAGTATGCAAAATCAGTCCCATCAAAGAGAGGAATTTTACTAACTCTATCCATGTTGCCAACAGATCACAAAACCAGTTAAGGTCAACTGGTGATCTTAACCTGCTCTGATACCAATTGTTGGACCGGAAACAATGACCAGAGGGGGGGTGAATGGGAGCTTTTAAAATTTCAGACTAAAAATAGCCTTCTGTTTTAATTTTGTCTTCTGCGGAACAGGCTTCGAACACACCCTTCGAAGTTCTGGTTCGGAGGTATTTCACAACTCCGAATACAGGCTTCGCAAGGAGTAAATGTTCGAAGCCAAGAAGACTTCGCGCCACCCACAAACCCAAAAATTCAGCTTCTGCTAAGTCAACGCAGCCTTCGCACACAGGGTGCCTTCGTGCAGGCTTCGCACTTGCAGGCTTTGCACTTGCAAGAGCGGACTTCCCCCTGAGGACTTTGATCAGCTTTGCTAAGTCAGTGCAGGCTCCGCACACTGGGTGCTCCGAGCAGGCTTCACACTTCACCCTTCGCAAGAGCGGACCTCCCTCTGAGGACTTCGATCAACTCTGCTAAGACAGTGCAGGCTCCGTACACAAGGTGCCTTTGAGCAGGCTTCACACTACACCCTTCGCAAGAGCAGACTTCCCTCTGCGGGCTTCGACCAAATACTCATCAACAGCAACTGATGTTGGGCTTCGTACTTCGAAGGTCTAAACGCACACTAAACAGACTTCACTGAGGACTTTGACAAGGAAAGAAAAACGGGCTTCGATCTAAGTCAAATAGTGCTTCGCTAGTAATCAGAGAGGTCTAGCCTCCAGCTTACACAGAGCGAACAAACACTGGAACACACACTTCGCTCGAACACACTTCGCTCGAACAGACTTCTCACACACCTCTCCAAAAAAGCTCACAAGAAAATGGAGTACAGAGAAACCGAAGCATGTAGAGAAGTATGCATACAAGCTCAAGCAGTAAATGAACATAGAGTCAAAGCTTCAATGCTTGAACAGGGAACACAAAATGAACTCACAGGATGAATACAGAGAGTGTGGTGGCTAGCACAGGAGTTCTATAATGAATGCTCAAAGTGTTGATGTGACCTAGCCAGCCTCCACTATTTATAGGCATTATTCAGCCCTGTGAATAGACTACTTTACCCCTAGGGTTTACACCGGTTTTTCTCATCAGAACAGGGGGGTACAACTGGTAGTCTACTTTATTTAGAGGCTTCTTTGTCAGCTTCGCAGAGGGGACAGCACCAGCTTTTGCAGAGCAGACACTGTCAGCCTTTGCAGTTTTGGACCCTTCTGAAGCCCCCCCTTCGCACGCTGGGGTGTGGTAGCTTCGGTGAGAAGCCTTGAGCCTGACGGCCTTCGCTTCACCGAAGTCAGCCTTTGATACAGTGACGGTTTTGAGCCGAAGCCGTCAAAGCCCTTGGGCCTTCACACCAACACCTTCGGAGTGGACCACCACGGCTTCGCAGCTTCTCCCAGCTCGAACTCTGTCAGTCCGTGTACCGAACCCATGCATGGCCGAAGTACCTCAAGTCATCCTCACTCCGGAGCCAGCCGTGAAGCTTGCTTCACTCTGGAGAAGCCAGCTTCGCTCCGAAGCCTGCTTCACTCCGGAGAAGCCAGCTTCGCTCCGAAGTCCGCTTCACTCCGGAGAAGCCAGCTTCGCTCCAGAGCCTGCTTCACTCCGAAGCCCCACCTTCGGAGTACCACCCTTCGAAGTCCCTCCTTCGTCCAAGGCCTCCGCATGAAGTATTCCATGAGCACTTCGTCGTAGTGTCTCTCCCCGAGCACACTCCTCGATGATCCTCAACCGGACCATGCCTTCGATGCACCTCGACTTCTGAGACCTTCGTCGGGTATACCTTCGAGTGTCTCCCTCCGGAGCACACTTCGAACACCTTGCCTCTGCTGACTTGATCCACCATACTCCGAAGTCACTTCATTTAGAGTACCCTTCGAAGTGCCTCGCCTCTGAGGATTTCGTCTCGGAGTACCTTCACCCGGAGTCACACTCTGCACTTACTGCCTTCTCCTGGCGCACCTCGACCCGAGGTCCGACCTCGACCCCTTCGCAGCCTTCGTGACGGAGCTCCCTACTCCCCTGGCATCAAGCCTCTCGCTTGACCCAAGTTCACTTGCTATGAACCGTCCGTCACCTCTGAAGTCCCCTACGCACCACAGACAAGCAGACAAGTGTATCCAGTACCCCAGAGACCTCTCCGAGTAAGCAACCTCCGATACACACTCCGGTGTACCGCCCAAAATATCGAACCCTTCGGTACAGCCAAGTCATTGTGTACTATCAGATCCCTCCGACAGGCACACTCCGCTGCAACAGCTGCAGCAACCAGAGCCCACCGAACCCTTCGGTGAAACAGCCTCCGAACCCCTTCGGCGGGACCCCTTCGAATTAGAGGGTAAAATCTGTCAATCACTCATCACAGATTTCGAAACCAACCCTTGGTTTCTCAATCTAGGTTGCTTAGCACACCGAGAAAGAAGATGAAAGGATGAGTAACTATAGGGATGAACACCTGATCTTGCAAATTCTATGAAAAAGGGAGAGAAATACCATAAGGGAGGAGTGACCCAAGAAAATTCGAAGAAGGAAGAGGGATAAAATGCTGGGAGCTTACCTCAGGAATTTCACGGATGCTGGCCATTTTGCGGTAGCTGAAGTATGAGACGATGATCGTAGAAAGTTGGGAACTGATGGTAGCAAGCTCAAAAGGGGGATATCAAACAAAATACGTGAAGATAAGGAGGTAAAAGAAAGTGGGTATTTATAGGTCAGGGTGATTCTTAGGCTACCATTCTAGACCAATCTCGGTGGAGAAGAGTAGTTACTCGGGGCCGAAACACAAAGAGACTTCAGAAGACGAAGAGTTTTCGGCTGACAATAATGAAATTGAAGAGATCATGCGGATATACGTTTGAGATGTGGTGGCAGGGATAATAACTGCTGTTAATTTTGAAGCATAAGTAGCCAAATAATGCTCTGAAACTAGGGGTAATGTGTTGATGCCAAGATTTGGTAAAGCCTAGGCCCATTAAAGACATCACACGGTCAACAGAAGTCAAAGAGGTTGGGTCAAAGAAAGTCAAGAAAATCTCGTCCATGCTGATACAAGATGATCAGACGAAAAAGGAGTCAATGAAGATAAGGTGCAAGAAAGAGAAGATAAAGATTATCCGGAATCGATTAAGATATAATGCTTGGACGACAAGTCTCCGGACTATAAAAATGTATCCATAGTTAGATTAGAAAGACAAATCTATGTCAACCAACTACTCGGTGCATCGCCACCATTGGTCTCCAAGGTTTATTCCGGTGGGGTTCGGCACTCGGAGATAGGCTGCATCATTTTGATCTCCGGCGAAGAGGTGAGTCCCGCCACCCCCGACGTCTGTACCGATTAGATCAGTATCCTCACGGCTACATCAATTTGGTTTGATCTCTTGAGGTGAACCTTGAAACAGTACAGTCACCGGTTGTTCTCGGTGTATTAACTAGGTCAAAGGTTGTATCAGTTAAGTTTGATCTCTTAGATTGATGTGATCTAGGTGTGATAGTTTGAGGCTTCATCGGTTAAGTTCGATATCTCTTGTTATTGTATCTCTTTCATGTTGTATACCGTTCATCTAAATAAAGCATGCCCGATTCTTTGATATATTACTAAGATCATCATGACTAGCTACTGTCTCGGTTACATCCGATCTAGTTATTGTGATGATTTTCCTGATATAGATTTGTTATTTGGCGTGTTTTATTTCTTTCCATTTGAGTACAAGTCGATGGGTTATCTTCAATTCCACGATACATCTTATGAGTTATCAGAAAAGCATCTATCGCCCTACGTGGTTTGTTGTTCATCTTATCAGCATTGGCATGCTCGCCCGATCGCTCCATCTTAGGTCATTGGACTTATGGCCGATCGGCATGATATTCCATGAATATCTCATCCTCGTCGTGGTCATAGGCTCGATAGCCGATAGGCCATACTACTAATTGCATATCTTCTATTCCCTTATCAGTTACAGGGGCAAACTGATTGGCATGCCTTGAACCCTTTTTCTGAGAACGTAGGACCTGCACTGGAGTGAAGCAGATCTCCTAGGCCAGGCGTGTGTCAAATTGTGACCAAAAATGCACCAACATGTCCTTAACAACCTGGTATTAAGATCTAGGTGATCCACCTCTGCTGTGCCGCCGAGGTCCTTGTCAACTTCCACCACACCGTCTTGCTCGATCCTGTCTGTATCACCACCGATGGCTGAACCAACAATAGTTGATCTCGCGGTCCTCATCGCTAAGCTGACCGCATCTGTCGAGACATTGTGTAACACCCCAAATTTTCAAAACAATAAAAATATTATTAAATTCAATTTATTGGAATTATTATTTCAGAAAATACCTTTAAATCCCTTTTATACCCTTTTGAACTACAACATAGAGTAGATGACCAAATTAGGAGGTGAAACTTTTTGTATATGATCCTAAGGCCAAAATATAATTTTGAGAATTTTTATAAATTTTTACCAGCCTTGGAAGTAGCCCTAATATTTTAATCTATTTTCTGGAATTATTTTTATTCAGAAAAGAATTGGAACAGTAATGGGCTCCTCTCCCTCCCTTCTCTCTCTCCCGGCCGGCCCAGCCCGTTACCGCGCTCGCCTTAGACTGACACATGGACCCCACCTGTCGGCGCCGAAACCTTTCCCCTCGCGCGCGAACCCGACACCTCGGCCCCACCCGTCAGTCGCCACCCTCGCCCGCTCGCGCTCACTGGTCAGTGGCCCCCGCATGTCAGATTCACCTTCAACCTCCCGCCGTCGCCCCCAAATCGCGCCGGCCGACGACCTCGCCCTCGGATCCGCCTCGCTGGCCCGTCCCGCTTTAATTCGTCGCCATTAATCGGTCCCCCGCGTCGCGTCGACCGTTTCCCCCCGTTAAACAGCGCCTTTACGCCACGGGATCGCCGCTCCGCGTGCATGGCCGAGCCATCGCCGGCGAGTAAAAGCCCTCGGCCGGTTTCCTTGCATGCGAGCCCTCCCCGGCGTCCTATTTAAGCCCCAACCTGAGCCGCGTTCGACCCCCACGCCTAATCGCCTCGAGAACGAACAGAGCACTCGCAATCCACGTTTTAGCGCCCACCCTCTAATTCACCTCCGGCCATCGCTCGCCGTCGCACCAGACCACCTCCGCCCGTGCCTCCGCCACCAACGTGACCGCGAGAACGACCCCGACCTCGGCCACCCCTCCGCCGACGTCGAACCCCGCCGGAACACCATCGCCGACGAGGAACCCGAACCACTCCGCCGTCTACCCTCGTCGCCGGCCTCGCTCCGTCGACCCCTCGCCTCGCCTAAGGTACCATCGTGACCGCCTTGGCCTCCTCTTTCCGTTTTCGCATAGAGCTAGGGCCTAGCCCCCTCGTAGGCGCCATCGCCACCGCACCCGAGCCCCGCCGTCGCCGGAGACGAAGGGGGGTATAGCCCCCTTAGCGCGTGTCGTGCCGGATTCAATCCTGGCCGCACGATCGCAATCGGACGACGCGCGTGAGCCCACGTACGCGATCTAATCCGCACCGTCGGATCTGGTCAAAGCGTTACGTTTTAATCTCGCGCGTCGATTCCCACTTAACCCGACGCGCGATCTCGTGCGTCCACGTGGTACCCCTTCGCGCGTTTTAATCCTGGCCGTCCGTTGTCACTTAACCCTCCCGCCTCGCGCCTGGCCACCGGATCCAGATCCGACGGTCCAGATCGAGTCGGCGCACGCGCACAGTGCGCGGGTTCACCGTGGGCCTGGCTCACCGTGGACCCGAGGGGTTTAAAATTTGAAAATAAATTCCAGAAATGCTTTTAAACTTGTAAAATTCATATCTAATGCATTTGGACTCTAAAAATTGCCATTCCAATTTTAGAAAATTCATAAAATTATTCTCTACATGTTTAGGCAATAAAAACAGTAGGTTTATTTTGACATTTTCATTTATTTAAATAAGTATTCAAATGCCCTTAGGATTAAAATGTAAATTTAAATATTTAAATTCCAGAAAATTTATATAATTGTCCCTTTCTGTTTAAACACTAAAACCACTGAGTTTTCTCTGAATCATTTAAATTAAATTGATTAGAAAACTTAATGTAGTATTATACACACTTAAAAACCCTTTTATGAAAAACAATAATTCATTTAGATTCACTTTAAATTAATGGAGGAATAAATTTCAGAACTTTAATCTCTGAATTTATTTTATTTATAATCAAACCAACTTAAACTTATGTGTTTATGATGTAATGTTATACTGTTTGATTGGATGTTGTGTTCTTTTTATTTTACTTTATATTAAAAAGACTACGACGTCGCCGAGGAGCCGGAGTACTTCCCCGAAGTCCCTCCCTCTCCCTTTGCTGAACAAGGCAAGTCACCAAACAATTCTTTTGAGCATATTGAACCCATGTCTGAATTGACTATCGCTAAAACACATAGGTTATGTATATGCATTAGTCAAATGAACCCTTACGTTATATTTATTTAGGATCCCCCGACCTTGATGTGCAACCCAATCCATGCTATCTCGCCTAACCTCCTTGTCACCATATGATCAATGATATTAGCTAGTGTCCAATGTATTGACACGGCCGCTATAGGATAAAAATGAGTCGTAGCAAAATGGTTCTATTATATGATCCCCGTTGCTTCTTATCCTTGGAAATTCTGTTGGTGATGAGTCATGGTTGTGAGTGTATGCATGGTGGGTTCCGGGTGCAAGCTAGGGCATTGGTCAGTCGCACCCGGGGCACTATAAGGACCGGTCTGAGGGATCCGTTGCAATACACTTACGTACTAACCACAAGTCTAGTGGGTAAGTCCTAACTAAGGTATGGGTTGTTCCAAACCGAGGCCACCACTTGGAGATGGGTCAAGTTGCACCTGCGGGTGACTTGTACCAATGTGGCGCAAAAGGGGGTGCGACGTTAGCCGGGATGCGGCCCGGCGCGCCGGCGAAACCTAGAGCGGGTGGTTATCGCTTGGAACATCTCATATTGAGGTTTTGGCACGAGTTCCCGTGAAATGGGTCATCTCGTTGAGATGAGTGCGTGCCTTGTGGGTACAGTAGTACATCTCTGATCAGAGTCTTAAATCTTTTCGAAAAGCCGAGCCCACGGTCAAGGGCGGGTTGCGTGACATCCCCCAGTTAGTTTACTTTGAATATGAATGTGCATGATGGATTGACATGTAAGGACCGTTGTGCGAGGAGGTAAAACGTACTCCTCGAGTTAGTTGATGTTGATGATGTTCATGTTTACTTTCCGCATGATTAAAATATGATTACACTAAATGCCATAACTGCAATTGCTTTATTCCGCATTGTTAGCCTTTATCCTTCCTTGTTTATTATCCTGCATTATTATTTGCATTTGCGGTGGCTTGTTGAGTACTTTTTGTACTCATACCCGTTGGACCCCACAGAGGATGCTTATCTTGAAGACGGTCTGGAGTAGCGACCCAATCAAGAAGAAAAATCCTGAAGAAGAAGTTCGTCATGCCGTTTTCTAATTATTTTACTCTACTGTTTTATTAAAACAATGATGTAATAAATATGGTCTGCGTACCATGAACAATGTCGTATGTACGGTTGTCGCATGATGAACCTCTTGTATTATTGTTTTTCTTATGAAATTCAATAATGTCTCGATTTGTTAAATCGGGGCGCTACAAGATGGTATCAGAGCCGACTTGACTGTAGGAAGCCAAACAGACCCGCCTAGCCATTAGCCATAGAAAATTATTTCTTGAAAATCTACTTCATAAACTTTGTTCCTCTCCTCACTTTTATTCAACTTGCTGTTTTGTAGATGCCAGTTTACCAAGTCCACAGTTACTGCCGCCACTACGAGGGCTTCGTCCGGGAGCTCCGCATGATGCTCACCTTCCTCGGGTTCCTCTTCGAACCTGAATTCCAAGGAGTGTACCCCGACGAGTTCGCCGGGCCTTGCGACGTCTCCCTCACCGTCCATGGCTCCGGAGAACACCTGCCGCCCTACACCACCGCACTTGGAGGCCCGACTTTCGACGTCGCGTGCCAACGAGTCGCCCTCCAGGCCCTCATGGAGCTGAGGATGATCTACGACGATCGTCTTCAGAACTCATCCTTCCGGCTTGTGCCGAAGCGTACTCCCGGAGCCCACCGTAGCATCTACCTCGGAGTTCACTCCGTGCGTGATCCGGTCATGGCCCGGCAGTCGCGTCTTCTGCAGGCCATGGATGATCTCCACACTGAGGCGGTGCTCGACGCCGACGAGCACCATGAGGCGGTTGCGTTTCTTCGTGAAGAAACGAAGAACCTGATCCAACAGAACGGCGAGCTGCAGCGCAAGATCATACAGCTGCAGAAGGACATAGCGGAGATGGTTCCTCTTCTTCCTAGGAAGAAGAAGCCCATCCGTGAGCCCCTCCCTCGCCCCAAGAGGATCCCGCCACGACCCTCCCCCGCCAGGCCTTCCACCAGCGCCCCTACACCACGCCCCGGCCTCGTCTCCGACTCCATCATCGAGAATTTTCTCGAGCCCACCATCCCTCTGGAGCCGCGCACTCGTGGTTCCGAGAGCACGGAGACCGCCTCCGGTGGCGAGTAGGCGTTAGGAGACGCGAGATTAAATAAAAAGCATTATTTTGTATGTGGCGCTACCCACGACAAGTGTGTTGTGGGTAGAATAAGAACTTGATTGTAATGAACATTTTTTTTACCACTTAAATTATATGCTTGAAATATTCTTGTTAATTGTGTTGTCAACTTTTTGCCTTATAACCTTATGAATTCAGAAGATGGCCGACCACCAGAACACCGGCTCCAACAACGGAGCAGGAGGGAGCCGAGATGCGCCTGAGGGCGTTGTACCCAACTGGGGTGCGACAGGCCCGCGCCAATCCGGGTCGCCTTCCGCCAACCACCCCACCTTGGCGGAAATGATGGCGAATCAGAATCATCTGATCACCGCCCTCCTCACCCAAATGCAGCACCAACAGGCTCAGTTGGACCGTCTGCAGAACGGGGAGCCCGCCCCTCGCGCACCAGCACCCGCGGCCGCTCCGCAACTCTCCGAGTTCTTGCGCGTGCGCCCGCCCATCTTCTCGAGCACAACCAACCCAATGGAGGCCGGAGATTGGCTTCGCACCATCGAGAAGAAGCTCGACCTCCTCCCCTGCACAGACCGTGAGCGAGTGGCCTTCGCCACTCATCAGCTCCAGGGTCCCGCCGCTGAGTGGTGGGACAACTATCGCGCGTCCCAGCCAGAGGGCCACATGGTGACTTGGGCGGAGTTCACCATCGCCTTTCGTGCCGCTCACGTCCCCGCCGGTGTCATCGCGGTCAAGCAGCAGGAATTCCGCGACCTGCAACAAGGCAACCGGACTGTCATGGAGTACCTCCATGAGTTCAACCGCCTCGCACGCTACGCGCCGGAGGAAGTGCGCACCGACGCCCTCCGCCAAGCCAAGTTCCTCAGGGGACTTAAAGATGAGCTATCCATCCAGCTCGTCGCCGCCGACTTCGCCGACTTCCAGCGGCTTGTCAATAAAGCGCTCATCCAAGAGACTGAGCAGAACAAGCTGGACCTCAAGAAGAGGAAGATGATCACCTTCAAGCACCAGCAGGCGAACACTCAGAGGCCCCGCTTCGTCCCTCCGCCACCAGCGCCCGCCTACCATCCTCGGCCCGCCTACAGGCCACCTCATGCAGCCGGTGGATCCAACGCCGGGCATCCTCGCCCCGCTCCACCAGCTCCGGCCGCTCAGCCGGCACCAGCCGCCAAGGCCCCGATCTTGAGGGATCGTCAAGGAAGGCCGGTCGTCTGCTTCAACTGTCGCAAGGAAGGGCACTACTCGCACCAGTGTCCTCACCCCAAGCAGAACCAAGGCGCAGCACCCCACCAGGCCGTTCGCGCCCGCGTCAACCACATCAGCGCGGAGGAAGCTCAGGAGGCTCCTGAAGTCGTACTCGGTACGTTTACTATGAATTCCGTACCGGCCGTCATATTATTTGACTCTGGAGCAACCCACTCCTTTGTCTCGGAAGATTTTGCAAAAACAAACCATCTGGACGTGCTCCCTCTACCAATTCCCATGGTGATTGCCACCCCCGGCAATAGGACCTCAGCTCGCTTCTACAGCCCTAAGGTTCAACTTGACATCCAAGGAGTGCTGTTTCGGGCCGAGCCTGTCCTCATCCAATGCACCGGACTCGACCTTATATTAGGTATGGATTGGTTGATGAAGCACAAGGGAGTGATCGACTGTGCCAACAAATCCGTCACGGTGACCAGTCCTGAAGGCGTAACCGTCACTTTCCGGATGGTCAGTCGCAAACCACTCGGAGCGTCCCTTCGCTCAATAGCTCTTGAAGAGGTGCCAATAGTCAAGGAGTTTGCAGATGTTTTCCCCGAAGATCTGCCCGGAATGCCTCCCAAGCGGGACATCGAATTCAGAATCGAGCTTGTCCCGGGGACCACTCCAATCTCCAAGCGCCCATACCGAATGGTCGCCAATGAACTAGCCGAAGTCAAGAGCAACATCGAAGACCTAGAGCAGAAAGGTTACATCCGACCGAGTACCTCACCTTGGGGTGCAACGGTCATATTTGCCATGAAGAAGGACAAGACTAAGAGGATGTGCGTGGACTATAGAGCCCTAAACGACGTAACCATCAAGAACAAATACCCATTGCCTCGGATCGACGACCTGTTCGATCAGCTGAAAGGATCCTCGGTGTTTTCCAAGATTGACCTCAGGTCAGGTTACCACCAGTTGAGGATCAGGGAGGAAGACATACCCAAGACTGCCTTCACCTCCCGCTATGGACTCTACGAGTACACTGTGATGTCGTTCGGACTCACGAATGCCCCGGCCTTCTTCATGAACATGATGAACAATGTATTCATGGAGTTCTTGGACAAGTTCATCGTGGTATTCATCGACGATATCCTCGTTTACTCCAAGACCAAGGAAGAACACGAGACTCACCTCCGTCTGACCCTCGGAAAGCTAAGGGAGCAGCAACTATACGCCAAATACAGCAAGTGCGAATTTTGGTCGTCTGAGGTGAAGTTCCTCGGTCATGTTATATCTGCCGGAGGAATAGCAGTGGACCCAACCACCGTAGAAGCGGTAACCAACTGGCTGCAGCCCACGACCGTGACCGAGATCCGGAGTTTCCTCGGATTGGCCGGATACTACCGCCGGTTCATCGAGAACTTTTCCAAGATCGCCAAGCCTATGACCAGACTTCTGCAGAAGGAAGTAAAGTTTGATTGGACCCCCGACTGCGAAGAAAGCTTCCAGACCCTCAAGAAGAAGCTAGTATCAGCTCCCATTCTGACTCTGCCAGACATCCGGAAAGACTTCCACGTCTACTGTGATGCCTCTCGCCAAGGGTTGAGATGCGTCTTAATGCAAGAAGGGAAGGTGATATCCTACGCCTCCCGGCAACTGAGACCGCACGAGCTGAACTACCCAACCCACGACCTGGAACTAGCAGCCGTGGTTCATGCCTTGAAGATATGGAGACATTACCTTGTGGGAAACCGGTGTGAGGTCTTCACCGACCACAAGAGCCTCAAGTACATATTCACCCAACCAGATCTGAATCTCAGGCAAAGGAGATGGTTGGAACTGATCAAGGATTACGACTTGGGCATCCATTATCATCCGGGCAAAGCGAACGTGGTGGCAGACGCCCTTAGTCGAAAAGGGTACTGCAATGCCATCATGATTCAAGACCAGGCTCCTCTACTTTATAAGGAGATGGAAAGGCTAAACCTAGGGATCACCACTCGAGAGTACCTCGCTGCCTTGGAGTCTCGGCCCGTCTTAATAGACCAGATCCGAGAGAAGCAGAAGGAAGACCCAGACATCCTGGAGATCCAGCAAAACATGAGGAAGGGTAAAGCCCCCGGATTCTCCGAGGACGAACATGGTACCATCTGGTTTGGAAACCGAGTATGCGTACCCAACCTACCTGAGTTGAAGACTCTCATCCTTCAAGAAGCCCACGATACTCTATACTCCATCCATCCCGGGAGTACAAAGATGTACCAAGACCTGAAGGAAAAATATTGGTGGGTCAGCATGAAGAGAGAAATAGCTGAGTATGTGGCCAAGTGCGACACATGCCGGCGAGTCAAGGCAGAGCATCAGAGACCTGCCGGACTGCTTCAACCCCTCAAAGTCCCTGAATGGAAGTGGGAAGAGATAGGAATGGACTTCATCACGGGACTGCCCAGGACCCAAGCTGGTCATGATTCTATCTGGGTGATCGTCGATCGACTCACAAAGGTAGCTCACTTCGTTCCGGTCAAGACAACTTACACCGTCGCCAAGTTGGCTGAGTTGTATATGACCCGGATCGTGTGCCTCCACGGAGTTCCTAAGAAGATTGTATCTGACCGCGGGAGTCAGTTTACCTCCAAGTTTTGGAAGAACCTTCAAGAGGAACTAGGCACCCGGCTGAACTTTAGCACCGCCTATCATCCACAGACCGACGGTCAAACCGAAAGGGTCAACCAGATATTGGAGGATATGCTTAGAGCTTGTGCTCTAGACTTTGGCGGAATGTGGGACAAGAACTTACCTTATGCGGAGTTCTCCTACAACAACAGCTATCAAGCCAGCCTGCAAATGTCCCCGTTCGAAGCACTCTATGGGCGTAAGTGCAGAACGCCGTTGCTCTGGGATCAAACCGGAGAATCACAACTGTTTGGGACAGATTTATTGAGAGAAGCCGAAGAGAAAGTTAAGATCATAAGAGACCGACTGAAGGCAGCCCAATCCAGGCAAAAGAGCTACGCCGATAACCGTCGAAGAGATCTAGCCTTTGAGGAGGGCGATTATGTCTACCTCCGAGTCACTCCCCTCTGTGGCACTCAAAGGTTCAACATGAAAGGCAAACTAGCACCCCGCTACGTCGGACCTTTCCAGATCCTCCGTCGACAAGGAGAAGTGGCATATCAACTTGAACTGCCTCCATCCTTGGCAGGCGTTCATGATGTGTTCCATGTCTCTCAGCTGAAGAAGTGCCTCCGTGTACCCACCGAGCAAGCCGACCTTCAGCAGCTCAACGTCCAAGAAGACTTGACCTACATAGAGAGACCCGTCAAGATCTTGGAAACCAAGGAGAGAGTAACCAGAAGTCGCGTCGTCCGCTTCTGCAAAGTCCAATGGAACAACCATCCCGCCGAAGAAGCCACTTGGGAAAAAGAAGACGAGCTGAAAGCCCAATACCCCGAGCTATTCGAGTAGCGTTCCAATCTCGAGGACGAGATTCTTGTAAGGGGGATAGGTTTGTAACACCCCAAATTTTCAAAACAATAAAAATATTATTAAATTCAATTTATTGGAATTATTATTTCAGAAAATACCTTTAAATCCCTTTTATACCCTTTTGAACTACAACATAGAGTAGATGACCAAATTAGGAGGTGAAACTTTTTGTATATGATCCTAAGGCCAAAATATAATTTTGAGAATTTTTATAAATTTTTACCAGCCTTGGAAGTAGCCCTAATATTTTAATCTATTTTCTGGAATTATTTTTATTCAGAAAAGAATTGGAACAGTAATGGGCTCCTCTCCCTCCCTTCTCTCTCTCCCGGCCGGCCCAGCCCGTTACCGCGCTCGCCTTAGACTGACACATGGACCCCACCTGTCGGCGCCGAAACCTTTCCCCTCGCGCGCGAACCCGACACCTCGGCCCCACCCGTCAGTCGCCACCCTCGCCCGCTCGCGCTCACTGGTCAGTGGCCCCCGCATGTCAGATTCACCTTCAACCTCCCGCCGTCGCCCCCAAATCGCGCCGGCCGACGACCTCGCCCTCGGATCCGCCTCGCTGGCCCGTCCCGCTTTAATTCGTCGCCATTAATCGGTCCCCCGCGTCGCGTCGACCGTTTCCCCCCGTTAAACAGCGCCTTTACGCCACGGGATCGCCGCTCCGCGTGCATGGCCGAGCCATCGCCGGCGAGTAAAAGCCCTCGGCCGGTTTCCTTGCATGCGAGCCCTCCCCGGCGTCCTATTTAAGCCCCAACCTGAGCCGCGTTCGACCCCCACGCCTAATCGCCTCGAGAACGAACAGAGCACTCGCAATCCACGTTTTAGCGCCCACCCTCTAATTCACCTCCGGCCATCGCTCGCCGTCGCACCAGACCACCTCCGCCCGTGCCTCCGCCACCAACGTGACCGCGAGAACGACCCCGACCTCGGCCACCCCTCCGCCGACGTCGAACCCCGCCGGAACACCATCGCCGACGAGGAACCCGAACCACTCCGTCGTCTACCCTCGTCGCCGGCCTCGCTCCGTCGACCCCTCGCCTCGCCTAAGGTACCATCGTGACCGCCTTGGCCTCCTCTTTCCGTTTTCGCATAGAGCTAGGGCCTAGCCCCCTCGTAGGCGCCATCGCCACCGCACCCGAGCCCCGCCGTCGCCGGAGACGAAGGGGGGTATAGCCCCCTTAGCGCGTGTCGTGCCGGATTCAATCCTGGCCGCACGATCGCAATCGGACGACGCGCGTGAGCCCACGTACGCGATCTAATCCGCACCGTCGGATCTGGTCAAAGCGTTACGTTTTAATCTCGCGCGTCGATTCCCACTTAACCCGACGCGCGATCTCGTGCGTCCACGTGGTACCCCTTCGCGCGTTTTAATCCTGGCCGTCCGTTGTCACTTAACCCTCCCGCCTCGCGCCTGGCCACCGGATCCAGATCCGACGGTCCAGATCGAGCCGGCGCACGCGCACAGTGCGCGGGTTCACCGTGGGCCTGGCTCACCGTGGACCCGAGGGGTTTAAAATTTGAAAATAAATTCCAGAAATGCTTTTAAACTTGTAAAATTCATATCTAATGCATTTGGACTCTAAAAATTGCCATTCCAATTTTAGAAAATTCATAAAATTATTCTCTACATGTTTAGGCAATAAAAACAGTAGGTTTATTTTGACATTTTCATTTATTTAAATAAGTATTCAAATGCCCTTAGGATTAAAATGTAAATTTAAATATTTAAATTCCAGAAAATTTATATAATTGTCCCTTTCTGTTTAAACACTAAAACCACTGAGTTTTCTCTGAATCATTTAAATTAAATTGATTAGAAAACTTAATGTAGTATTATACACACTTAAAAACCCTTTTATGAAAAACAATAATTCATTTAGATTCACTTTAAATTAATGGAGGAATAAATTTCAGAACTTTAATCTCTGAATTTATTTTATTTATAATCAAACCAACTTAAACTTATGTGTTTATGATGTAATGTTATACTGTTTGATTGGATGTTGTGTTCTTTTTATTTTACTTTATATTAAAAAGACTACGACGTCGCCGAGGAGCCGGAGTACTTCCCCGAAGTCCCTCCCTCTCCCTTTGCTGAACAAGGCAAGTCACCAAACAATTCTTTTGAGCATATTGAACCCATGTCTGAATTGACTATCGCTAAAACACATAGGTTATGTATATGCATTAGTCAAATGAACCCTTACGTTATATTTATTTAGGATCCCCCGACCTTGATGTGCAACCCAAGCCATGCTATCTCGCCTAACCTCCTTGTCACCATATGATCAATGATATTAGCTAGTGTCCAATGTATTGACACGGCCGCTATAGGATAAAAATGAGTCGTAGCAAAATGGTTCTATTATATGATCCCCGTTGCTTCTTATCCTTGGAAATTCTGTTGGTGATGAGTCATGGTTGTGAGTGTATGCATGGTGGGTTCCGGGTGCAAGCTAGGGCATTGGTCAGTCGCACCCGGGGCACTATAAGGACCGGTCTGAGGGATCCGTTGCAATACACTTACGTACTAACCGCAAGTCTAGTGGGTAAGTCCTAACTAAGGTATGGGTTGTTCCAAACCGAGGCCACCACTTGGAGATGGGTCAAGTTGCACCTGCGGGTGACTTGTACCAATGTGGCGCAAAAGGGGGTGCGACGTTAGCCGGGATGCGGCCCGGCGCGCCGGCGAAACCTAGAGCGGGTGGTTATCGCTTGGAACATCTCATATTGAGGTTTTGGCACGAGTTCCCGTGAAATGGGTCATCTCGTTGAGATGAGTGCGTGCCTTGTGGGTACAGTAGTACATCTCTGATCAGAGTCTTAAATCTTTTCGAAAAGCCGAGCCCACGGTCAAGGGCGGGTTGCGTGACATCCCCCAGTTAGTTTACTTTGAATATGAATGTGCATGATGGATTGACATGTAAGGACCGTTGTGCGAGGAGGTAAAACGTACTCCTCGAGTTAGTTGATGTTGATGATGTTCATGTTTACTTTCCGCATGATTAAAATATGATTACACTAAATGCCATAACTGCAATTGCTTTATTCCGCATTGTTAGCCTTTATCCTTCCTTGTTTATTATCCTGCATTATTATTTGCATTTGCGGTGGCTTGTTGAGTACTTTTTGTACTCATACCCGTTGGACCCCACAGAGGATGCTTATCTTGAAGACGGTCTGGAGTAGCGACCCAGTCAAGAAGAAAAATCCTGAAGAAGAAGTTCGTCATGCCGTTTTCTAATTATTTTACTCTACTGTTTTATTAAAACAATGATGTAATAAATATGGTCTGCGTACCATGAACAATGTCGTATGTACGGTTGTCGCATGATGAACCTCTTGTATTATTGTTTTTCTTATGAAATTCAATAATGTCTCGATTTGTTAAATCGGGGCGCTACACATTGTAATCTAAAATCGAGACACTTGAGCACCGCAACACTGATTCCTCCTCGTCTAGACTCAAGGGGCTACATAGCGGTGAGTATCACACCGATCGGCCACCATGTTTCCAGAAAATGGACTTCCTCAAGTTCGATGGGAAGACTAATCCCTTAGCATTCATCAATCAGTGCAAGTCATTCTTTCGCCAACAACGCATTGCAGAAGAGGAGAAAGTGTGGATGGCGTCCTACAACCTAGAGGCTGGTGCCCAACTATGGTTCATGCAGATTCAGAGCAATGAGGGCATGCTGCCATGGAAGCGCTTCGTCGAGCTGCTCAATACACGCTTCGGACCACCACTGCGCTCCAATCTGCTCAGTGAACTTGTGGCGTGCCGACGCACGGACTCGATCATCGAGTACCAAGACCGGTTCGAGGCCCTGCTTCCTTGTGCTGGCGCGCTCATGGAGATCTACAAGGTGTAGCTCTTCACCGCCGGTCTGCTTCCTCCACCCAGCCTCGATGTGGAAATCCATAATTTGCAATCCCTCTATTGACACGAAAACGTGCCCCCTCACTTGGGCCGGTTCGACGATCCAAAAGTGTATGGATACTTAGGAATAAACCTAAGCGTAACACAACACTGACATCGCGTTCTGACTACCCTTAACAGTAGCAAGAGGGTGGAGTCACCAGGTAATCAGATCACACGAAAATAATTCAATCAGCTGAAATATATAGATAAAATAAATCAATCGGCCGAATGGAGCCCGATTGATTCGGAGTATACCGTGCAAAGAGTCACCGAAGGGGGCCTTCGGTGTCTGGTGTGAAGTATGCGCCGAAGGTGTCCTTCGGCGTTCGTATTGATCTGACCAAAGATTGACTCTGAACAGATCGCGACGTGAAATCACCTCCGAATGATAGGGTTCGGCACGAAGCCTCTGACGCAACGAAATCCAACGCAGAGCGCTGGCGCAACTATTGGCGTAAAAGATTACGCTAACAGGTTTAAAGAACTAAAGTGTTTAACAAACGAAGTGTTTGTTTAAGAAAAGTATTCCAAGTCTTTGAGAATGATAATAGCTTGAGATAGTTCGAAGTGTGTATCGAATATGTGGGACTTGACCCGACCAACAATAGCGTGACATATTAGGCACGGACGGACGCAATGAAGACTCGCCAAAGGGTGCTTCGGCAGCCTCTGAAACCAGCTCCCTAGCTCTGGAAACCTTCGGCGAAGGGGCTCCGAACGTGAAACCTACAGCAAAATGAAGATCAAGTGCCAATTCGGCCTGGAGACCGAATTACGAAGTGTAGCAGTACACAAAACGAAGGGTAGAAATCTGTTAAGTAGATTAACAGATGGTTCACAAGCAAGACAACTAGGTGATAGCAATCTATTACGTAGATTAACGGACGATTCATAGGCGAACCAACAAGGCTTACCACAATTACGGCGTGGCCGACGGAGGGCTTCCAGCGCAAACCCATGAAGGTGTACTGATCTAATTCGGAAGGTAAATAAAAGTAAGGGTACAGTTCAAACTTAGGGTTTGAAGAGTTGATTTGTGTTTTGGGGGTCGTATGAATCGGCCTCACCCCTGTATTTATAGGGGCTAGTGTAACAGCCCAAAATTAAAAAGGGAATAAAATAAAAGAAATATAATAAATAAAAGAATTTCTGAATTTTGTTATTAATAAAAACTCTAAAAGAGCCCTATTAAAGCCAAACAGAGATAAATATTCAAAATTTGGACTTGAAAATTTTATGGGATAAACTAAAGGCCAAGAAATATTTTTGAGAATTTTTACAAAATTTTTCCAACAGATCTTCAAGCCTTAAGCAAATATTTGAATTTCTGGAATTAAATTTAATGGAAAATACATTTTAAATCTAGTTGGGCCGCAACCCCGCTTCCCCCTCCGAAGGCCTTTCGGCCCAGCCCATTCTAGCCGCGCCCACCGACAGGCGGGGCCCACCTGTCGGCGCGCCCTCCCTCCCTCTTCCGCCGCTCGCGCCAGCCGGCCCCACCTGGCAGTCTCTGCCCACGTCCCCCTCCGGCTGACATACCTGGCCCGCCTGTCATTCTCTATTCTCCTCGCGCTCGCCCGCTGACAGGTGGGGGCCACCTGTCAGGATCATCTTCTTCCTCGGAAGGGGATCTCTCCCCTTCCATACCGACGCCACCCCCTTCCGTATTCAGCCGCCGGCCGCCATATCTCACCAAACCGGCCCCGGATCTACATTCCCCTCTCGCCGGAGATCTCATTCCCCCTAGGATCAACGCGTCTCCCCCATTTTTGGCAAGGATCCGAGAGCTTGGAAAGCTCACCGGAGCAACCTTGGAATCCCCTCGGATCCCCTCTGATCTCCTGCCATTCTACCGCCGGTGACCCCTATTTAACCCCCCCCGACGTCGCCGCATTTCGCCACACCACCTGAGCCTTAGTTGGCGCAATCCCGAAGGCCACCATCCTCCTTTTCGGTTTCCCCTTCGCCCGAGCTCCGGCCGGCAATCACCGGCGCTCTGGGCCACCGCCGCCCTCGCCATCGCCTTCGCCAGAACCATCGTCGCCCCGCCTACCTCGGCCACCTCCCCGTTGACCTTGGAGAACACCGGAGCTCGCCATCATCATCGGACCCGAGGAGCCCCGCCGCCTCCTCTCGTCGCCGGGTCGCCGCCGGTCACCATTTCCTGCCAACTCCGGTACGGTCGTGACCCCCTCCCCCTCCTCATTCCATTTTTGACGAGAACTAGGGCCTTAGGCCATCGCCGTCGCCGGTGGGGGCTCGCCGCCGCTCGGCCGGAGCTGGAGACGACGACCTCGGTCTCCCCCGTACCGCCACCGTGCCGGATCAAACCGTGACCGTCGGATCTGAAGGGAATGGCCACGATTAGAACCCGAGATCAAGGGCTCGGATTGCGTTGACCAGAGTAGACCGGTATCGCGCAATCTGAGCCCTCCAATTTCATTTAAGCCACCCGCCCCACCGATAGCCCTTGGATCCGGATCGGACGGCCCACGACGATCGGGTCCACGGGAATAGTGACCCCGCGCGCGGTGGGATTGGTCCACCGTGGACCAGAACTGTTTGAATTCAGAAAATGGATTTTAGAAATTTCAGAAAATCTATTTAAGCTTTAAAAATCCATATCTGGCTCAATTTAACTCCAAAATTCACCATTTTGATTCTGGAAAATTTGTCTTTTCATCCTCTACACTTTTATGCAATAAAAACAATATGTTTATTTGGCACACAATAATCTTATCAAATAATAAAGAAAAATCCCCTTTAGGAGTTAATTAATATTTCAATAAAAGAATTCAGATAAACCCTTAACAATTTATAAAATAATATCAGAAGATATAATGGCCCCATTTCACTGTTGTTAATACAATAAAAATGGAATAACCATTTTGTCCATGACATTTTATTAAATTACATTTCTAAGTCCCCTTTAGGATTTAAATCATATTACATTTAAATAATCCAGAAAAATCCTTAAAAATATATATATTAATTTCTGGGACACAATGACTCCCTTACACTATTTATAAGCCAATAAAAATATAATAATTCATTTTGCTCACCACCATTTCCAAGACCCTTTAAAATAAATGATTAATTCATATAATGGAAATACAACACCCTACAAAAATATTATGAAAAACTATATAATAAATTCAGAGGACTTAATGACTTTGTTCTACTGTTTTAATACAACAAAAATAAACATGTTCACTATGCTCACTTTAATCTATTAACTAATGTTGCAAAAGCCCTTGTAGGATAAATTAAGTAATTTATATAATAGAAGTTAAACACTTTATAAAAATGTCATGACAACTCATATAATAACTTCAGAAAACCTAACCACTGGAGTTCACTATTTTTAATAGAATATTCATCTTGTCCACTTTAATCTATTAAATAATATTACCAAGGCCCTTTTAGGACATGTAATTAATGCATTTAAGAAGAAGTCAACCCTTTAGGAAGATATCCTAAAAAATTATATAATAACCTCAAGTAACCTAATAACTTAAGTCCAGTATTCTTACTACAATGAGGTTATTCAATACCTTTTTACTACAACTTTAAAAAGGGAAAAATAAAACCCCCTTAGGAAGAATAATTATATCAAGCTATAAAAATTAAGGAATCTCATTAAAGATTAATCTTAAATGTTTAAGTAACAAAACCCTAAAAGTTAAGACTCTATCTCCTTTACTTAATCCAACATAAACATGTATGTTAGTATGGTTGCTTGTTTTGGATTGTTTATTGAATGTTTTATTTACTTTTCCGTATCGAGAAGACTACAACGTCGTCGAAGATCCGGAGATCTATCCCAAGGTTTCACCTTCACCATTCACGGATCAAGGCAAGTCATCGACCCTTCTGTGGAAACAGTTGATCATATTTGAGCCCATGTTTTAATAAACTATCGCTATAACTCATAGGTTAATATTGCATTAGTCAAATATCAAGCCTTACACTTATAATTATTAGATCCCCGTCCTTGTGTGCAAACCCAAGCCATGCTTATTGAGCCTTAACTCCTTGTCACTCTTCAAATATTATATTAGCTAGTGCCCAATGTACCGGCACAACTGCTATAGGTTAAAAAGAACGAGTCATAGATAGCTGGATTTCTGTATATGAATTTCCCTGTTATTCTCGTCTCTGGACTCTGTTGGAGTTGGGTATGTTATAAGTATGGTGGGTTCCGGGTGCAAGCTCGGGCACTGGTTTGTCGCACCCGGGGCACTATAAGGACCGGTCTGCGGGATCTGTTGCAAAGCACTTCCGTACCAACCACAAGTCTAATGGGTAAGTCCTAACTGGAAGTGTGGAACTCTTCGGCTCTATGCACCATAGTGGAGGGGTACAAGGGGCTAGCCTGCGGGCGACTTGTACCAAAGAAGGCTCAAGGGGGGGTATGGTGAGCACTCGACGCGTCGAGACACGATACGAAACCCATAAGAGGGTGTTGTGGAGTCGGAGAGGACCATATGGAAGGTTTTGGCATGAGTTCCCGTGAAATGGGTCATCTCGTTACACTTCGGTGTAAGTGAAGAGTGCGTGCCTTGTGGGTACAGTGGTACATCTCTGATCAGAGTAATTCAATCTTTTCGAAAAGCCGAGCCCACGGTCAAGGGCGGGTTGTGTGACTACTCGCAGTTAGTTTACAATTGTGTGAATGTTCGGATTACTCATGGCACGTAAGGACTGTTGAGCGAGGTGGGGTGACTGTACCCCTCGAGTTAGAAGATGATGATACACATGCACATGTTTACTTTTCCGTACTAATAAATTGCTCTCATTTAAAGCTTTACAATTATGCTGCTTCCGCAAAATTAGCCACTATCTCCCTTGTTATTACCTTGCATTATATTTGCATTCGGTGGCTTGCTGAGTACATCTGTACTCACCCCGTTGACTTACAACATCAGAGCCAGTCTACTACGAGGAGGATGAAGGTCTGGAGTAGCGACCCAGTCAAGGCGAGACTGGAAGGAGGCGTTCATCTAGGACCCTTGTTTTATTAGTTTCTCTTCATCTTTATTCACTTTTGTATTAATGCGGTCTACGAACCGTGAATGATTGTCCGTATTGTACGTGGTCGCATGATGAACGTCTTGTTTTATTGATTTTCTATGGAATTTCAATAAAGTCCTGATTTCTTAAATCGGGGCGCGACAAGATGGTATCAGAGCCGACTTGACTGTAGGAAGCCAAACAGACCTGACCTTAGGACCTATATATATTCACTATATCTTACAAAAAAAAATTGCTTACCTTCTCATCTTCTGAAGTTTTCACAAAAATTTCTCTCTTTTGTAGATGCCGGTCCATACCATGAGCGGGACTCTTTGTGATGAGGCCGGATTCATCCGCGAGCTTCGCGTGCTCATCAACTTCTTGGGGTTTCCCCATGAGCCTGCGTTCCACGGATCTTTCCCGATGCGAACGAGAGCTACTGCGAGGTCACGGTTGTTATCCGCCCCTCCTCCACCCAGCCACCCTTCTACACCCATGGAGTCGGAGGACCTTCGTTCGTGGTGGCCAGCCAACGAGCCGCTCTTCAGTCCCTCGCCGAGCTTCGACTGGTCTACGACTGCCACCTTCGCGACACCATCTACCGCTTCATGCCCATGCGCACACCCGGGAGTCACCGCAGCATCTACATCAACTCCCTCCCTCAGGACAACTCCGCCATCGCCCGCACCATGAGACTCTTGGAGGCTATGGACAACCTTCATACGGAGGCCGTCCTCGACGCAGATAGCCAGCACGACACCATCGACTTCTACCGTCACTCATCGGAGAACCTGGCCCGCGAGAATGCTGAGCTCCGTCGACAAGTCCAGCAGAACCCCCAGCTGACTCTCGAGGTAGAGGAGTTGAGGCGTCAGAACGAGCTTCTACGCCAAGGCGCCATGGTCAATACCCAGCTCCGCCGGCAGCTCAAAGACTTGAAGAAGGACCTTGAGGAGATCGCACCTCTTCTGCCTCGCAAGAAGAAACCCCTCCGGATCCCTACCGTGAGGCCCAAGAGGATCTCCCACATTGCTCCACCCTTCGGACCATCCAGCTCCTCGATCCCGACCGTCTCCCGTGAGCTCGTGATCGAGTCGTCCCCTGAGCTACCATAGACGTAGATTTACGGTTGATTGCTTTTCTTTTTACTTGATTGTATTACCATTCATGTCAAAAATAAGGCATGAATGAATATATAAATATATGTAATCGCAAGAACGATACATTTTGAAATAAAAGCTTAATCCTATTTCCTTTTTCCACATGCACCTATTAGGTCATAATCCCAATATAAAGGAGAGAATCTACCTCTAGTTTCAACTCAACATAATTCATTCGTCGCCATTCTGCAAAATCAACTCCAATCATGAAGTCAATACACGTTGTCAGGAAAGCCCTAACTTAGCCAAGCCCAATCTATGCAAATGTAGACTTAAAGCCTATCTTTAACCTTCTACTTCTAGCCTTTCCGAATCTCGAGGACGAGATTCTTGTTAAGGAAGTTAGGATTGTAACACCTTAATTTTCGCCAGGCATTAAAAATTAATAAATAAATTTCATGGAAAGGATTCCCTATACATCAAGAAAGAAGAAAGCTAAAATATGGGCCTAAAAATTTCATTTAATTAGCTAGAGTATTCTCCTAAAAATTCTCCTAAGCATTAAATTGTGTTCCAAAAATTTTCTTGAATTTTTGGTACCAAGGAATTCAATGAGACATAATCAACATCACTTCATCTTAAACCTCTAACACAAATTAATAAAATATATTACAACACGAGTGTTGAGTGAATAAAATACATGATAAATCATTTACATTAAAAATGATATAGGGCATGAGTGTGAAAGTTAATAAGGGACTAACATAAAGCATCTAGGACAAATTATCCATCTTAGGCAATAAAATCAGTAACAATTTCCCCTTAATGACGACACCTTCTTTTTGAACCCCTCAACTTCAGGATGGCCAATCATCAAGGATCAGAAGCTCCACACGATGGAAACACCTCAGGCCATCTGCCTCAGTGGGGCGCAGTTGGACGACAGCAGACCCCCGTTGTCTATCATCCCACACTTGCGGAGGTGATGACAAAACAGAACCAACTGATCGCCACACTGCTTACCCAGATGCAACAACTGCAAAAGCAAATGCAAGAGCAGCAGGCACAGTTGTTCCGTCTCCAACAACACCAACACGAGCTCTCCCTTCAGCTGATCCACGGGGATTTCACCAACTTTCAAAGATTGGTGAACGAAGCAACTATACCAGAAACCAGAGTGATTCCACCTCAAGCCCCAACCCATGCCAAGCCACGAACCACCCTTGGAGGACCAAGCACAGACATCCCACCCCAAGCACCGCCTACCGGAAGAACTCCAGCACAAGCTACCAGATACAAGAGGGACAGGAACGGCAAGCCAATTGTGTGCTACAACTGTCGCCAAGGAGGACACTACGCCAACAACTGCCCCTACCCCAAGCGAGTGCCATCTTCCATTCCAAAACCAGAGGGACATACTCTAGATCACCACAAAGAGAAACCAGATACAACCGAAGACACTCCCAATTTGGTCTCAACCAACCCAGATCCGGAGATCGCCTTGCCTACTTCTGATGTAACTCCTCCTCCTAACCCAGAGCACCAGTAGACTCAGTCCCTTAGTTTTCCCGAGGTACGCTTCGAATCTCGAGGACGAGATTCTCTGTAAGGGGGATAGGATTGTAACAGCCCCAAAATTAAAAAGGGAATAAAATAAAAGAAATATAATAAATAAAAGAATTTCTGAATTTTGTTATTAATAAAAACTCTAAAAGAGCCCTATTAAAGCCAAACAGAGATAAATATTCAAAATTTGGACTTGAAAATTTTATGGGATAAACTAAAGGCCAAGAAATATTTTTGAGAATTTTTACAAAATTTTTCCAACAGATCTTCAAGCCTTAAGCAAATATTTGAATTTCTGGAATTAAATTTAATGGAAAATACATTTTAAATCTAGTTGGGCCGCAACCCCGCTTCCCCCTCCGAAGGCCTTTCGGCCCAGCCCATTCTAGCCGCGCCCACCGACAGGCGGGGCCCACCTGTCGGCGCGCCCTCCCTCCCTCTTCCGCCGCTCGCGCCAGCCGGCCCCACCTGGCAGTCTCTGCCCACGTCCCCCTCCGGCTGACATACCTGGCCCGCCTGTCATTCTCTATTCTCCTCGCGCTCGCCCGCTGACAGGTGGGGGCCACCTGTCAGGATCATCTTCTTCCTCGGAAGGGGATCTCTCCCCTTCCATACCGACGCCACCCCCTTCCGTATTCAGCCGCCGGCCGCCATATCTCACCAAACCGGCCCCGGATCTACATTCCCCTCTCGCCGGAGATCTCATTCCCCCTAGGATCAACGCGTCTCCCCCATTTTTGGCAAGGATCCGAGAGCTTGGAAAGCTCACCGGAGCAACCTTGGAATCCCCTCGGATCCCCTCCGATCTCCTGCCATTCTACCGCCGGTGACCCCTATTTAACCCCCCCCGACGTCGCCGCATTTCGCCACACCACCTGAGCCTTAGTTGGCGCAATCCCGAAGGCCACCATCCTCCTTTTCGGTTTCCCCTTCGCCCGAGCTCCGGCCGGCAATCACCGGCGCTCTGGGCCACCGCCGCCCTCGCCATCGCCTTCGCCAGAACCATCGTCGCCCCGCCTACCTCGGCCACCTCCCCGTTGACCTTGGAGAACACCGGAGCTCGCCATCATCATCGGACCCGAGGAGCCCCGCCGCCTCCTCTCGTCGCCGGGTCGCCGCCGGTCACCATTTCCTGCCAACTCCGGTACGGTCGTGACCCCCTCCCCCTCCTCATTCCATTTTTGACGAGAACTAGGGCCTTAGGCCATCGCCGTCGCCGGTGGGGGCTCGCCGCCGCTCGGCCGGAGCTGGAGACGACGACCTCGGTCTCCCCCGTACCGCCACCGTGCCGGATCAAACCGTGACCGTCGGATCTGAAGGGAATGGCCACGATTAGAACCCGAGATCAAGGGCTCGGATTGCGTTGACCAGAGTAGACCGGTATCGCGCAATCTGAGCCCTCCAATTTCATTTAAGCCACCCGCCCCACCGATAGCCCTTGGATCCGGATCGGACGGCCCACGACGATCGGGTCCACGGGAATAGTGACCCCGCGCGCGGTGGGATTGGTCCACCGTGGACCAGAACTGTTTGAATTCAGAAAATGGATTTTAGAAATTTCAGAAAATCTATTTAAGCTTTAAAAATCCATATCTGGCTCAATTTAACTCCAAAATTCACCATTTTGATTCTGGAAAATTTGTCTTTTCATCCTCTACACTTTTATGCAATAAAAACAATATGTTATTTGGCACACAATAATCTTATCAATAATAAAGAAAATCCCCTTTAGGAGTTAATTAATATTTCAATAAAAGAATTCAGATAAACCCTTAACAATTTATAAAATAATATCAGAAGATATAATGGCCCCATTTCACTGTTGTTAATACAATAAAAATGGAATAACCATTTTGTCCATGACATTTTATTAAATTACATTTCTAAGTCCCCTTTAGGATTTAAATCATATTACATTTAAATAATCCAGAAAAATCCTTAAAAATATATATATTAATTTCTGGGACACAATGACTCCCTTACACTATTTATAAGCCAATAAAAATATAATAATTCATTTTGCTCACCACCATTTCCAAGACCCTTTAAAATAAATGATTAATTCATATAATGGAAATACAACACCCTACAAAAATATTATGAAAAACTATATAATAAATTCAGAGGACTTAATGACTTTGTTCTACTGTTTTAATACAACAAAAATAAACATGTTCACTATGCTCACTTTAATCTATTAACTAATGTTGCAAAAGCCCTTGTAGGATAAATTAAGTAATTTATATAATAGAAGTTAAACACTTTATAAAAATGTCATGACAACTCATATAATAACTTCAGAAAACCTAACCACTGGAGTTCACTATTTTTAATAGAATATTCATCTTGTCCACTTTAATCTATTAAATAATATTACCAAGGCCCTTTTAGGACATGTAATTAATGCATTTAAGAAGAAGTCAACCCTTTAGGAAGATATCCTAAAAAATTATATAATAACCTCAAGTAACCTAATAACTTAAGTCCAGTATTCTTACTACAATGAGGTTATTCAATACCTTTTTACTACAACTTTAAAAAGGGAAAAATAAAACCCCCTTAGGAAGAATAATTATATCAAGCTATAAAAATTAAGGAATCTCATTAAAGATTAATCTTAAATGTTTAAGTAACAAAACCCTAAAAGTTAAGACTCTATCTCCTTTACTTAATCCAACATAAACATGTATGTTAGTATGGTTGCTTGTTTTGGATTGTTTATTGAATGTTTTATTTACTTTTCCGTATCGAGAAGACTACAACGTCGTCGAAGATCCGGAGATCTATCCCAAGGTTTCACCTTCACCATTCACGGATCAAGGCAAGTCATCGACCCTTCTGTGGAAACAGTTGATCATATTTGAGCCCATGTTTTAATAAACTATCGCTATAACTCATAGGTTAATATTGCATTAGTCAAATATCAAGCCTTACACTTATAATTATTAGATCCCCGTCCTTGTGTGCAAACCCAAGCCATGCTTATTGAGCCTTAACTCCTTGTCACTCTTCAAATATTATATTAGCTAGTGCCCAATGTACCGGCACAACTGCTATAGGTTAAAAAGAACGAGTCATAGATAGCTGGATTTCTGTATATGAATTTCCCTGTTATTCTCGTCTCTGGACTCTGTTGGAGTTGGGTATGTTATAAGTATGGTGGGTTCCGGGTGCAAGCTCGGGCACTGGTTTGTCGCACCCGGGGCACTATAAGGACCGGTCTGCGGGATCTGTTGCAAAGCACTTCCGTACCAACCACAAGTCTAATGGGTAAGTCCTAACTGGAAGTGTGGAACTCTTCGGCTCTATGCACCATAGTGGAGGGGTACAAGGGGCTAGCCTGCGGGCGACTTGTACCAAAGAAGGCTCAAGGGGGGGTATGGTGAGCACTCGACGCGTCGAGACACGATACGAAACCCATAAGAGGGTGTTGTGGAGTCGGAGAGGACCATATGGAAGGTTTTGGCACGAGTTCCCGTGAAATGGGTCATCTCGTTACACTTCGGTGTAAGTGATGAGTGCGTGCCTTGTGGGTACAGTGGTACATCTCTGATCAGAGTAATTCAATCTTTTCGAAAAGCCGAGCCCACGGTCAAGGGCGGGTTGTGTGACTACTCGCAGTTAGTTTACAATTGTGTGAATGTTCGGATTACTCATGGCACGTAAGGACTGTTGAGCGAGGTGGGGTGACTGTACCCCTCGAGTTAGAAGATGATGATACACATGCACATGTTTACTTTTCCGTACTAATAAATTGCTCTCATTTAAAGCTTTACAATTATGCTGCTTCCGCAAAATTAGCCACTATCTCCCTTGTTATTACCTTGCATTATATTTGCATTCGGTGGCTTGCTGAGTACATCTGTACTCACCCCGTTGACTTACAACATCAGAGCCAGTCTACTACGAGGAGGATGAAGGTCTGGAGTAGCGACCCAGTCAAGGCGAGACTGGAAGGAGGCGTTCATCTAGGACCCTTGTTTTATTAGTTTCTCTTCATCTTTATTCACTTTGTATTAATGCGGTCTACGAACCGTGAATGATTGTCCGTATTGTACGTGGTCGCATGATGAACGTCTTGTTTTATTGATTTTCTATGGAATTTCAATAAAGTCCTGATTTCTTAAATCGGGGCGCGACAGTGCCCTGGGTTTAAATAGTCTGTCGACGGTGCTGATTTGGAAGGGGAACAGAGGAATCTGGGGAGGGGATC